>OX578134.1:168741029-168923529 GCA_951213105.1 Amaurobius ferox | reverse complement strand
AAGCAGTGGTTTATGGTAAAATTAAATACCAAAAATACACCAAGCTTTTATTTTGGGGAGCATTCATAGATTCTCTCGAAAATTGCTTATAAAAAGCAGGACTTTGGAGTGTATATCCCGAATTTTGTTTTACTCTGCACGCTTTGATGTTATAGATACAGATACATGGGCGCTTATGGGGAAGGACAAGGGGGCACTTATCCTCCCCTGGAAGCTCAAGTTCACAAAGGAGAGCATCAAGCTAGTCGATGTACGTCTTATTCTTGAGTCTGCCCACTTTTGAAAAAGTTTTATGGGCGCCCATGTACATATGCCTAACTAGCTAATTATTAAATTTAAATTTATGAACGCTTATGAAGTGATTGGATATTTTGCGCTAAAGAGGCCGTATAAAAAATTAGATTTTTCATTTTTATGCAAATATTTTGTAAAGAACCTTGCTGCCCCAACCGGGAATCCAACCCTGGATCTCCGATCTGGCCAACCGACGTTCTAGCGTTGAGTTAGCTACTGGGACGAAATTGCAAGCTCTTATCGTCGAAGTGGACTTTGCATTCTCCACCCTCTAATGTCAGATTGGTGGGCAACTGACAATTTGACTGACCACCTCCTGCTATTTTTACTTTAAGTTAGCGTCCTTCTACTAATATTTTTACCCGGGTTAATCCTCTCAATTTGAAATTGGCTCTCAATCTTATAGAGTCCACTCAATCCGTACTAGTCGTACTAGGATTATTTTCAGATCGAACCCTGGATCTCCGAACAGGCCAGCCGACGCTCTACCGTTGAGCTACTGGGAAGAAATTGCAATCTCTTATCATCGAAGTGGACTCTGTAACCTCCTCAAGTTTTTAAAACATTTTAAACAATTATATGTTCCGATTCAAGACAATTTCCCAATATGTCCCGTCTTCTTAAAATACCCTGTTTTCTACACATCTTTTTATATTCCTACAGAACTCATGTGAAACCGTACCTCTGATATCTATCTCCATTTGTATGGCAGTGCATTGTTTTCCATTCATGAAAGGGGCAACAGACCATGAATGTTCTAATTGGATTTGTGCATTCAGAAACAGCATGGGAAATTGACTTCAGTGTACTGCGTATCTCCATTCGTTGAATCCGAACTCACGGGAGTCGTTCCAGAGAAGAACGACTACGCAACAATCCTCTTTTCGCTAATAGCTTCTCAGAAAGTCTAGTAATGAGAAAGTCTTTTTTGCAGCTGACAATTATTTCTTTTCTGGGAGCTAACGACGGGTATATTTATATTTGTAGATCAGATATGTAAAATATTGTAACGTATATGAAAAGTCGATAAATACCAGTAGGCGATTTTTTTTTCAGCATGATCTGTTTAAAAGCAAATCATATGACGAAAATATCTGATGTTGGCAGCACATGACGTTCCTTATGTAATTCAACTTCTTTCAGAGTGAAAAAACAGTGTATAAGATCCACGGCATGTTTCCTATAACGTTGAAGTGCACATTTTCCGAATGACAACACGTAAAACTATTTGGAAGTACCCAATTAAATGATGTTGAACATATTTCACAACAGCTAATATATTTTTATGTGATTTTTTTTTATAAATTTATTTGAAAATTTTGTAATATCTCGATATATTGATCTCGATAATTGTGTATAACGGTTGATGATAGCGTTCTAATATCTATGTCAATTGTTTTCTAATGCAAAATTACATAAAATATGATTATTTATACTTTATTGAAGTTTTTGAATTTTTGATAATTCATCCTTTCTAAAATTTCATATGAAATTTGAGGGTCTTTAGGACATTTAATTACGTTTAGAAACAATAGACTTCCAGTATTCGCCGATTGTAATTTTGTATCAAATTTCGTTCGTATCGCTTCATTCATTCGGGAGATATCGTCTCCACACGCATACACGCCGATTACCTCAAAAACGTTTGATTCTTGTTCAGGGATGCTTAAAACGTGCTGTCTCGTTGAAAACTCTAATCAAATATTCGACCCCGTCCCAATACTCTTCTTATACATTATGCAATGTATATAAAGAAAGTAATAAGTTAACAATGATTGTATTCGTCTTGGGTAGATGATTTCAGCATCTAAGTGGCAATCAAAATACAGTATGTTTTATACTCTTAGTATAAAGACTTTAGTATAAAGACTTAATATAAAGACTTAGCATAAAGACTCTATCTTTTCGCAAATGGTTACCAGCAAAATCGAAATTCACAAAATTTCTGTACTACCCACAAAAAATATATATCTTGTATACAAATAGGAAGTTTGCCTGTACATTTAATTAAGTTATTGCTGTAAATTTTTAATTTATTTCTAATAAAAGAAAGAACAAAATAATGAAATCTTGAAAATACGATTAACAATGTGATTATGAACAATAGAATGAGCAAAATGATTTAAAGGGTATACTTGTGTTTATTTGACGAAAATTATTTTCTTTATATCTGGCTTTATTTTACTTAATTATAAACATAAATTTGTCTCCAAACCGAGTGTCTTTCCATATTTCTTTTATAAGTGCATAATTAAGAAAATCCTACGCCAAACAAATGGCATTAAAATAATAATTGCTTTTTCTGAAATGTCTTTAACACCTTTCCTTTATTTTATCCAAAAGAGTTTTAATATCTTCCCTTACGTTTTTGTCACGTGAAATATCAATGAGTTTTTTCTTTCAGAAGATAGATAGTCATTCATGCTACAAATTATCCGTGTACCATTAGTGGTACGCGTACCATTGGTTTAGAACTGTTGAACTAGATGATTGGGATCTTCATATCCTACTAGATGTATTAATAGTATTTCCTTAATTACTATAAAAGAAAGTCCTTATCTCTGTCTGTTAAACTTTTCAACAAATTTGGTGACAATTTAGCGAAATACCTTCGAATTGGAAACGTTAGGTAAATCTCGCTAAGTGGATGATAATTGATTATTTTTCTTAATTATATATTTTTCTTTAAACCCTACAGTTTAGCGCATATTATAGTACAATATTTTCGATTTAAAATATACCTGTTTCTTGTGGACAATACTTCTAGGTAGAGGTTCAAGTTGGTCATATAGCAATTATGTTTTATTAAGGTCTTTATAGTAATCAATAGTAATATTGTAATATAGTATTGATCAGGAGTGGTGCGTATGTCCGGAGATTTTAAGAGCATAAGCTTGGCTGACAGGTAGATGGGAATAAATATTTTATGTAACTTCATGCACCTCGTCATATGACTGTCTTAAGATTTGGTTATAACTATAGTTTTTCTGCAGTGCGGGTATAGATATTTAATTAACTGTCTGTTGTAACCAATTATTGATGATATCGAGTTGTCTAATCTTCAAAAACGTTTACATCTGCTACACTTACTTAAAACCATTTAAAACAAAATTGTATTTTCAAAATAGTGCAGATCATAAATAAAAAATAAAGAATGTCTTATTTTCTCGATCCATTATATATTTCATAATCTTCAGAAAGCAAATACGCATATTACTTGAAGTAAAAGCGGTTTGGTTTTTAATTTAAGACACGATGTCTTTAAAATTCTACAGAGATTTAGTGCGCAACTTTAGATAAACTCTTGAAAACCGTGCTTAAGACTTATCTTTATGGTGGCTCTAAAGAAAAGGCAATCCTTAAAGCCTACCCTAGATCTTGCTCAAGTGGATACTATGTAGCATTCCTTTTTTATCACTCGCTTAAGAATAGCGATTTAGCAAAGCCATCGTCCGGAATGTTTTAGGAAAGGTAACATTTGCATCACTGAGCATCCACTTCTAAGTATACTTAATGGTTTAAGAATACTTTTCGCAGAGTATTTTGAAATACGTTGATTTTCTATGGCTGCATTTCTGACTGGTATCAAAAATTAATAATAAATCACCATTGATATGGAGATGAGTTTGGGGTAAAGATTCAATAAAGGTCGGATTCGAGTTTCTAGGGATGTGGACGGTGGAATGCAGGGTTAAAATACTTAGACTAATGGTGTTGAGGGTATGAAATTGAATTACGTGTATAGCGAATGTCATCACCAGACCGGTTTTGATTTTTCTAGTTTGTTGAAAATTTGATGAATGCTATAATGTAGAAAGTAATCAGAATTTTCCGGATGCCACAGTTTTGAAAGAAGTATAGCAACCTCTAACATTCAGTTCGTATTTACTTTATCTTTACAACATCTATGGAGACACACATATATCACATTTAAACTATGTCACGGGCTGAGTGTAGCGACATATTTAATTTTCTCTATACTCGGCTAATAATTCTATGCTTTTTAATCCGTTACAAGTGTAGAAATAAAAATAAATTACTTTTCGTAATGAAGGAAGTGAAATTACCATATACAATCGTAGCACTTTTGGGCATCAAACGACCTGCATCAGGAAGAGCACCAGATACTAAATCTTAACACTTTCGGGCATCAACCGACCTTCATCAGAGGCAACAGAAAGAGCACCAGATACTAAATTTTAGCACTTTCGGGCATCAAACGACCTTCATCAGAGGCATCGAAAAGCGAATCAGATACTAAATCTTAGCACTTTCGGCAATCAAAAGTCTTTCATCAAAGACATCAGGAAGAGAACCAGATACTAAATCTTAACACTTTCGGGCATCAAATGGCCTTCATCAGAGCCATCAGGAAGAGCACCAGTACATTGTAAATTTATATACAACCAAATACGAAGACTAAAACGGATTCTATAAAAAATTGAATAAATGTGTACATAAAGACATAAACTACAGGGAAAATAATAAGTCATACAAAAGAAAATATACAATTAAAGGGTGGAACTGTGCATTTTCTTCTGTACTATTTAGTTTTTGTATTTTACTGTATCCTCTGCCTTTTGTACTCATTTATATTGGATCTTATTCGAATTTTTTACACATTTATATTGAATAACAATTTTTATTGTGTAATGGTGTGTATCTGCGATCCACGATGATCTAATTTGTAAAAATTCTGGCTACTAGTTTTAAGAGTTAGGAAGATGCAGTGATGAATTGTTGTATCTAACAGTGAGGATTTTGCCTTTTATATCTTCCAAATGAAAGAAGCAGTGTGTGTGTGGGGGGGGAGGTGAAGACCAAACGGGCGTGCCTATTTTGTCTTTTTGACTTTGGATTTGTGAATTTTCGGGCACTGACGAAAGTGATTCTGCGTATCATCGAAACATCTGCATGCTGCATCATTGTCTTATTTGTGTTTTTATATGCTGCTCTAGTTTTCCTTACTCATGAACAGGTTAACATTTTTTACCCTAATACTGCCTCTGATACAAATGAACATAAAAGTAATGAGTAGCAATATATGAAAATGTCGATTGGAACTTTACACCTCAATTATTTCTGTCTCATTTCGAAACCAATCGGATGAATTGAAATAAGAATTTAATTTCGATCTATATATTATTAAAGACTCAAAGGTATTGGAATTTTTTACTAATCCTTTCAGATATTTATTGGCGGTTTTACTCGAGAGCATTCGAATGAAAACATTCATTTTATAAAATCATTTGAAGGTAACCGCTTTGGAGCTAAACTCTTTTTTTCCTTCTAGGAAATGAAATATGAAAGTAATGGGGACCTTTGATGTCTGTATTGATTTCCAATATTTAACATTTTTATGGAGTTTTTTTTTACTACGAAGATGGTTTACGATTTTCTATCAAGAAATAACTTTATTTATTTTTTTTGCTAAGAAAGCATTTTAATTTGCTTTTCATATTGAATTCGTATAAATAAATGGAGTTCATCCATTTATATAAGTGTGTATTTATTATACATTTTTGCTACCTATAGTTGTTGGTTTTAAATTGCGGATTCTTTATTAATAAACCACCCATTACGGGTCCACATTTTGGGCTTCTGGTGCAGTTTATAATACTTAACTTTTCTTTTCAGAGCCGCTTTACCACTCAATTAATATTAAATGTGAAATTTCTATTTATCCTAGAACATGTCCTTCATAGTATGATGACCTGATAGGCTTCATCTTTTAAATTCACCTGGCTATTTTAAGCCAAGTACCTATTGCACAGATATTTTTGACATTTATGGGGTCTAAATAACATTTTAATTACTATTTCCCCCTCCATTATAATTTATATTTACTTAAACTAACGATCTTAACTGGTTCGGTTATTAGATCTCTTATGTGTCGTTTAAACTTATTTCTTGTCTTGTTGGGTCTCATTTATTATTGTTCAGACCATTTATCTTATCTGAGTATTCCTGTTTGCGCATGCCAATCTTGTATGTTATTTCTCTTTCCGGATTGGCTGGACTGTTCTTCATATGCTTTCTGATTGAATCTCTCTTATTCCAGGTCTTGGGTATATAATCCTCTCTGTTTCTTTCTTTTGCATCCATTCCTCTTTGGGACTTTGATTTTGTTGTTTCTCTTGCACGGATGAAAGGGATTCAACGTATCCTTGAAGCAGCTGTATGCAGCATTATTGTGTTATTTGTGCTTATTTGCATCGCTCTAGTTTTCATTAATCCTATTAAATGTCTGTAAGAATCGAGTTGCGTTTTATCTATTCTGTATTACTATTTTTCCACAGTATAAAATGTGTTAATATGTAGCGGAAGAGACACTTCAGACTGTACTTTTCGTAAATTATGCTTAAATGAATTCTGCGATCTTTTTTTAAATGAGTCTCATTATTCCTCATTATATTCACTAGTGAGGCACGTTGGCATCCTGAACGTAAGTAATTAAAAATATATGATGTGGGCAGCACATGACATTCCATATATAATGAATTAAATTGACTCCTTTTACAGTCAGAAAATAATGTATAAGATCCACGGTACTATGTTTTTAACACTGAATTGTGCATTTGGTGATTTTCGGAATGACAACTGTAATACAATATTTGTATTACATGTTCCCACCCCAATTACAAATGCCAAGAAAAAGATGATCTATCTAAATGCAGCAGAGGGAACCAATTGCAACACAAGCATACATAAACAGCGGTCAGCCCCTTCTGCAGCAACAACAAATGGTAGCAGTGGTGGGAAACCAATGGAGGAAAGAAAAAAGCGCCCCAAAGCTGTGTTCCAAAAAGTTCAGACGACTTCAATTTTTCGAACGAGCTAATATCATGTCTTTTGGTTTTGTGCAAAACTATATCGAATGTGAGCGCTAAAATGGAAGCGTGTGGCAGATATGAGATGTGCAACAGTTTCGTACAGCTTAGAGATTGCACGAATAAGTATTCAATACGAAAGAGAAGAGGTAATTAGGTTTCAATTGTCACTAATTAGCACGGAAGGCACACTTTTATAGATTATTCTAATAATGAACAATCAGTTCGTAAGAGTCTCTATTATATTAACGAGTTCTTATATCTTGAACTAAAAGAACTATTTTGAGTGTCGATTGCTTAAAAGAAACTGTTTAAAAATATATGTCAATTATATTATGTGTGTAAATATGTATTAATGAAATATTGTCAGTGTTATATATCTTATAATAATAGATTTATGAATAGTATCATTAATCAAGATATAATGGATATCTATAACTTAAAATATTAAAATAAATTAATCAATTAAGTTAAGTGTATTTATTTATATTTTGTGTGTTGGTCTCTCCGGTTCGAGAACCAGGAGCTTACATGCTCCACCCTTAGTGAAGGCATCATAGGTAAGTCCTAGTGTAGTAATTTTGATAAGGACAATTTTACCTTATTACGCCAACATGTAAAACTATTTCCCAATTAACTTATATTTCACACAACTCTAAATAAACAATTATCAATATCGATAGCACCCTCAATAAGCGACATAGTTCATATATTAAAATATTTCAATAATTAATTCATCCATTAGGAGTCATTTTCTTTAATTTAGCTTCATTTATGCAGTTTTGACGATATTTTCGCTAATCTGGGGTGAAATATCGCTAAATTGGCGATGCGTTGCTAGATTATTCGCCAAGTTCACGAAATGCATCACCAACTGTTACAGACATACGGAGACAAAAGCATTTCTTATTTACTAGAAGGTATGCTAGTCATATGGCGGACTCGAATTCGAATTTTCGACCCCGTCACAATACTTTTCTTATACATTATACTATGCATATAAGGAAAGTAAAAACGGTTTAATAATGGGATATTTACTAAAATAAAAGCTAACACTCATTCACCGTTTGCGTAGCCACAACACAAAAAGATGTATTATAATATCCATTGTCGTAAATAAATTAAAATTGAGTCTATTATCCAGCTTCGTTTTCAGTATCTGATATCATACGCAACGTAAAGCTCATTGAGGTAAATAAGTTAAAAGTAAGTCCACAATCCAGCTTCGTTTTCAATATGTATCTGGTGTCATACAGACTCCAGAATACACACACTACGCTTTACTTTATATAAATTAATAAAGATTAAAAAAAATTAAAATTTCCACCAATCTTTTTATATATTTATTGACGTGTTTTACTCTTGTGTATATCGACTCAAAATAGTCATTTTATAAAAAATCATTTGAAAGGTAATCACCACCTATTTTAAGCGTACCTGTTTTTTCCTTTTCAAGCAGTTTTTCCCGTTGGAATTGAAATATGAAAGTAATGGGGACTTTTGATGTCTCCATTGATTTCCAATATTTGACCTTTTTCTGAAGATTTTTTATTTTGCTTATGAGGACAGTTTAAGATTTCCTGCGAAGAAATTAATAGAAATGTTGCTTGGAAAGGAGAATATTTTTTTGGTTTTCTTTATTGACTCTATGATAATACACTGACGTCCTTCGTTTCCATAAAATCTGATATTACTATTTATCAATGCATAGATTAAATAAGTTTTTTCTTATCTTTCTTATGACACATTTCT
Source organism: Amaurobius ferox (assembly GCA_951213105.1). Classification (NCBI taxonomy): domain Eukaryota; kingdom Metazoa; phylum Arthropoda; class Arachnida; order Araneae; family Amaurobiidae; genus Amaurobius; species Amaurobius ferox. Next base: position 168,914,653 of record OX578134.1, on the reverse strand, counting down.
CTGGCTGTTAAAAAGCATCAACAATACGGGAGCAGGAATCACACTTCCCTGCTGCAGCGACCAGTATTTGTGGACCGGTCTCGTGTTTTTTACATCTCCTTACAAAAAAGTCCCATTCTTTACTTGGTGTAATTATGATGTTATTAAAATCCAAATAATGTAAAATATTGTTGCGAACGCGCAATATTCTCTCAATGGCTTCTCCTGTTTCGTCTGTCTTGACAGCCATGCCAGGCGAAAAAAACACAGTTACGACATTAGGATGACGGAAGCCCAGGGTTTCCTGGAATCCCCAGTTGGAAGAAGGGTTTCCAGATTTGACGAATTATTGCCAGTTTGGCGACTTTGGGAATGTTCCAGAAACTTCTCAATAGAAAGATTATTCTTTGAGATATAGAGGTTTTCAAAAATTTCTATGGCGCTATTATAAAAATGACTCCCTCCGCCGTTGCAATGGAGTTGACGAGTTGATGATATAGGAGCTACAGTGAACTGTGACTTTATCAGTGTTTCGAAAATAGTATCGGTTGTTTTGTTGTTGCTGTTGAGACCCAGACCGTCCGACCTACTAGAAAAGTGTAAGGTAACTGTTTGGACGGCCGGGAAGTGCCACCCAATTTAGACCGGAACCCAGTGGGGGGAGGCATCCACAGGGATCGTATCCTCTTTCTTCTACCACCAACCTCTCGGAAAGACTTACGGACCCACATTTTTAACGTGATCGTACTCCGCGTGAACACGGTGACAGTCTTGGCAGTGGCGAGAATTGAATCCGGGCCTACCGAGTGCAATTCCCGCGCGCTAACCACTGGGCTACCACGCCCTAGCGGTTGTTTTGTGAAAATATTTTCGCCAGTATTTTGAGAATAATATCGCTTATTTTCTGAAATGAGTGAATCATTTAATTGCTGCCTGATTATATATTGTTCCTGTTTACTTTGTGCTAGTGAATAAACGTAAGTTATCTAGAAACATGGACTCGTTCTTGTATCCTGCGTATTCACCCATGATTCTAGAGGATACGTTTCTTAACAATATTAATACCTGATAAAATTGAGTATTGCCTCATGCTTTATAACATTTTTTGTTTACATTTTAACCGCTCTGTTTTATTTCAAATATGGAATAAAAGTGGATTCCCCGACGCCCTACATATCTTACTTATAAGTCGTCAAAAAACCTCAAGTTGCAAAGTCCCTTGATATTCTGAATGTCTTTCGAAACGTCATTTCAAAACTGGACTTACCCAGTCATGTTTATAAAGTTGTTTTCTCCTTTGAAAAGTCGACGCACTTATCGCTTCTCGTTTATTTAATTTTACGTTTATAAGTTTAGACCCTGTCAAAGTAGTTTATACTCAAGAGACTGAAGAAGTTAAATTTTATTGAACATTTTTAACTCCCCAAAAAACGATAATATGCTGTCATGGAATTTTATATTTACTTTTACAATAGAAAATGATAGACAGGAATATTTTAGTTCGATTGCATGATTAACAGTGGCATAACTAGTATAAGGCGCTTTGAAGTGACGCTTTAATGGCCCAAGAAACGTTCGGGCACAACAGCGAGTTGGAATATTTTCTTCAAGTATTTTGTTATTATAACAATTATACGTATTAAGTTATTTATGTATTTTAAGAAAAGACTACAAGTGTTGTAAACTGTCTTTATTTGATACTCTATCTTGACATACAGGAAACGTTTTTCAAAATACCATAATGCTTCCTTACTGATGATGCTGATTTGCCACTGATGACGGACAACATAGTGTCCGTCATCAGTGGCAGTTACGTATTGACTGGCATGAGTTTTAATACAACCAGAAGTCGTGAATCCAAATTTGCCTCGGGTAAATCGGAAAAATCGATACTAAAATTAACGTATATTACAAATAAGTATATACATTTCAAGCAAAAATAATTTAATTCAATTCATTTCAAATCCATGTTCAAAAATAACTCAGGCCAATTCATAAATATAACACTAGTGGTGAAGCACTATAGTTATCATGGTGAAGCACACAAAATTATTTATGATTCATTAAGCTGATTATGACAAATACGCAGACAATTTTACACAAAATATCGATTCTTGTTATATATCAATGAACATTTTCTCAAAGTATGAAAAATACTGGGTCGTGTTATTCTAGAAGAACGAGGTCCCAAAAATTTAGTTTTACCCAAACTAAAATTTTTTGGGGTTCCCCAAAATAAAATCATTTTTATTATTTCTATTGTGGCGGATCAAAATTAAATTTTTGGTCACTAAAATTTTTGTTTGGGGTAAACGAAAATGGCCACTTTTGGGGGCCCCTTTTAGGTATTGTGCTTTTAAACTAAAATTCGGAGTTACGAAGCTGATGATTAACTAAGTATAGCTAATCATCTATAACAACCTTTGACTTTGACGATATTGATTTTAATGGAAAAACAGTTACCCTACGGTGAAAAACCATTAATTGGACTTATTTCACTTTATAATTAATAGAAAAATGACATATGATGGTTTCAATATACTTAAAAACCTTAATTTTTCTCAGCCACCTGTGAATGGGCCTTTGCCAATTTAAAAACGGATTTTTAAAAAGGTTATTTTCTGATGAAAGCTTACAAAAATATAATATATTGTTACGAATTCTTTAAAATGTTTTCACGGCCTTTTGCTTTATCCCAAGGAATAACGACATTTACAGGCAACCATTGATATCATTTAAAGACCGGCTTGGCGTAAAATTGGGTGACTTTAGAGACAAATTTGGTTAATTGTACTAAAATGAAAAAAAAAAAATAATAATTGAGCGGTAATAATTTAAGATAGAATATTGCCGACTTTGAAAAGTACATAATAATTTCAGGGGGAAGGAAAAAAAACTTTTATGAAGTCCAATTTGAGCGACATTTTCTTCACATTTGGAATTAAACAGAAACTTTAACTTTCAGATATTTTTGTGTTTTGTAATTTTTGTTTAAAGTAATATTTGCTGAAAAGGAGTAATTAAGTTTTGCCTAATAGTATATTTTTATGTCAAAATGCGTTAGTAACATATAGATCGCAATATTTTGAATCTATAATGATCGACAAAGTTGATAGAACCAACTGTGGTATCCTAAATGTAGAAGATCAAGTTCAAACTACTTTTATATAGTACAACAAGTTTAGTAAACTTTGGATGCATTGTTAGAATTAACTGAGTTACAATTAAGTATTCTACAACGTAGGTATTTTGATAATTTTTCAAAGAATCTAGAATTTTTTTCTATGGCCATTTAACTGCCAAATCGATAAAAGAAATATCTTTTGTCTAAATCCAACTAAAATATTTCCTCTTTTTTAAATATTGTCAGACAGTTATATGATTTTATTTTTCAAACTCAAAATTTATTATCCTTTAGACCACTATATTTATATCTGTAATTCTCAAGTTGTATTAACTTAACATAGACTGACAATTAACATTTTATGTTCTAAGCATCGACTAAGTGAGCCGCGCAGGGAATTGAACATCCCTCATTGAAAATCGTCGTAGTTTAACATTGAGCCGCGTACCTTCTTTTGAGACAAAACTTAGACATTTCCTTCTTAAAACATTTCTTATTAACTTATCTTCATCACATAATATATGAGACCAACTGAAGTTTTTGATGCCCTCCTGTCTTAATTCTATCATATGCGAAAATCTCCATGGTGCAAGTCCGAATGTTTATAAAATATCATTTTAAGAATAGATTCCATTATTCACGTCCTCTGGAAAATTCAAGTTTTTATCGTAATCTTCTTTAACTCGCTTTTCGAAAGATCTAAAACTTCATCTACCTCCAAAAATAGATTTCGCTCAGGAGATCCAAAACAATATCTGGTTGTTGTTTTGTTAGTTGTCTGTGCGTAAAAATCTGGAAAAATATTATCAGACAAAATTTTATTTGTTTTATATGGATTGCTTTTCCACAACTCATAAAGGAACTGTAACTGAAATTGTCTCTTGTAAATGTTTAAATGAACTACCACTCTCTTGTCGTTTTTGTCGATGTTGCGTATAGATGGCGCTGCTCCTTTTTCATTTTCTGCCAAGATGATGTAGTTGTGCTTGGAATTCAGATGTACGCATGTCTGTGTCGATCTGCTGATAAGTTTGCTATTTATTGGTACAAAAATATCTACACTGTGTAGAAATAATTACTTTACACAAAGATTATAAAGCTGGTTCAAAATGTTTTCCATCCATGCCAAAGATCCATTAAAGATAAGAGGCAGATATTATTTGTCTATGATGCATTTCTGCGTTGCATCATTTGCACTCTTGCTGGAAACATTTACATTTTAATTTGTGATTAATCCCTCGCCCACTTTGTTTAAACAGATCTCTGGGACTTCTTAAGATAAAATGCTGAAATTTTGTACATCATCTTATTAGCGTATGGGGTACATTTTACTCATTGGAAATGGTTTTGTACGGGGGCCGTATAAAAATTTGAATTTTATATTTTTTCAAATTTAATTCCCTTGAAAATTTTAATCGATTTCATAAAAGTCTGTACCTTTTTTACGCAACTTTGTAATTTATTATATATGTCTAAGATCAATATTTAAGAAATAAAAGTCGGGGTCAATGATTTTGGCACACCCTGTATATTGTTATATCTAAGTGTCTGCTTGTCTGTGAGTAAGATTTACTATAAAATAAAAGCTAAAACTAGAAAACATAAATAACTTTAAAGATATAACGCGATATAATTTTTCTAATTGTTAGCGATTCTCAATACTAAAGTTATTTTTCGCATGTTTAAGACATTCACGAGTCACAAATGATAAAAAAAAATAATTTTAAATCCTTTGAATGCTAATAAAAAAATGAAACCATCAAATCATTATGTCGCCCGTGTAAATAAACTTCGATATATTTTCCATTTAACATGTTAACATAAGTATAAAATGTGTGCCATTTTTATGCTTCAATCTGAAAGGAATTTTGGTATTCAAAAAAAGTATCAACCACTTTGATTAAGTGCGTAGGTGTTACATTCAATGTTCACTAGTCATTTCGAACGCTCAAAGCGTGCGTGAAATAGTTAGTTGAAAAATAATACTAAAATGAATTGATTTTTAGTTTAAACAGTCTGAAACGTTGATACTAGGGCATTATAGAGTGATCGCTGATGAAATAGTGTTTTACATCCGCCATTTCCCCGTCAACAGATCTAAAAAATGGGCAAACATTTTTATGTTTGAAATAATTTTTATGCTTGCTATAAAACGGGCACCATTTTTATACTTATTATGATTTTGAGAATCAGAATGTTTATTATGCAGCCATTTCTGCCATGAAAATGGTTAGTCTTCAACATCCTTCTACATTACAGCAACTAGAAAATACAACACAATATTTCAACGTCGCGCAGATTAGTGTTGTTCGACACTTCATAGACATAAGTTAATCAAACAGTTTCACATTAAACTGTTTTAAGCAATTTACCTTAATGAATCTTTTCAATGCAGCAAAGAAGTTCTTCATTTACAACGCATTCATATCAATAATAACATAAACACAACACCAACTCCGTTGCGAGGATCTTATATTAATAAGCAAACATGTGTTTATATCAATTTGTTTTCAACTCTCTATTAATGTTTGCTCATTATAATGATTTATAAATGAATTATGACTGCCGCTTATTAGCTATGATTACAAAATATCCAAGTTTATTTTCGGCTCTGCTTGCACTATTAAAAATGATCCGATGAACAAACTGCTGTCAAGATTATAATGACGCACATATTATTTTCTTTATTTCATTGAGCCCCTAAGCCGGCTTCGCAGTATATTTTAATGTTTTTATTTTTATTTCGCGCGTAATGTCGAACTGTTATAATGCGATTACTTATTTTAATTGCCCAAGAGAAAAAAAATCATGTTTCTTGATATTTTCTGCATATTTTTTAACAAAAATATTTGTAATGCAGACTTGAGATTAAATATTTGCATAAGAGCGCATATTTTTTTGATTTTATTTTTTCTTAACATTTTTTCTACTTGTAAAAATTGATTTCATGCCACAAAATACCTACTCTCTGACATTTTAAAGAGAAGTTAAGTGTAAAATCATATTTTTTTTTTAAAAACATATAACAAGAAGGATCAATCATGCATAAAGCATTGATTATGAAACACTTTCCAACTGAAATGCAATTTTATTTAAACATCTCTAAAATGTGATACATTCAGGGCTGATATATTTTAAATTATCACATTACTATAATAATTTATTTTACTTGGAAACTTAAAACTTCATCGGAAAAAATGAACTTTATTTAAATGACGTCATCGAAATATAAATCGTCTGGCTTTCTATGTAAAAGCAGTGAATATTTCCATTCACAACACTTTTATTTCAAACTCCAGAGCTAAATAATTTGGTGTGAAAAAAATTCAGCAATTCTTATACAACTTATAATGATTTTTTTGCATTCTACATCCATTAAAATTAGGCTTGTAGAAATAATCAAAGTTTGAGGATCATTTAAACTAAAAAATATTGCAATTGCGTTGGCTTAAAATATAGATCCACAGGATATACGCAAAAATGAAACGGATTTTGGACGGATGCAGCACTCAATATAAATTCAAAAGAACTTTAAAAATCACGATTTTAGCAATAGAAAAAAAATGATCTATGTCATATTTTATTTTGAAGTGGGTCACGTGATCGCTTCATATAATATGGGTGTCATTATTATATTAATGTTTATTTTAAAAAAATCTACCGAACATATTTTACTGAATATATTTTTATATATTTTGTAACATAATTTGAATGTATCCTAACATTTCTGAAACAATTTGTGAATTTTTACTTCGCTTAAAACATGTTAGGAAAAATTAGGTCCCATAGGGTTCAATGCATTTCATTTTTTCAACTCGGGTTCCATTCAAAACCTAATTGGGTGAGAATATTCATTTACATTCCCATATGTTCCACAGACCGTCTCAACAACATACTACAATTTCATTTTGATAAAATCATTTTTACGGCAGTTATCGTGCAAAGGGCAAAATGAACAATTTCGAATACAAAACAAGTTTTCTTTGACAGGATAAGAAGCCCGCCGAAGCTACACCTGGGAGTGGTGCAGGGTGACCACAGGCCTGAAAAACCGGGAAAACCGGGAATTATCAGGGAATTTTATGCTTATTCACTGCTTGTTCATTCTATGATGTCTCTAGTTTTCGTTTTGCATTATAGGACCCATCACTCACTTCCTTTAAATATACTTCTGAACCAGTGGCTGGAGGGAGAGTTTTCATGAACAGGCCACGTGACCTCGATAAACATTTTTCGAAAGGGAGCAACGTTTTAAGGAATTATCAGGGAAAAATCAGGAAAATATCAATAAATTTCAAAATGAATTTCTTGGTGGAAAATGCTGGCAACATAGTCACGGTGTACACAGGAAATAGTCGTGATGCGTGTTTGAAGCAGACGGTTTTGATCTACTTCATAATCGTTATGCTCATTTTAGGATCTCCCAATACATATGGCAGAAATTTGTCTTTCTAGATATATTCCTACTGATATTTAAGGCTGATTTAACACGCTCAAGAAATAAAATTGTAATATGTTATAATGCATTTTGTGTTGTTTAATAATATATGAAGCAATATATATAATGCATTGTGTTGTTTAATAATATAGCGTTGAAAATAGATTACTTGATCAAAATCCCGGCTTCGTTATGTTTTGTCTAATGGTCGATACTATACGTGTGCAACGATTCAGTCTTCTATGTCGCCGGAGCCCTCTCGAGAATGTGAAAAATATTTTCGGGAACCATCATTTGGTATTGAAACAGAAAATGGAAAATTCGGCTCAGTTGGGTTTTGTTTTCAGAAATGGTTCAACCCTCTGGTCTCCGGGGCCATTTTTGGAGGATCTGAAAATATATTTCCAATTGTACTTTCCTTATATACATAGTATAGAGTATAAGGAAAGTATTGTGACGGAGTCGAAAATTCGAATTAGAGTTTTCGACGGCAGAGTACGTTTCAAGCATCCCTGAATGCGAATCAGACCGTTTTTGATGTGATGACTGTGTGTGTGTGTGTGTGTGTGTGTGTGTGTGTGTGTGTGTGTGTGTGTGTGTGTGTGTGTGTGTGAAACTCTGAAAAATATACCTCACGAACGAATGGAGCGGTTCGAATGAAATTTGGTGAAAAAATTACAATCCATGAATACTTGAAGCCTATTATTTTTAAACGCAATCGAATGTTCAGAACATCCCTAAATTTTCGAGTGAAATTTTTAAAAAAATCATCAAAAAATCAAAACGTTTAAAAAGGTTTCATAAATAGTTATTTCTAATGTAATTTTTCATTAGAAAACAATTGACACAAATTATTGAACATTAGCATAAACCGTTTTTGAGATATTACATATTTTCAAATACATTTATTAAAAAAATCACATAAAATGAAAATGAAAAAAATATATTAACTATTGTCAAATAAGTTCACTTTTCATATGTAATATCATGCGATAAATTGGGTGACATCATTCTCGTGGATCCAGCTCGTTCCATTCATGAGAAATTATACTTTGGGTAATGCTTTTGTATTTGAACGCCAATAGGCATTTATATTCTAGAAGAATAACTTATTTCTCCGTCCATAGCGCTTGGCGAGATTTTTGCGACAAATTTGGCGAAATGCCGCCAACGTAGCGACTTTTTTAAATGTTCCCAAATTGATAAACATGACACTAAATCAATGAAAATGACGACTCGTTGACGAAAATTCGATATATTGGAAAGAATATAAGTATCTACTATAAGAATATCTGCTTTTCCGTCCGTAACATTTGTCAAAATTTTGGTGACGAATTTGTTGGAATATCTCCAAATTGCTGACCTTTTAAATGTTGCCAAATTGACGATAATGTCTCCAAATGGATGCAACCGACGCTAAATCAATAAAATGACGACTCATTGAGAAAAATTCAAATCTCGGAATGAACAAGATTAAATTATAAGAATACCCCATTTCTCCGTCCGTCAGTCTGTAACGCTTGGCAAGAAATTTAGCTGAACGTCACCTGCTTAACGACTATTTTAAATGTTACCAAAGTGACAAAAATGTCGCCAAATTGATAAAAATGACTCCTACTGGGAAGTAAAGTTTCGCAAATTCTGATTTGCATCATATGACAGGCATACCTTCTAGTATATAAGAAATACTCTTCTCTCCGTTTGTCTGTAACACTGGGTGATGCATTTTGTCGAATAATCTAGCAATGTATCGCTAACATGGCGATATTTCGCCACAAATTGATGAAAATATCGCCAAAATTTCAAAAATGACGTTGAATAGTTGAAAATGACGCCTCACTGATCCATTAATTATTGAAATATTTTATATAGGATTGTCGCTTATTGAGGATAATATGTCGCTTATTGAGGATAATATTGAAAATTGTTAATTTAGAATTTTACATGTTGTCATCCGGAAAATCATCAATTCAACGTTAAAAACACAATACTGTGGATGTTATACATTATTTTTTGGCTGAAAAAAGAGTCCATTTACTCCACTATATAAGGAAAGCCATGTGCTGCCCACATCCAATTTTTTATCACTCGGAGGGAAAAATAAAAATTTTGTTCCACGTGCTTCTGTCCTGCATTTGATATTATAAGTGTACAAAAATGTCAGTTTTCTAGGTCTCTGTGGGGATCTAAAAAGACACAAATACGTTAAATAATATAGATTCGTAATTCTAATATCTGCGTTAGACTTGGCGTCATAAATCCTTCTATAGATATAACAAGTAGATTGATATACCGGCGTTGTTAATGATTTCAAATATGCTAAAATTCTTCATTTTGCTTTCTAAAGGAAAATTTTAAAATAGTGAATTTAAGTCCCCTATAAAAAAGTAAATGTATGAGACTATCTGGTCCATCCTTACAAATTTACCATCATTTTATCATATAAAAATATCATTGATGCAGTCATTTTTATTGTTTTTTCGAACCCAATGCAATCAAAGTTTGAGCGGTCACTATTTTAATCATGCGAATTACAAAAATAATCCGGAACGCAATGACAAATAGGCATATTTTCAAAATGAAAAGAAAATCTGTTCTAGTAATCAGTGGTTTTACCTTAGAGTTTAGCTGTTTGAGAAAACTGTTTAGATCTCAGAAAGTACTTCTCTGTAGAAATGAATTTCAAAAATGTCAAGAAAAGCATTTGTTTTTCTGTTGAATAGTTATGAACAAGTAAAATTGAAAAAAAATATCGATCTGACCTGTTCTGAAAATAAATAATGCTTAGTTAGAGAAAATTGTTTAAAACTCTTTTACAATACCAAATCTTACATCTTTTTATTTTCTTCCAATCAATGTAGTCTAATAAAGGATACTGCATATGAGTGTCGGATTAATATAGGAAATCAATATTTAATTTCAACGTCAACGTTTCCCGCCACAATTTTGTTTTGAAATCAAATTTAAAATAAATGATTTTGGGTTTGTTTGGTTAAGTAAACTTATTTATCACGCCTTCATTGTGAAAAATACTACGAATTTTGTTTAAGCAAATATTATAAAAACTAATCATATATATATATATGTATATATATATATATATATATATATATATATATATATATATATATATATATATATATATATGTATATATGTATATATATATATATATATATATATATATGTATATATGTATATATGTATATATATATATATATATATATATATATATAATATATATATATATATATATATATATATATATATATATAATGTATATGTATATATTATATATGTTAGCGCGTCGGTTGGCTAGTTTGGAGATCTACGGTTCTATTTCAGTTTGGGGCAGTAAGGTTTTATACAATGGCGTCCGAATAAATCAACCCTGTAGGTTAGTGCAAAGATATCGGAGGTTTGAAAGTGACCCTAGGCCTACTAGTACGGATTCAGTGAACTCTCAAAGATGGAGCGCCGATTTCAAAAATTGAGATAATAACGATCACGTAAGATACTAACCTGGGTAAAATAGTAGTATCAGGAGACTAACCTGTGGTAAAAATAACAGGAGAGGATCAGTCAGAGTGTCAATTGCCCGCCAATCTGACATTAGAAGGTGGAGAATGAAGAGTCCACTTCGACGATAAGAGCTTGCAATTTCGTCCCAGTAGCTCAGTGGTAGAGCGTTGGCCGGCCAGTTCGGAGATCCGGGGTTCGATTCCCGGTTGAGGCAACTAGGTTCTTTGCACTTTATCTATACAATTGGCACGAGAATGTAAAAATGACATCCTTTAACAAATGAGTGAGCACAAAATAAACATTAACTCATATTTTATTTTTCTTTCGGCTTTTGAGTTCGTAATATATTATCATCGCTCAGGATACACTCATTATTTTTTCCTAGGTCATTCAATTTTCACTCCATTTATTTACGAAATTGTGTTCGGATTCCTTACAATCATATTATCTCTCAACAGTTACAATTCATTATTTGAATTATCGTCTGAGCAAAGTTAAAAGTTTCTCCCTTTCACGGGTTTTCTTCTTCAGTTGGCTAACTCTGTGAGAACTTATTATTTTGCTTTACGTAGAACGTTAAGACAAAAGTCATTACGCAGACTTTAAGAGTTTTATAAATTTGAAAAGCATGCTTGAAAAACAGTTATATAATACAATTATTAAATAAATGTTATGCAGCTGTAACACTAACAGATACGTATGTTACTTGTTTGACTATACTGAGATAAAAAAAATCTGATGTGAGCAGCGCATGACTTCCCTACACACTCAAGTTCATTTTCTCTTTATTTCTTTAATAATTCATTAAATACAGTCTAATGGCATAAAATAACGCTCATTATTATTTGAAATGGCACTAAATTTGCAATTTTAAAGTTTTTGTTGCCATTTGGTACCTGGACGTATTTTCAAGGTGGCAAGTAAAAATGCAAACATTGAATGTACTTCGAGAATGGCTAGTTAGTAATGGGGTTTATCTCATTCTTTTCATTATCAAAAATGACGTTTAAAACAAGCATTAAATGGATACATTGAGCATAAATAGGCTTTTATTGTACAGTTTATCTATTTTTGCCAGCCATTTTGTAAAAAAGAAGGCAGGCTCCTTTTTTCAAATCGTATCAAAATCTAATCAGTACCAGGGTAACCCACAAGTGATTGATCTACCCAATTTTATAAAATTGGGTCAATTAGTTTTTAACTAGAACTGATACATACGATTCTTCCTGGCCATTTCGCAAAAAAAGGCAGGTTCTGTTATCCCGAATCTTGTCAAAACCTAATCAGCACCAGGGTCATCCACAAGTGACTTACCTATATGAAATTGGGTCACTTAGTTTATGAGTTTATGAGTTAGTGTGGACACATGCATTGCACTAACAGACACAAACGCACAGACGTCATGCTAAAAATAGTGTTTACGTGTTCTAGAGGTCCTAAAACGTGTAGATCCTTCGAAAACTTGAGTTGCAATTTTCGACACGCTTCTCTATATATATCATGTATTGTAGGAAAAGTAATATATATTAAGGAACGGATATATAAAATCTGCTTTTTATTGTAAATCCGAGTAGTTCAAATTCTGGATTTTAGTACCAAAATGGAAAATCAAGTTTTAGTCTCCCGCTAAATGGTATTGTTAAGCTATATTCATTTAAAATTAAAATAACTTCTTTACAAACAGCATATAAGTCAAAATTAATATTATCAACCGTTTTAGAAGGATAAAAACAGCTTCGTCAGAGAAAGACCTGAGACCGATGCAAGAACAGCAAACGTGGTCGCAGGCACGTTTGCTGTTCTTGCATCGGTCTCAGTGCATGATGACAGCATGACCTGAGCCCATGGTTGCCTGCATTTCTCAGTTAGTAGAAGAATTTCCAGATTTGGCAATTTATCGTCGACATTTGGAGACTTCCTGGGTGTTCTAGAAATTACTACACCTATAATTCTAGAGGATGCGTTCACATCATGTATTATGTATTTTCTGGTTTTAAAGTAATACTATGAAAATACATGTATTTAAGAACATTGTACGGTATACAGAGTGTTTGAAATTGGTTTAAGAAATGTTCCACACCCATATTTATAATTTATTATTTAAATAAAACGATTATATGCGAGATTTCGTAATAAATATATGTGTAGGATCCTTATATTGTTCAATACTTATATAGTACAAAAATCAGTGACGAAGAGATTATTTGTAGTTCACGATTTGGAATAATGCCTCCAAAACAGACGGCAGATAACGGTCGTCTATCATTGCTCTAAACTTACTTCTGGCAACACCGTCTTGCTGTCACTCTTTTTCACCGAGATAACGGTCGATACGTGTGGCTAACCGACAGTTCTCTGATTGGATGCTTATTTAAGACTACAATGCATATGCTTTTAGCACTAATGGATAAAAAAATTAATATGAAGTGTATCATCCTATTTTAAAAGTAAAACGAAAAATGTCACCTTCGCGGTAAAGCAGAAATCAAAATCAAAAAGCAGAAAACATCATATAATACGATAAAACAAAAAGGAGAATCAAAGAATAAAAAACACGATAAAAGACGATAAAAAATAAAAAGATAATCAAGGAGCAGAAAACACGATAAAAGAGAAATTAAAATCAATAGTAAAGAATGAAGATCAGTCCAGCATAGTAGTGAAATATCTTACAAAAGATTTGCTGAAGTAGTCACTCAAAGGTGAAACGCATCTCAGAAAGAAGTTGAGAAATAAAACAAACCAGAAAGGAATGAAATCACGAACGATCAGTAGAAAATGTCAAAATATTTATTAAAACTACAGTAAAATGAAACTGTAAATACTCGACTAGAAAATAAGAAATATTTAACAAAGAGCAATCAGATTCAGAAACTATATGCAAAATTTATCCATGAAAAATGTGAAAGAAAAAGGAAAAGAAACTGCTTTAGAAACAAAATGAGTAGACTTTAAACCAGAAATGAGAAAAAGTAAAGGAATCAACATATTTCTCGAAAAATTAAAAAAGTTAAGATCGCGCTCTTATATGTAAATATGAATTTTCTTCCTCTTTCGAGTATTTTTCTTTACACATTTTGTAAATTATTTTGAAGTAAAAAAACCCAATTATTATTATTTTTTAATTTTTGTAAACAATAGCAAATATATTTATTGTGCAATATTGAAGATTCCAACAAATGTCGTTGTATGAATATTTATATTGGAAAAAATTGCAAGATCAAACTATTTTAATGGTAGTGCAGTTTCATCATTATCATTAAATTATAAAAAAGAAAATCTGTCATATGTTCAGTTATTACCCATATTTTTTCCTTGTAATGCAAGATTATGAATAATTCAAGTTTTTCAAATATTGATCCAATACATACATATCCGTAAAAAAAGTGAAGATTAACAATGAACATTAAGAGTACATTTCTACTTTATAAGTACACAAGATTATGCTCATGAATTTAATACACTGGATTTATATTTACTAAATGAGAAAGTTATCCTCAATCGTTCTTTAACTAAATATATTTTTCCAGTAGTCATTTTTTGGAGTGTTTTAGATACAGTCATTTTCTCGCAAAGAGAAGGGGCTTTTAACCATAGATTTAGTTATTTAACATTGGAACTTGTTGGAAAAAACGATTACTAAGAAACTGGTAGGTTTATATCCCTTTTTGGATTTTTTGAATAAGGAGTGTTTAATTATATATGTAGATTGAGAGTTTTAAAAGATGTATAGTTCCTCGTAGTAATGATAATTAATATTCTTAAATCCACATAACTGCGATATTAAAATTCGAGTTTTTAGGCTTGAGTGGTATTTAAGCGTTAAAACTCCTAAATACTATTTAAGAGATATGCAGATAATACTCTGTTATTAACTGATGTTTCCGTATTTCCGAATTTTTAAAACCAACTATTGTGTTTTTATTTATAAGCAACAAACAGTATGAGTGACCTTCGAGGATAAGAGCTTGCCATTTCTTCCCAGTAGCTCAACGGTAGACCGTAGGCTGGCCAGTTCGGAGATCCAGGGTTCGATTCTAGGTTGGGGTAGCAAGGTTCTTTACAAGTATTTCAGGATGTTTGAACTCTTTATTTTATCCATATTATTATTCATTTTATATATATTCATTTGTATCATTCATTTTTACATAGATTTCAATAATTTATTTTTTAGTAAAGATCAATTTTCCTATATTCCGATTAGGAGCATTTATAATATATCATTTTGAAATAGTGAATATACCGGAAGCTGTGCATGCCAGTGTATATATTTGGCAAAAGAAAATTTGATAATTTAATAGTGGTATTTTCTTATGAGCGATTGGAAAATATTTCAAAATAACTGACATTTTTGGGGGTTTCATGTTTTACCGGAAGTCAATTTTGAATGAATGTTTTCAGCGGAGACTAATGAATCATAAAAAGCCGGAGCATGGGGTGTCATGTGCAAACTTCATATAAATACAGCATACACGAGAATTGAGGGATCGACCGGTTTCGTAATCGATAATCATCCCTCTTCTTCAGGGCAAACAAGAAACGCAAACTCATTTATTCCAGCAAGTACAGTGATCACTTATAGACACCAGCTATCTCTTCTTCAGCGTTTAATCCTTTCTAAATTTTATTTTTTTCTTATCATTAATTCTGATAAGGGAGATAAGACTGTATTATTAGACAAAAATATTTATGCAGAAAATGTAAATATTCTTCAGAATGAACCTTACATTGAGGTGCTAAAACTGCTTGAATAAGTGAGGTTGCACCTTTTGTTTGTGTTCAAGAAGAAAGCTGTTTCTAACACTTTACAACATAGTTGAAAAGTGTTTAGTGACTTTGTTCACTCTGTCTGTCTGTCTGTCCGCTCGCACGATACCTGCCGTAAAAATGATTTTATCAAATTGAAATTTTAGTATATTGTTGAGATGGTCTGTGGGACGTATGGAAATCTAAATGAATAATATCACCCAATTAGTTTCGGATTGAACCCGGTTTGTAGAAATGAGATACATTGAACCCTATGGGACTTAATTTTTCAAACATTTTTTAAGCGAATTTAAATTCACAAATTGCTTCGAAAGTTTTCGGAAACATTTAAATTATTCTATAAAATATATATAAAAAATTAGCAAAATAGGTTAGGTAGTTTTTTAAGTGAAAAATAAAATAATATTTACACCCATATAATCTGAAGAGATCATGTGATCCACTTCAAAATAAAATATGGTATCCATCTTTTTCTCAGAGTAAAAACCTTGATTTTAAAGTTTTTTTAAATTTATATTTTGTGTTGTATCCGTCTTAAAACCGAGTTATTTTTGTGTAATTTTTGTGCATCAATATTCTGCGCCAACGCAATTACTATATTTTTGAGTTTAAATGATAATCAAACTTTGGTTATTTCTGCAACGAAACCTAATTTTAATGGATGCAGAATGTAAACAAGTGATTGTGAAGGTGAGTTGTACAAAAATTGTTGAATTTTTTTACGCGAAATCATTTAACTATGGAGTCTGTAATGAAAGTAAGTGAATGAAATATTGGCTGTTTTTACATAGAGAATCAGACAATTTATATTTCGATGATGTCATTAGAATAAAGTTCAATTTTTCGATGAAGTTTCAAGTTTTCGAGCAAAATAAATTATCGTAGTTCTGCGATAATTAAAAAAAATATCACAGCTAAATGTATCGCATTTTGCATTTCAGTTGGAAAGTGTTTCATAATCAATGCTTTATGCATGATTGATTTTTCTTGTCGTCTTTGAAACCGGTTGACCTGAAATTTTTAGTATAGACTTCATTTATACGAAGTTTTTATATTATTTAATCCATATATTTTGAAGTCTATACTATTTATTGTTTAGAGTCATTTGCAATATAACTTAAAAGGAAAAGTATAATTTTATGAAACTTCGTTCTTTTCTGTGAATATTTTCCTTGACAATGTTATTCATTAATTCAACGTTTATATATAATTTGTAGCAGCTTAAGCTTTTGTAAGCAGCTTAAGGCATCGATTAAGCTTTTGACTGATATGTTAATTAGTTTACTATCATTTACAACATGATTGTTCTAAAATGAGTGTTTTTTTCTCATGTTGTAGCATGAGAAAAAATATATATAAAATACGTTAAATGTGCGATAAATGACATTAAAACCCATAAATCTGAAGATTTTTTTTTTCATTTTCAAGTTTTTTTAACATTTATTCTCATCTAAAGTAAATATAAATAAAAATGTTTTCATTTATGGCGCAAAACATGCATTTATTTTTTCCTTATTTATTTTACTCATTTTCCACTTATTTTCCTCTTTTTAGTTTTAATATGACCGGAAAATATGTTTAATGAAATGTTTTGATATTATTTATTCATTTTATCATTAAATTGGTTGTTCGTTATGCCTAGGAAGATGACTCAGAGGACTTAAAATTGCTTATACATAAAAACATAAAAAAGAAGGTTATATCTTTCAAATTTCTTGAAAATAATACATTTTTAATGATAATAAAAATACGTCACATGCACGATGCTTTTTAAACATGTAAATTTAGTATACTTAGTTTCTTTTTTAAACTAGATAGAGAATGTTACTATTTTTTTTATTTAATAATTCGTTATTCTTGAGTATAACTAGAAAAGAAAATTAAAAATCGTGAACATTAATATTTGAAGTTAGCAACTATGTCTTAACTAATATAATTGAATAATATAACTGCTTTCAATTCTTAATTCAAAAAATGTTCAATTCTACAATTTAATTCAATTTTCACGTGTAAAAATAAGAAGTAGGTATACGATATGAGTAGCATTTTTTTAATATGACTTACGTCGCTAACAAGTCTATAGCTTTCCACATTGTTTAAAACATTTTTTTTGCGATTGGAACCGTATGCCTACAACCAATGGTCAAATCTTCCGCTGTTCGCTTTTTTAAAATATACTGTATATCTCTAGTATTAAAATTTTAAACATGCATTATGATTTTATATATTTAATACGACGTCACAAGACACAAATAAAAATAATCACGGGTCACCTCTAAGTTTCTCTGGTGTTTTAATGCTCTATCATGATTCACATCTTCATGTCTATCGCGTTCTCACCAATAGTTGTAAAGAAACTGCAGCGTCATAGGGAATCTCACTTGAACTTCCTGTATTGTTTATCGAGTTTCAATTTAGAGTGCTGCAAATGACTCTAAATTGAAAAGTTATTAACATTATCTTTGACATAATTAAGAAGTGCACCTTTTTTAGCTTCATCTAAAGCTTTCAAATAAAGCGTCCTCTTCGTTTTAAATTTAATGTCGTTAAAGAGTCACATTTGATCCAATTCGAAAGCCGGAGAACCCCATTCCTTAGTTCAAGTGTAAATCAATGAGACCAGAGCATCGTCGATCAATGAGAATAGAACACTTTCGAGTGAAATCAAAGAGAACAGAGCACCATCGATCAATAAGATCAGAACACTATCGAGCGAAATCAAAGAGAACAGAGCACCATCGATCAATGAGATCAGAACACTATCGACCGAAATCAAAAAGAACAGCGCACCATCGATCAATAAGATCAGAACACTATCGAGCGAAATCAAAGAGAACAGAGCACCATCGATCAATGAGATCAGAACACTGTCGAGCGAAATCACAGAGAAGAGAGCACCATCGATCCATGAGATCAGAACACTATAGAGCGAAATCAAAGAGAACAGAGTACTATCGTGGTTCCCAAGATGTTTTTACCCCATAATGGAAAGTTCTGAAAGAAAGAATTTGAAAAACATTATAAAACAAACTCTAGAACCGAGTCAGAATCTCCATGAGTAATAATACAATTTCTCATATTCTCAAATAGAAGATCTTTGAATGAATTTCACTATAAATCGAGCGATACATATAACATGTAAGCTTTTTGCGTCAGCGTCCATTTTCAAGTGTTTTTATAAATTCACGAAAAGAAGAATGACCATCAGTGGGGAAACAGGTTCGTAGCTGCCTACTACATTTGTACAAATAATATCTGTGGCATAGGCCTAGTAACCTCGTTTATCAATGCCATGTATTGTTATTATGCCATACATGATCATAATACCAAGAAAACTCTTAATCAGCCGAGATTCAATAGAGAGAAATAAGAATATTCTGTCTTACAGAATAAGCACTATTAAGTATATTTAAATGGGTATTAAAAACAGATTAACGAATCCAATTGATGATTTATAAAATAGAAATTCTTATTATCTTGTAATCAGTGCCATTCGCAGCAGCCACATCCACCTGGTTTCCAATGGACCTATTATTTATCTTAGCTATTTCTTTTGTAATTATTTATTCCAGTAATACATGTAGATCCAAATTCGAGAGTTGTATTTTTGATTCCATTAGAATATCATTTTTTTTATATCTACCACGTATAGTAGGGGAAAATGTATTATACTTATCTGAAATCATTTTATAATTACTTTTAAATATTTTGAAAATTCCTATTTTCTTATAAAAACGTTTTTTATTTAATCAGTATAGTGCTCTCCCATTCTCTGTTACTAAACGATTGTAAGTACACTTCAATAAAAACAGCTTCCGAGTCATTGCATCATTCCAATAAAAATAAGATACGCTTTACGGAAAAATGACTTTTTAAAAGTGTGTTTTATAATGATTATTTCGAATTATTTCTTTAAAAAAAGGGGATTGTCTTTTTGAAGAAAGCTCCTCCCATATGTTTCTCGCCAGGAACAGACGCGCCTCAATTAGAAAAGCTTTAAAAAAATGAAATGGAGGGAAACACATTTTTACTCTCCCTACAATGTATTGCAGGGAATGTCTTGTAGAAAGCAGAAATTCGGCTGTTTGATTGTTAAAGCTGAAAGTATTCTTGTTACATAAATAATTATCAAGAAAATGTTCTTCCGTCAATGCTTGCAGCTGGACGTAAGAAAAGTCTAATTAGATTAATTTGGCTGTGTACTAGTTTTTCTAAATGCCTACCAGGACTACTTTGACGGGATCTTTTGAGTTTAGAGTGAATTCCAGTACTTACTAGCACGTATTAACAGAGCTATCTAACGATACCCGGTTTTTTAGTTCCGTTTTCTATCGATCTGCGGTGTCATAACTTGCGACCTTTAGCGTGGCAGCCCCGATACTAGTAATTTTATTTATTTTTTATGTATTTATTTATTTAAAAATGATTCTAGCTACAGACGAAGTCCCAGTAACAGCGTGCAAGATAAAATACAATACAAAATATACAGATTAAAATATAATAAAATACATTAAAATGCAAACTATTGACAACAGATGGTTTTCGAAAACACCTGCGAATAAATAGATACATTGAATATAAGATATTAACAACAAATGATTTTTAAAATCCATTTCCGATGAATGAGAAACACCGAGATGATCGGGGAAAGCTGTTGTATAGTTTACAAAAATTACTATACAGCGGCTTCACCGATAATCTAATAAAACCCGATAATAATGAATGTTGCCGTAAAGTTAGGTATAGTGCCCCCATACCATGTTCGTGACAAAAACCCAGCCCTAGTTATAATATATAACACAATAGCAGTAACATTATTAATTATCGTTATTATTACCGCCTTTAACACTAGAAAGACGGATAATTTGAACTACCTACAGCGACGGACATCGGCCAATTTGACCGCCATAGAAAAAATACAACATAGCTTTAATTCAAAACCAAAACATCATAGTTACAGCATTTAGGATGTTTCTTTGACACATTTTTTGCAATAAGCGTTCTTGATGCACTGTTCTTGGCATTTTCCATAGGTGGGTTTATCGCATGATGAACATAAATCTTGTGTTTTATTACGGCTGAAGGAGCATTGGCGACGTTTTGTACTTTTCGCCACCTTTTCGCAAGGGAGGACTGCTGGACGCTGGTTATACAGTACGCGGATCGCGGTTCGTTCATAAGATTCAAAATATAGCACCGTCAAGCAATTTGGGAAATAAAATCCAGGCATTTATGGCAGCGAAATCCAGAACATTGTAGAGGATGTACATTAGGCCATATTCTTGATGCCGATCGCGTCGTATACAGGCGGCTCATTTGGTCTAGAACATCAACGCCACACTTTGAGGAATTCCAGCAGGGGCACAGTCGTTGTTCGTTCTTGAAACACGCTGAATAATGCTTAAAAGGTGATGCAATCATTCTTACGGCTTACAGTAGCGCAACGCCGCATTCGGATTGCATCATCGTGTGAAATCTCTCTAGCGGTCATTTTGACACCTACCGTGGTTTTAGGAAGATCGGTGATTTGTTGTCTTATTTTAAAACCTGGAATAATTTCCCTCTGCGTTTTAATAACTTTAAGAAAATAAAAAAAAAATGTCCAAAAATTTCAATGGGCTGGAATGAGCCGTTTTGGAGGAATCGTTTCTCAAAGTAGTTACGCTATCAAAATGACCACTTCCGTCGTTCTAGTGCTAAATTCACTGATGATTGTGGTGCAGAGTTGATAACGAGGAGAGTGGGATGTAAGATGCATTTCTGCATGCATTCCGCCATTTTTTTAATCAAGATTCGCCACTGTCCATCAATTAATCACCATGAGCGAGGGGTCGACCCGCTGGGTTTACAATCTAACTGTGCCTCGCTTCGGAATATGATATTCGACGGCACTCAATAAAACCTTTCTTTCTAAATTTGTAGGATACTACAGATACCGTAAGTAAGATGTCAATTATAGAAGCTGACTCTCTTGCATTTACCCACAGTACAATGTAAAAAAGCATACAAAGCATAATTAACTCATATGTTTTGATCTATCTAAAATAACATGTTAAACAATGGCATACGTCTATAAAAACTAATTTCCAATGGTAAATATAGTTATATACATTTTTGAATAAACTTGATTGAACTCAAACATTAATTGTTCTAAGAGCAACCTATATCGATATACATAATACACACAAAACTTAACATTAGTCAATGTAAAAGGACCCTGGAGTGAGCCATTCACCCTAGTGGTAACACGTAAGATAAATACATAAGCTACATACAGAAGATATAAGATATACACACAAATGAAATTGTATCACACACATTAAAATTAAACCACATAATGCAATTAATACCTGTTATCCTAATAAACAGTTGTTTAAGTAACACAGGACACATATTCAGTCAAATAAAGCGTTTATTTTCTTCTAAATGTGTAAAAATATTTTGAATACGTCTTCGTGCCCAATTATTCGTGATGATATTATATCCCGTTTTCAAAGAGTGCTGTAAAATCCATTTCTTCGTTAATGGATAATCGAATACTTAGTGTAGATGAGTCCCTTCTTCTCCGCACAATCGCAAATCCGTATCCCTTTTTTTATTGTTAAACGAAAATATATCATCAGGTCTGAACGTTTAATGGGGGTACCATATCCAGTGGTTGGAAAAACTACTTTATTCTTGTAGTGATCTATAACTACAACTACGTTATGACAAATGTAGTTAACTGCAACTACTTTCTTTAAAAAGTAGTTGACTACTTTTAAATTGGAACTACTTTTAAAATGGAGTCACTGCATAGCTACTTCTAAAAGACGAATTTTGCCACAGCTTCAATTTTCACAAAAAGTTAAAGATATGGGTATACTGTAGTCATTTCACATACTTATTTTGAATAATTAAAATTTACTGATTCCCAAATTGACTGATCAACTTACCAATCTTTACGCTTTTATCCAATTCTGAAAACAGTAAAATAAAATAAAAGTATAAACTTTAAAATCAAAAATAACCAAAAATAGGTTTTAAAGTCGTTTAATAAAATCTCCTTTCCTCGACGAACAAAAATTACACGGCAAAGCGCTTTCGGTCATCACAATGCCCTTCAACAGTGGCGAAGTCATTGATGAAGGGCATTGTGATGCCCGAAAGCGCTTTGGCCGCATAATTTTTTAAAGTTTATTTAAAGTTTAATTTAAAGTTTAATTAAAATTGACGTGCATCCATTTTATTTATTAAAAATATAAAATAAAATAAAAGTAAAAACTATTTATTTAAAAACATGTTTGTTCATTTTTAGTAGAATTTGCATCTCAAAATTGCAATCAGTTAAGCAGGATCTTTTGGGAAATAACACATCTGAATATATCCATATAAAAAATCAACTTCACGAGGCAATGACCTTCCTAACCCTGCAGCCATTCATCGTACATCGTTGCGCAGAGCACTCAATTTCATACAAATGAAGAAAGAGTGATCACATGATATGTAGAATGGCATCTTGTTTGTTTACTGAAGTAACGTTAACAGTAGCTTTAAAACTCGACACAAACTAGTGATTTATTGTATCGCGCTACTCGCTACACTACTTATTTTTAAAAGTAGCGCGCGCGTTACACTACAAACTACGAGAAAAAAGTAGTGACTACTGTAGTTTCGCTACTTGTAGCGAGCTACTTCGGACCACTGACCGTACCTTACTAAACAACGAATGGGTTCTGCGCAAAATACAAAGAAGCCGGTCCTATAGTACGAGGTAGTTAGTCTTCATAGCATAATCGATCGCAGTTTTAATGGCATACGAACCTAGTCTTCACAGGTCTGAAGGCCAAGAAATGAATTGTTGAGTCACAGATGGGGCTTGCAGCTCTTGAAAATGCTACAAAGAATGAAATGCTCGTATTTGCTGTTTTAGAAAATCTCTCTCGGAAATCACCGTGTTTCCTAATGGAAAGTGGCAAAATGTTCTTTAGGAATAAAGAAATCGCAAGGAATGTCTTACAGTATGTATCGGTTTAGGAGTATTTGAAAACAATTATTCCACTCGTCAATAAGTTATTCATAATAATTCTTGTGCAATTTCAACTGATCTTCAAAATTTATCTATCAACTTTATCCCAGATTTTGCATACCGCCACAAAATAGGACTGAGCGCTTTCAGGAATATCCATGTCCAGATTTAAATAGGTGGGTTTTTTCGGAATATAGAACATATAAATGAACATTTTCATGTGTCTGCTCTTAATTAAGCAACTTCATTTTATGGGACTTAGGTTTGGATTAATTTATATCATCGACTTCTCGAAATCTTCACTTTTACAGTCCAATTATCATCTAAAGTGTGAGATAATATAAGTAACGAATCTAGTTATTTATATAGAACACTCACAAATAAACTGCATAGCAAAAATATAACAAGAAATTTAAGAAGTAGACATCATGGTCGCAAATGATGAGGACACTTCATTTTTTTATTTTTGACGGAACTAAGCATCTTTATTCTATTTTGCATATTTACTTCCTACAGTCATACAAATTTTTGGAATAATGACATCTCCAGAATCTGAAGTAGAAATCCTTAGTAAATCCAGTAGCTCCGCTGAAATCCGATGCTATATCCATATCAGTAATCATCTAAACTCTATCTGTAACCAGTTCATAATATAATGTTAAATGTATGTTAAATATAATGTTAAATATATGTTACAAGGAATTTTGTGGACCCGGAATTGAAAACAATAGTTGGACTTAGTGAATTTGATGATGAGTTCGTATTGGTCATTGATTAAGCTTTATCTATAATCTGTCTTGAGAAATATATGTTTCAAGATTTATTTTCTTTTTTCTGAAAGTGGAAAAAGAACCGGAACTAGAAAGTCTCAGTAAACAACTCTACCTTCTCCAGATGTTGATGCTAAGTTAATATCAGTTATCATCTAAGCTTTATTTATAGACAATTTTAGGAAATAGATGTTTCGAGCCAAATGGACATTTATGAACCGGAAATGGAAAAAGAACAGTGGAAATTCTTATTGAACCCTCTATCTCCTCCATAATGTGCTGTTGAATCTATATCCTTCATTATCTAAATTCTGTCTATAGAAAATCTTAAAAAAAGGTGTTTCAAGGAAAAATTTTAGTAAAAAGTATAGTATGGCACAATATAATTTCCCTCATTTTTCATCGATCTATTGTTTTTATACTATGCTTATATACTATCGCTCGCCGTAAGTAAACGGGAGCAAAAATGGAAACCAGTAATTGGATCATTTCAGAAGAAGCAAAATGCATTCTAGAAAAATTGCTTTTAAAGTTAACTATTACTTTATGTTATTTCTAAAACAATTCTCTTATTTTTAATGAAAGTTACTTTCTTCAAAATGTTAGAAAGGTTAAGAGTTACTTGCTTAAGGGGACGACAGACAAGGTTCAATTAGTACAACTTTCAAGAAAACGTAAATATTACTGAAAAATGCTTTTCTCTTATTGCAGTATATATATATATATAACCGGCTTTTATCTTAAGCACCTCATTGAGTAACACTACTTTCACGGAGTCTTCATGCAACAGCATTTTTATAGCGGATGAGTCAAAAGTATTTGACTATATTACAAGCAATTAAAATTCTTACAATATATATATATATATATATATATATATATATATGTGTGTGTGTGTGTGTGTATATATGTGATCCAAAAGTCCTTGACACATTTTAAAATTGAATATAAACTCAAGTAATTACCGTACGATAGTGAGGTTTGGATTAAATGCTTTCCACGTTGAAAAGTTTTGGTTAAGCAAATAAAAAAATTTAGTCCCAAACTTTGCCCATAGATGGCGCTGTACCTTAAGAATACAAAAAGAAAAGTATAAAAACTGAAGACGAGTAGTTACAGAGCATTTTTTTTATCCGCTACCATATTTCAATATGTGCGTCATTTGTAGCTCAAACCACATCCAAACGGTACTCCATTTCCCTCCATATGTTCGCTAGCATTGGTTGCGGAAGAGACTGGATTGCATGAGTGATTCGCGTCTTCAGGTCTTTAGTACTGAATGTCAGCCACAGCGAAAGCGTACACTTTATCTTTGACATAGCCCCAGAAGAAGATATCAAGCGGGGTTAAATCTGACGATCGAAGTGGCCATAACAATGGACCATCTCGTCCAAGAAACTCCTCATTCGAATAGTCTCTTACAATTTTACCCAGTGTGGAGGTGCACCATCCTGCTGCCCAAAACTGTTAGGATGCAAATGACAAACTTGAGGGACAGCAAATATGTGCACCATATCCAGGTAAACGTCTTTTGTGACTGTAGTCTCAGCGAAAAGGAATGGGCCAACTACACGATCAGGCATTAAGCCGCACCAAATGTTCATTTTTGGACTATCGCGAATCGTTTTAATAACCTGATGCGAGTTTTCAGATCCCCATATTCTCATGTTGTGCCTGTTGAACTCTCCAGTCAATTAAAAGTTTCTTCGTCTGCAAAGAGAACGCTTCGCAAGAATTCACCATCTGATTCCGTAAGATCAAGCATCTCAATAGCAAAATTCAAACGGCGCGGCTTGTCATTCGGGCTGTAAAGCTTGCAGTAGCTGCACTTTGTATGCTTGAAACTCCAATCTTTTACGTAGCATTCGATGCACTGCTGTAAGTGGAATATCTAATTGTCGTGATGCATTCTCATTGATGTTGTTGCACTGGAAACAAACGTTTGACGGACATGTGCGACATTTTGTTCGGATGTGCTTGGCCGGCCACTTCCTCTCGATCCAAAACGCTTCCGGTTTCTAAAAAATTGCTATGCCAATCCAAAATGCTGTTTCGAGATGGAGGGTTGTTATGTTACTTGGCACGAAATTTCCTTTGAACTGTAATGATGGATTTAGTTTCAAAGTACCAACCTACGCAACGAGCTTTTTCGGTGGGAGTTGCCATTTCTTACTTCTCCGTGACAGTGTTAAAATGAATCTGAAAGAAGAAAAAAAAAGAAACCGCATATATACAAACATTTGAAGAAGTAGAGCCATCTATGGGCAAAGTTTGGAACTTAATTTTCTATTTGCTAACCCAAAACTTTTCAACGTAAAAAGCATTTTAGTCAAAACCTCACTATCTTACGGCAATTACTTGAGTTTATATTCAATTTTAAAATGTGAATTACCTTGTATATAAATATACAGGGTCATTCAAAAGTCCTTGACACATTTTAAAATTGAATATAAACTCAAGTAATTGCCGTACGATAGTGAGGTTTGGACTAAAATGCTTTTCAGTCTGTATCAACTTAAAAGCTTTCTAAGGATTCATAAAATGAATCAACAAAGACACTATCGCTACATAGAGTGCCGCTCTGCTTGAGAGTTGAAAGTTACGAAAAAGTTTTTGTAACATATTTTTACATATGTGGAATATTTTTATTGCTTTTTAAAGTCGGAGAATAAACTGATCTTGGAAAGCATTTTTTTTTTCGAGGCTGGGGGGTGGGGGGAAGGTGATGTTATCTCGGTGCTTTGTCCGATCAATAAATAGACAGACGGTATGTTCTTGATCCCCTGATTTACCTTACATTTTAATGTCATTTCGATTTAATGTAACATAAGAACGTCAACTGAAACTGACCATTTTGAAAATTCTATTTTTTCGAGTTGCTCCGGATATTATATGTTAAGGTACTGTTATTTAAGACATTATAAAATTGTAATAAATTGTAGACTACAAAATGCAAAAAAAAAAAAAAAAAAAGCATTGGGAACAGTAATACGAGATATATGTATTACAAACTTGAAAAACGGAAAATTTCAATTTATCCAAATTGACAAGATGATTATTCGAAAAGTATAAGAGCTTTTTGTTGTAATATAAAAATAGATTCTAATACTAAATTTTCTTGTACACATTTTTGTTGTTTAATATTTATATCTATTTTTTCATATTTTACTGTATATTTCAAGTGGAACTTAAAAAAAATTGAAAAAAAGAAAAAAAAAACTCTCTCTCGGAGAGTATTGAAATCATTTTTTATACTGATCTGAACCCTATTTCTGACAAAATAAGAAAATTATTTACATTTTTATCTATTAAGTTCGGGTGTACAAGCGTACAAAATGTTTACATTTTTCATAACGCTCCGATTTCTCCGCCAGAGAAGCCTCAACCATAGATGGTATTCACATCCAAATATAGTTCGCTGTAGAATTAGGGGTGGGGCTGAAAATCATGGCACCCCTCCCCCCCTTCAGCGATCAAGGTTTTGTCTTACATTCTATCGGGTCTGCTAGAGTAACTTGTTGCAGCGTAATTAAGTCCCTGTGTATTGTTATACAAAATGGGATCAAAAAGTTCGGAGACTGTGCTGATATCTCCAACCCTGATTGTAGGAGAGGGGAACTATTTTACCGTGTCATAGAGGCACATGTGACTCGAGATATGAAAAGGAAGAAGCAAGTGTTTTTCCAGACAATGCGTGTCAGTGAACTGTAGTCGTTCGCTTTTGTTGAAAACGGAAATGGTGTTTGAAGAACAACGTGCGAATATCAAATTCTGCCAGCGTTTGGGGAAATTGCCAACAGAAACATTGCACCTGCTGTAGCAATGTTCAGTGACAAGCATTGTCTGCAGCATTCACTGCAGTTCACTGACACGCATTGCTTGGAAAAACCCTGCACTGCTGACCTGCTTCTTCCTTTTCACATCTCACGTCACATGTGCCTCTACGCCACTGTAAAATAGCTCCCCTCTCCTACAATCAGGGTTGGAGATATCAGCACAGTCTCCTAATTTTTTGATCCTACCTTGTTGAATAGTAATATAAAGGTATGCAAATAATAGAAACGTTATGTTTCATTTTTTTCCAAAAAGTTAATGATTGTAAATATAATTCCATAAATCTCTCAAGATGCTACTTCATTACATTTTGCTTTTAAGTGAGTAGAAGGAAATAGGAAATACATACTTTTAATTCAGCAATTTAAATTATGTATTAATATTTATCTATTACTTATTTATTAATATTTATCCATTACTTATTTATTAATATGTACCTATTACTTAAAATGTAAATGAATATTTAAGATTAAATTTTGGGAAACACAAATTACTATTATTTGGAATTCAATTCATACAAATTTCGGAATGAAAAAAATAAATATTTAAATAAGTTTAAATTAAAATTCTGGATCACCTGTGTGATTTAAGAATTTTCAATGGGGGGAAATATTTGATCTTAAAGTAAATCAATGCTTTCTTTAAACTTATCCGATAGCTGATCTTTATAAAATTTAGAAAGCGCATTTGTATGTACTAGTTTGTAATAAATATAATATTTTTTGTGCCGTATATAGTTATAAGGGATACTTTGTTAATAAGTGTTTATTACTACAATGTGGCTACGAAAATGATTTTTATAATAAATTGCATTTTATAATAAATTTTTATAATAAATTGACGGGTCTTTTATATCCAACAATTATAAATTCATATTTTAAAATATTTTTTTCAAGAGACGCCTTTGCAAATGATTTGGAAAATACCAAATTTATATCCATGCCTTTTTGTCTACCGAACTAGTGTTTTCAACTAAACTGTTAAAATTTTGTAAATGCTGGCACTTTCTTTTAATTATCATAAATTGTTCTCTAGATATTATAGTTTGTTCTTATTCCTTGTTATAGCGTTTGACTGAAGTCGGTTATCAAGATGAAATTGGAAGCGCGAAAATTTCATGGGTCAATTGCAAAATCACTGACTGATTTTCAGCAAAATTGAAACATTAAATGCCAAATTGTGCTTTTTTTAAAGCTTGGCGTAAAATTGGGTGACTTTAGAGACAAATTTGGTTAATTGTACTAAAATGAAAAAAAAAAATAATAATTGAGCGGTAATAATTTAAGATAGAATATTGCCGACTTTGAAAAGTACATAATAATTTCAGGGGGAAGGAAAAAAAACTTTTATGAAGTCCAATTTGAGCGACATTTTCTTCACATTTGGAATTAAACAGAAACTTTAACTTTCAGATATTTTTGTGTTTTGTAATTTTTGTTTAAAGTAATATTTGCTGAAAAGGAGTAATTAAGTTTTGCCTAATAGTATATTTTTATGTCAAAATGCGTTAGTAACATATAGATCGCAATATTTTGAATCTATAATGATCGACAAAGTTGATAGAACCAACTGTGGTATCCTAAATGTAGAAGATCAAGTTCAAACTACTTTTATATAGTACAACAAGTTTAGTAAACTTTGGATGCATTGTTAGAATTAACTGAGTTACAATTAAGTATTCTACAACGTAGGTATTTTGATAATTTTTCAAAGAATCTAGAATTTTTTTCTATGGCCATTTAACTGCCAAATCGATAAAAGAAATATCTTTTGTCTAAATCCAACTAAAATATTTCCTCTTTTTTAAATATTGTCAGACAGTTATATGATTTTATTTTTCAAACTCAAAATTTATTATCCTTTAGACCACTATTTTTATATCTGTAATTCTCAAGTTGTATTAACTTAACATAGACTGACAATTAACATTTTATGTTCTAAGCATCGACTAAGTGAGCCGCGCAGGGAATTGAACATCCCTCATTGAAAATCGTCGTAGTTTAACATTGAGCCGCGTACCTTCTTTTGAGACAAAACTTAGACATTTCCTTCTTAAAACATTTCTTATTAACTTATCTTCATCACATAATATATGAGACCAACTGAAGTTTTTGATGCCCTCCTGTCTTAATTCTATCATATGCGAAAATCTCCATGGTGCAAGTCCGAATGTTTATAAAATATCATTTTAAGAATAGATTCCATTATTCACGTCCTCTGGAAAATTCAAGTTTTTATCGTAATCTTCTTTAACTCGCTTTTCGAAAGATCTAAAACTTCATCTACCTCCAAAAATAGATTTCGCTCAGGAGATCCAAAACAATATCTGGTTGTTGTTTTGTTAGTTGTCTGTGCGTAAAAATCTGGAAAAATATTATCAGACAAAATTTTATTTGTTTTATATGGATTGCTTTTCCACAACTCATAAAGGAACTGTAACTGAAATTGTCTCTTGTAAATGTTTAAATGAACTACCACTCTCTTGTCGTTTTTGTCGATGTTGCGTATAGATGGCGCTGCTCCTTTTTCATTTTCTGCCAAGATGATGTAGTTGTGCTTGGAATTCAGATGTACGCATGTCTGTGTCGATCTGCTGATAAGTTTGCTATTTATTGGTACAAAAATATCTACACTGTGTAGAAATAATTACTTTACACAAAGATTATAAAGCTGGTTCAAAATGTTTTCCATCCATGCCAAAGATCCATTAAAGATAAGAGGCAGATATTATTTGTCTATGATGCATTTCTGCGTTGCATCATTTGCACTCTTGCTGGAAACATTTACATTTTAATTTGTGATTAATCCCTCGCCCACTTTGTTTAAACAGATCTCTGGGACTTCTTAAGATAAAATGCTGAAATTTTGTACATCATCTTATTAGCGTATGGGGTACATTTTACTCATTGGAAATGGTTTTGTACGGGGGCCGTATAAAAATTTGAATTTTATATTTTTTCAAATTTAATTCCCTTGAAAATTTTAATCGATTTCATAAAAGTCTGTACCTTTTTTACGCAACTTTGTAATTTATTATATATGTCTAAGATCAATATTTAAGAAATAAAAGTCGGGGTCAATGATTTTGGCACACCCTGTATATTGTTATATCTAAGTGTCTGCTTGTCTGTGAGTAAGATTTACTATAAAATAAAAGCTAAAACTAGAAAACATAAATAACTTTAAAGATATAACGCGATATAATTTTTCTAATTGTTAGCGATTCTCAATACTAAAGTTATTTTTCGCATGTTTAAGACATTCACGAGTCACAAATGATAAAAAAAAATAATTTTAAATCCTTTGAATGCTAATAAAAAAATGAAACCATCAAATCATTATGTCGCCCGTGTAAATAAACTTCGATATATTTTCCATTTAACATGTTAACATAAGTATAAAATGTGTGCCATTTTTATGCTTCAATCTGAAAGGAATTTTGGTATTCAAAAAAAGTATCAACCACTTTGATTAAGTGCGTAGGTGTTACATTCAATGTTCACTAGTCATTTCGAACGCTCAAAGCGTGCGTGAAATAGTTAGTTGAAAAATAATACTAAAATGAATTGATTTTTAGTTTAAACAGTCTGAAACGTTGATACTAGGGCATTATAGAGTGATCGCTGATGAAATAGTGTTTTACATCCGCCATTTCCCCGTCAACAGATCTAAAAAATGGGCAAACATTTTTATGTTTGAAATAATTTTTATGCTTGCTATAAAACGGGCACCATTTTTATACTTATTATGATTTTGAGAATCAGAATGTTTATTATGCAGCCATTTCTGCCATGAAAATGGTTAGTCTTCAACATCCTTCTACATTACAGCAACTAGAAAATACAACACAATATTTCAACGTCGCGCAGATTAGTGTTGTTCGACACTTCATAGACATAAGTTAATCAAACAGTTTCACATTAAACTGTTTTAAGCAATTTACCTTAATTAATCTTTTCAATGCAGCAAAGAAGTTCTTCATTTACAACGCATTCATATCAATAATAACATAAACACAACACCAACTCCGTTGCGAGGATCTTATATTAATAAGCAAACATGTGTTTATATCAATTTGTTTTCAACTCTCTATTAATGTTTGCTCATTATAATGATTTATAAATGAATTATGACTGCCGCTTATTAGCTATGATTACAAAATATCCAAGTTTATTTTCGGCTCTGCTTGCACTATTAAAAATGATCCGATGAACAAACTGCTGTCAAGATTATAATGACGCACATATTATTTTCTTTATTTCATTGAGCCCCTAAGCCGGCTTCGCAGTATATTTTAATGTTTTTATTTTTATTTCGCGCGTAATGTCGAACTGTTATAATGCGATTACTTATTTTAATTGCCCAAGAGAAAAAAAATCATGTTTCTTGATATTTTCTGCATATTTTTTAACAAAAATATTTGTAATGCAGACTTGAGATTAAATATTTGCATAAGAGCGCATATTTTTTTGATTTTATTTTTTCTTAACATTTTTTCTACTTGTAAAAATTGATTTCATGCCACAAAATACCTACTCTCTGACATTTTAAAGAGAAGTTAAGTGTAAAATCATATTTTTTTTTTAAAAACATATAACAAGAAGGATCAATCATGCATAAAGCATTGATTATGAAACACTTTCCAACTGAAATGCAATTTTATTTAAACATCTCTAAAATGTGATACATTCAGGGCTGATATATTTTAAATTATCACATTACTATAATAATTTATTTTACTTGGAAACTTAAAACTTCATCGGAAAAAATGAACTTTATTTAAATGACGTCATCGAAATATAAATCGTCTGGCTTTCTATGTAAAAGCAGTGAATATTTCCATTCACAACACTTTTATTTCAAACTCCAGAGCTAAATAATTTGGTGTGAAAAAAATTCAGCAATTCTTATACAACTTATAATGATTTTTTTGCATTCTACATCCATTAAAATTAGGCTTGTAGAAATAATCAAAGTTTGAGGATCATTTAAACTAAAAAATATTGCAATTGCGTTGGCTTAAAATATAGATCCACAGGATATACGCAAAAATGAAACGGATTTTGGACGGATGCAGCACTCAATATAAATTCAAAAGAACTTTAAAAATCACGATTTTAGCAATAGAAAAAAAATGATCTATGTCATATTTTATTTTGAAGTGGGTCACGTGATCGCTTCATATAATATGGGTGTCATTATTATATTAATGTTTATTTTAAAAAAATCTACCGAACATATTTTACTGAATATATTTTTATATATTTTGTAACATAATTTGAATGTATCCTAACATTTCTGAAACAATTTGTGAATTTTTACTTCGCTTAAAACATGTTAGGAAAAATTAGGTCCCATAGGGTTCAATGCATTTCATTTTTTCAACTCGGGTTCCATTCAAAACCTAATTGGGTGAGAATATTCATTTACATTCCCATATGTTCCACAGACCGTCTCAACAACATACTACAATTTCATTTTGATAAAATCATTTTTACGGCAGTTATCGTGCAAAGGGCAAAATGAACAATTTCGAATACAAAACAAGTTTTCTTTGACAGGATAAGAAGCCCGCCGAAGCTACACCTGGGAGTGGTGCAGGGTGACCACAGGCCTGAAAAACCGGGAAAACCGGGAATTATCAGGGAATTTTATGCTTATTCACTGCTTGTTCATTCTATGATGTCTCTAGTTTTCGTTTTGCATTATAGGACCCATCACTCACTTCCTTTAAATATACTTCTGAACCAGTGGCTGGAGGGAGAGTTTTCATGAACAGGCCACGTGACCTCGATAAACATTTTTCGAAAGGGAGCAACGTTTTAAGGAATTATCAGGGAAAAATCAGGAAAATATCAATAAATTTCAAAATGAATTTCTTGGTGGAAAATGCTGGCAACATAGTCACGGTGTACACAGGAAATAGTCGTGATGCGTGTTTGAAGCAGACGGTTTTGATCTACTTCATAATCGTTATGCTCATTTTAGGATCTCCCAATACATATGGCAGAAATTTGTCTTTCTAGATATATTCCTACTGATATTTAAGGCTGATTTAACACGCTCAAGAAATAAAATTGTAATATGTTATAATGCATTTTGTGTTGTTTAATAATATATGAAGCAATATATATAATGCATTGTGTTGTTTAATAATATAGCGTTGAAAATAGATTACTTGATCAAAATCCCGGCTTCGTTATGTTTTGTCTAATGGTCGATACTATACGTGTGCAACGATTCAGTCTTCTATGTCGCCGGAGCCCTCTCGAGAATGTGAAAAATATTTTCGGGAACCATCATTTGGTATTGAAACAGAAAATGGAAAATTCGGCTCAGTTGGGTTTTGTTTTCAGAAATGGTTCAACCCTCTGGTCTCCGGGGCCATTTTTGGAGGATCTGAAAATATATTTCCAATTGTACTTTCCTTATATACATAGTATAGAGTATAAGGAAAGTATTGTGACGGAGTCGAAAATTCGAATTAGAGTTTTCGACGGCAGAGTACGTTTCAAGCATCCCTGAATGCGAATCAGACCGTTTTTGATGTG
Source organism: Amaurobius ferox (assembly GCA_951213105.1). Lineage (NCBI taxonomy): Eukaryota > Metazoa > Arthropoda > Arachnida > Araneae > Amaurobiidae > Amaurobius > Amaurobius ferox. The sequence continues at coordinate 168,879,662 of OX578134.1, read as the reverse complement.
ATGACTGTGTGTGTGTGTGTGTGTGTGTGTGTGTGTGTGTGTGTGTGTGTGTGTGTGTGTGTGTGTGTGAAACTCTGAAAAATATACCTCACGAACGAATGGAGCGGTTCGAATGAAATTTGGTGAAAAAATTACAATCCATGAATACTTGAAGCCTATTATTTTTAAACGCAATCGAATGTTCAGAACATCCCTAAATTTTCGAGTGAAATTTTTAAAAAAATCATCAAAAAATCAAAACGTTTAAAAAGGTTTCATAAATAGTTATTTCTAATGTAATTTTTCATTAGAAAACAATTGACACAAATTATTGAACATTAGCATAAACCGTTTTTGAGATATTACATATTTTCAAATACATTTATTAAAAAAATCACATAAAATGAAAATGAAAAAAATATATTAACTATTGTCAAATAAGTTCACTTTTCATATGTAATATCATGCGATAAATTGGGTGACATCATTCTCGTGGATCCAGCTCGTTCCATTCATGAGAAATTATACTTTGGGTAATGCTTTTGTATTTGAACGCCAATAGGCATTTATATTCTAGAAGAATAACTTATTTCTCCGTCCATAGCGCTTGGCGAGATTTTTGCGACAAATTTGGCGAAATGCCGCCAACGTAGCGACTTTTTTAAATGTTCCCAAATTGATAAACATGACACTAAATCAATGAAAATGACGACTCGTTGACGAAAATTCGATATATTGGAAAGAATATAAGTATCTACTATAAGAATATCTGCTTTTCCGTCCGTAACATTTGTCAAAATTTTGGTGACGAATTTGTTGGAATATCTCCAAATTGCTGACCTTTTAAATGTTGCCAAATTGACGATAATGTCTCCAAATGGATGCAACCGACGCTAAATCAATAAAATGACGACTCATTGAGAAAAATTCAAATCTCGGAATGAACAAGATTAAATTATAAGAATACCCCATTTCTCCGTCCGTCAGTCTGTAACGCTTGGCAAGAAATTTAGCTGAACGTCACCTGCTTAACGACTATTTTAAATGTTACCAAAGTGACAAAAATGTCGCCAAATTGATAAAAATGACTCCTACTGGGAAGTAAAGTTTCGCAAATTCTGATTTGCATCATATGACAGGCATACCTTCTAGTATATAAGAAATACTCTTCTCTCCGTTTGTCTGTAACACTGGGTGATGCATTTTGTCGAATAATCTAGCAATGTATCGCTAACATGGCGATATTTCGCCACAAATTGATGAAAATATCGCCAAAATTTCAAAAATGACGTTGAATAGTTGAAAATGACGCCTCACTGATCCATTAATTATTGAAATATTTTATATAGGATTGTCGCTTATTGAGGATAATATGTCGCTTATTGAGGATAATATTGAAAATTGTTAATTTAGAATTTTACATGTTGTCATCCGGAAAATCATCAATTCAACGTTAAAAACACAATACTGTGGATGTTATACATTATTTTTTGGCTGAAAAAAGAGTCCATTTACTCCACTATATAAGGAAAGCCATGTGCTGCCCACATCCAATTTTTTATCACTCGGAGGGAAAAATAAAAATTTTGTTCCACGTGCTTCTGTCCTGCATTTGATATTATAAGTGTACAAAAATGTCAGTTTTCTAGGTCTCTGTGGGGATCTAAAAAGACACAAATACGTTAAATAATATAGATTCGTAATTCTAATATCTGCGTTAGACTTGGCGTCATAAATCCTTCTATAGATATAACAAGTAGATTGATATACCGGCGTTGTTAATGATTTCAAATATGCTAAAATTCTTCATTTTGCTTTCTAAAGGAAAATTTTAAAATAGTGAATTTAAGTCCCCTATAAAAAAGTAAATGTATGAGACTATCTGGTCCATCCTTACAAATTTACCATCATTTTATCATATAAAAATATCATTGATGCAGTCATTTTTATTGTTTTTTCGAACCCAATGCAATCAAAGTTTGAGCGGTCACTATTTTAATCATGCGAATTACAAAAATAATCCGGAACGCAATGACAAATAGGCATATTTTCAAAATGAAAAGAAAATCTGTTCTAGTAATCAGTGGTTTTACCTTAGAGTTTAGCTGTTTGAGAAAACTGTTTAGATCTCAGAAAGTACTTCTCTGTAGAAATGAATTTCAAAAATGTCAAGAAAAGCATTTGTTTTTCTGTTGAATAGTTATGAACAAGTAAAATTGAAAAAAAATATCGATCTGACCTGTTCTGAAAATAAATAATGCTTAGTTAGAGAAAATTGTTTAAAACTCTTTTACAATACCAAATCTTACATCTTTTTATTTTCTTCCAATCAATGTAGTCTAATAAAGGATACTGCATATGAGTGTCGGATTAATATAGGAAATCAATATTTAATTTCAACGTCAACGTTTCCCGCCACAATTTTGTTTTGAAATCAAATTTAAAATAAATGATTTTGGGTTTGTTTGGTTAAGTAAACTTATTTATCACGCCTTCATTGTGAAAAATACTACGAATTTTGTTTAAGCAAATATTATAAAAACTAATCATATATATATATATGTATATATATATATATATATATATATATATATATATATATATATATATATATATATATATATATATATATATGTATATATGTATATATATATATATATATATATATATATGTATATATGTATATATATATATATATATATATATATATAATATATATATATATATATATATATATATATATATATATAATGTATATGTATATATTATATATGTTAGCGCGTCGGTTGGCTAGTTTGGAGATCTACGGTTCTATTTCAGTTTGGGGCAGTAAGGTTTTATACAATGGCGTCCGAATAAATCAACCCTGTAGGTTAGTGCAAAGATATCGGAGGTTTGAAAGTGACCCTAGGCCTACTAGTACGGATTCAGTGAACTCTCAAAGATGGAGCGCCGATTTCAAAAATTGAGATAATAACGATCACGTAAGATACTAACCTGGGTAAAATAGTAGTATCAGGAGACTAACCTGTGGTAAAAATAACAGGAGAGGATCAGTCAGAGTGTCAATTGCCCGCCAATCTGACATTAGAAGGTGGAGAATGAAGAGTCCACTTCGACGATAAGAGCTTGCAATTTCGTCCCAGTAGCTCAGTGGTAGAGCGTTGGCCGGCCAGTTCGGAGATCCGGGGTTCGATTCCCGGTTGAGGCAACTAGGTTCTTTGCACTTTATCTATACAATTGGCACGAGAATGTAAAAATGACATCCTTTAACAAATGAGTGAGCACAAAATAAACATTAACTCATATTTTATTTTTCTTTCGGCTTTTGAGTTCGTAATATATTATCATCGCTCAGGATACACTCATTATTTTTTCCTAGGTCATTCAATTTTCACTCCATTTATTTACGAAATTGTGTTCGGATTCCTTACAATCATATTATCTCTCAACAGTTACAATTCATTATTTGAATTATCGTCTGAGCAAAGTTAAAAGTTTCTCCCTTTCACGGGTTTTCTTCTTCAGTTGGCTAACTCTGTGAGAACTTATTATTTTGCTTTACGTAGAACGTTAAGACAAAAGTCATTACGCAGACTTTAAGAGTTTTATAAATTTGAAAAGCATGCTTGAAAAACAGTTATATAATACAATTATTAAATAAATGTTATGCAGCTGTAACACTAACAGATACGTATGTTACTTGTTTGACTATACTGAGATAAAAAAAATCTGATGTGAGCAGTGCATGACTTCCCTACACACTCAAGTTCATTTTCTCTTTATTTCTTTAATAATTCATTAAATACAGTCTAATGGCATAAAATAACGCTCATTATTATTTGAAATGGCACTAAATTTGCAATTTTAAAGTTTTTGTTGCCATTTGGTACCTGGACGTATTTTCAAGGTGGCAAGTAAAAATGCAAACATTGAATGTACTTCGAGAATGGCTAGTTAGTAATGGGGTTTATCTCATTCTTTTCATTATCAAAAATGACGTTTAAAACAAGCATTAAATGGATACATTGAGCATAAATAGGCTTTTATTGTACAGTTTATCTATTTTTGCCAGCCATTTTGTAAAAAAGAAGGCAGGCTCCTTTTTTCAAATCGTATCAAAATCTAATCAGTACCAGGGTAACCCACAAGTGATTGATCTACCCAATTTTATAAAATTGGGTCAATTAGTTTTTAACTAGAACTGATACATACGATTCTTCCTGGCCATTTCGCAAAAAAAGGCAGGTTCTGTTATCCCGAATCTTGTCAAAACCTAATCAGCACCAGGGTCATCCACAAGTGACTTACCTATATGAAATTGGGTCACTTAGTTTATGAGTTTATGAGTTAGTGTGGACACATGCATTGCACTAACAGACACAAACGCACAGACGTCATGCTAAAAATAGTGTTTACGTGTTCTAGAGGTCCTAAAACGTGTAGATCCTTCGAAAACTTGAGTTGCAATTTTCGACACGCTTCTCTATATATATCATGTATTGTAGGAAAAGTAATATATATTAAGGAACGGATATATAAAATCTGCTTTTTATTGTAAATCCGAGTAGTTCAAATTCTGGATTTTAGTACCAAAATGGAAAATCAAGTTTTAGTCTCCCGCTAAATGGTATTGTTAAGCTATATTCATTTAAAATTAAAATAACTTCTTTACAAACAGCATATAAGTCAAAATTAATATTATCAACCGTTTTAGAAGGATAAAAACAGCTTCGTCAGAGAAAGACCTGAGACCGATGCAAGAACAGCAAACGTGGTCGCAGGCACGTTTGCTGTTCTTGCATCGGTCTCAGTGCATGATGACAGCATGACCTGAGCCCATGGTTGCCTGCATTTCTCAGTTAGTAGAAGAATTTCCAGATTTGGCAATTTATCGTCGACATTTGGAGACTTCCTGGGTGTTCTAGAAATTACTACACCTATAATTCTAGAGGATGCGTTCACATCATGTATTATGTATTTTCTGGTTTTAAAGTAATACTATGAAAATACATGTATTTAAGAACATTGTACGGTATACAGAGTGTTTGAAATTGGTTTAAGAAATGTTCCACACCCATATTTATAATTTATTATTTAAATAAAACGATTATATGCGAGATTTCGTAATAAATATATGTGTAGGATCCTTATATTGTTCAATACTTATATAGTACAAAAATCAGTGACGAAGAGATTATTTGTAGTTCACGATTTGGAATAATGCCTCCAAAACAGACGGCAGATAACGGTCGTCTATCATTGCTCTAAACTTACTTCTGGCAACACCGTCTTGCTGTCACTCTTTTTCACCGAGATAACGGTCGATACGTGTGGCTAACCGACAGTTCTCTGATTGGATGCTTATTTAAGACTACAATGCATATGCTTTTAGCACTAATGGATAAAAAAATTAATATGAAGTGTATCATCCTATTTTAAAAGTAAAACGAAAAATGTCACCTTCGCGGTAAAGCAGAAATCAAAATCAAAAAGCAGAAAACATCATATAATACGATAAAACAAAAAGGAGAATCAAAGAATAAAAAACACGATAAAAGACGATAAAAAATAAAAAGATAATCAAGGAGCAGAAAACACGATAAAAGAGAAATTAAAATCAATAGTAAAGAATGAAGATCAGTCCAGCATAGTAGTGAAATATCTTACAAAAGATTTGCTGAAGTAGTCACTCAAAGGTGAAACGCATCTCAGAAAGAAGTTGAGAAATAAAACAAACCAGAAAGGAATGAAATCACGAACGATCAGTAGAAAATGTCAAAATATTTATTAAAACTACAGTAAAATGAAACTGTAAATACTCGACTAGAAAATAAGAAATATTTAACAAAGAGCAATCAGATTCAGAAACTATATGCAAAATTTATCCATGAAAAATGTGAAAGAAAAAGGAAAAGAAACTGCTTTAGAAACAAAATGAGTAGACTTTAAACCAGAAATGAGAAAAAGTAAAGGAATCAACATATTTCTCGAAAAATTAAAAAAGTTAAGATCGCGCTCTTATATGTAAATATGAATTTTCTTCCTCTTTCGAGTATTTTTCTTTACACATTTTGTAAATTATTTTGAAGTAAAAAAACCCAATTATTATTATTTTTTAATTTTTGTAAACAATAGCAAATATATTTATTGTGCAATATTGAAGATTCCAACAAATGTCGTTGTATGAATATTTATATTGGAAAAAATTGCAAGATCAAACTATTTTAATGGTAGTGCAGTTTCATCATTATCATTAAATTATAAAAAAGAAAATCTGTCATATGTTCAGTTATTACCCATATTTTTTCCTTGTAATGCAAGATTATGAATAATTCAAGTTTTTCAAATATTGATCCAATACATACATATCCGTAAAAAAAGTGAAGATTAACAATGAACATTAAGAGTACATTTCTACTTTATAAGTACACAAGATTATGCTCATGAATTTAATACACTGGATTTATATTTACTAAATGAGAAAGTTATCCTCAATCGTTCTTTAACTAAATATATTTTTCCAGTAGTCATTTTTTGGAGTGTTTTAGATACAGTCATTTTCTCGCAAAGAGAAGGGGCTTTTAACCATAGATTTAGTTATTTAACATTGGAACTTGTTGGAAAAAACGATTACTAAGAAACTGGTAGGTTTATATCCCTTTTTGGATTTTTTGAATAAGGAGTGTTTAATTATATATGTAGATTGAGAGTTTTAAAAGATGTATAGTTCCTCGTAGTAATGATAATTAATATTCTTAAATCCACATAACTGCGATATTAAAATTCGAGTTTTTAGGCTTGAGTGGTATTTAAGCGTTAAAACTCCTAAATACTATTTAAGAGATATGCAGATAATACTCTGTTATTAACTGATGTTTCCGTATTTCCGAATTTTTAAAACCAACTATTGTGTTTTTATTTATAAGCAACAAACAGTATGAGTGACCTTCGAGGATAAGAGCTTGCCATTTCTTCCCAGTAGCTCAACGGTAGACCGTAGGCTGGCCAGTTCGGAGATCCAGGGTTCGATTCTAGGTTGGGGTAGCAAGGTTCTTTACAAGTATTTCAGGATGTTTGAACTCTTTATTTTATCCATATTATTATTCATTTTATATATATTCATTTGTATCATTCATTTTTACATAGATTTCAATAATTTATTTTTTAGTAAAGATCAATTTTCCTATATTCCGATTAGGAGCATTTATAATATATCATTTTGAAATAGTGAATATACCGGAAGCTGTGCATGCCAGTGTATATATTTGGCAAAAGAAAATTTGATAATTTAATAGTGGTATTTTCTTATGAGCGATTGGAAAATATTTCAAAATAACTGACATTTTTGGGGGTTTCATGTTTTACCGGAAGTCAATTTTGAATGAATGTTTTCAGCGGAGACTAATGAATCATAAAAAGCCGGAGCATGGGGTGTCATGTGCAAACTTCATATAAATACAGCATACACGAGAATTGAGGGATCGACCGGTTTCGTAATCGATAATCATCCCTCTTCTTCAGGGCAAACAAGAAACGCAAACTCATTTATTCCAGCAAGTACAGTGATCACTTATAGACACCAGCTATCTCTTCTTCAGCGTTTAATCCTTTCTAAATTTTATTTTTTTCTTATCATTAATTCTGATAAGGGAGATAAGACTGTATTATTAGACAAAAATATTTATGCAGAAAATGTAAATATTCTTCAGAATGAACCTTACATTGAGGTGCTAAAACTGCTTGAATAAGTGAGGTTGCACCTTTTGTTTGTGTTCAAGAAGAAAGCTGTTTCTAACACTTTACAACATAGTTGAAAAGTGTTTAGTGACTTTGTTCACTCTGTCTGTCTGTCTGTCCGCTCGCACGATACCTGCCGTAAAAATGATTTTATCAAATTGAAATTTTAGTATATTGTTGAGATGGTCTGTGGGACGTATGGAAATCTAAATGAATAATATCACCCAATTAGTTTCGGATTGAACCCGGTTTGTAGAAATGAGATACATTGAACCCTATGGGACTTAATTTTTCAAACATTTTTTAAGCGAATTTAAATTCACAAATTGCTTCGAAAGTTTTCGGAAACATTTAAATTATTCTATAAAATATATATAAAAAATTAGCAAAATAGGTTAGGTAGTTTTTTAAGTGAAAAATAAAATAATATTTACACCCATATAATCTGAAGAGATCATGTGATCCACTTCAAAATAAAATATGGTATCCATCTTTTTCTCAGAGTAAAAACCTTGATTTTAAAGTTTTTTTAAATTTATATTTTGTGTTGTATCCGTCTTAAAACCGAGTTATTTTTGTGTAATTTTTGTGCATCAATATTCTGCGCCAACGCAATTACTATATTTTTGAGTTTAAATGATAATCAAACTTTGGTTATTTCTGCAACGAAACCTAATTTTAATGGATGCAGAATGTAAACAAGTGATTGTGAAGGTGAGTTGTACAAAAATTGTTGAATTTTTTTACGCGAAATCATTTAACTATGGAGTCTGTAATGAAAGTAAGTGAATGAAATATTGGCTGTTTTTACATAGAGAATCAGACAATTTATATTTCGATGATGTCATTAGAATAAAGTTCAATTTTTCGATGAAGTTTCAAGTTTTCGAGCAAAATAAATTATCGTAGTTCTGCGATAATTAAAAAAAATATCACAGCTAAATGTATCGCATTTTGCATTTCAGTTGGAAAGTGTTTCATAATCAATGCTTTATGCATGATTGATTTTTCTTGTCGTCTTTGAAACCGGTTGACCTGAAATTTTTAGTATAGACTTCATTTATACGAAGTTTTTATATTATTTAATCCATATATTTTGAAGTCTATACTATTTATTGTTTAGAGTCATTTGCAATATAACTTAAAAGGAAAAGTATAATTTTATGAAACTTCGTTCTTTTCTGTGAATATTTTCCTTGACAATGTTATTCATTAATTCAACGTTTATATATAATTTGTAGCAGCTTAAGCTTTTGTAAGCAGCTTAAGGCATCGATTAAGCTTTTGACTGATATGTTAATTAGTTTACTATCATTTACAACATGATTGTTCTAAAATGAGTGTTTTTTTCTCATGTTGTAGCATGAGAAAAAATATATATAAAATACGTTAAATGTGCGATAAATGACATTAAAACCCATAAATCTGAAGATTTTTTTTTTCATTTTCAAGTTTTTTTAACATTTATTCTCATCTAAAGTAAATATAAATAAAAATGTTTTCATTTATGGCGCAAAACATGCATTTATTTTTTCCTTATTTATTTTACTCATTTTCCACTTATTTTCCTCTTTTTAGTTTTAATATGACCGGAAAATATGTTTAATGAAATGTTTTGATATTATTTATTCATTTTATCATTAAATTGGTTGTTCGTTATGCCTAGGAAGATGACTCAGAGGACTTAAAATTGCTTATACATAAAAACATAAAAAAGAAGGTTATATCTTTCAAATTTCTTGAAAATAATACATTTTTAATGATAATAAAAATACGTCACATGCACGATGCTTTTTAAACATGTAAATTTAGTATACTTAGTTTCTTTTTTAAACTAGATAGAGAATGTTACTATTTTTTTTATTTAATAATTCGTTATTCTTGAGTATAACTAGAAAAGAAAATTAAAAATCGTGAACATTAATATTTGAAGTTAGCAACTATGTCTTAACTAATATAATTGAATAATATAACTGCTTTCAATTCTTAATTCAAAAAATGTTCAATTCTACAATTTAATTCAATTTTCACGTGTAAAAATAAGAAGTAGGTATACGATATGAGTAGCATTTTTTTAATATGACTTACGTCGCTAACAAGTCTATAGCTTTCCACATTGTTTAAAACATTTTTTTTGCGATTGGAACCGTATGCCTACAACCAATGGTCAAATCTTCCGCTATTCGCTTTTTTAAAATATACTGTATATCTCTAGTATTAAAATTTTAAACATGCATTATGATTTTATATATTTAATACGACATCACAAGACACAAATAAAAATAATCACGGGTCACCTCTAAGTTTCTCTGGTATTTTAATGCTCTATCATGATTCACATCTTCATGTCTATCGTGTTTTCACCAATAGTTGTAAAGAAAGAGTTAAACTGCAGCGTCATAGGGAATCTCACTTGAACTTCCTGTATTGTTTATCGAGTTTCAATTTAGAGTGTTGCAAATGACTCTAAATTGAAAAGTTATTAACATTATCTTTGACATAATTAAGAAGTGCACCTTTTTTAGCTTCATCTAAAGCTTTCAAATAAAGCGTCCTCTTCGTTTTAAATTTAATGTCGTTAAAGAGTCACATTTGATCCAATTCGAAAGCCGAAGAACCCCATTCCTTAGTTCAAGTGTAAATCAATGAGATCAGAGCACCATCGATCAATGAGAATAGAACACTTTCGAGTGAAATCAAAGAGAACAGAGCACCATCGATCAATAAGATCAGAACACTATCGAGCGAAATCAAAGAGAACAGAGCACCATCGATCAATGAGATCAGAACACTATCGAGCGAAATCAAAAAGAACAGAGCACCATCGATCAATAAGATCAGAACACTATCGAGCGAAATCAAAGAGAACAGAGCACCATCGATCAATGAGATCAGAACACTGTCGAGCGAAATCACAGAGAAGAGAGCACCATCGATCCATGAGATCAGAACACTATAGAGCGAAATCAAAGAGAACAGAGTACTATCGTGGTTCCCAAGATGTTTTTACCCCATAATGGAAAGTTCTGAAAGAAAGAATTTGAAAAACATTATAAAACAAAAACTAGAACCGAGTCAGAATCTCCATGAGTAATAATACAATTTCTCATATTCTCAAATAGAAGATCTTTGAATGAATTTCACTATAAATCGAGCGATACATATAACATGTAAGCTTTTTTGCGTCAGCGTCCATTTTCAAGTGTTTTTATAAATTCACGAAAAGAAGAATGACCATCAGTGGGGAAACAGGTTCGTAGCTGCCTACTACATTTGTACAAATAATATCTGTGGCATAGGCCTAGTAACCTCGTTTATCAATGCCATGTATTGTTATTATGCCATACATGATCATAATACCAAGAAAACTCTTAATCAGCCGAGATTCAATAGAGAGAAATAAGAATATTCTGTCTTACAGAATAAGCACTATTAAGTATATTTAAATGGGTATTGAAAACAGATTAACTAATCCAATTGATGATTTATAAAATAGAAATTCTTATTATCTTGTAATCAGTGCCATTCGCAGCACCCACAATGGACCTATTATTTATCTTAGCTATTTCTTTTGTAATTATTTATTCCAGTAATACATGTAGATCCAAATTCGAGAGTTGTATTTTTGATTCCATTACAATATCATTTTTTTTACATCTACCACGTATAGTAGGGGAAAATGTATTATACTTATCTGAAATCATTTTATAATTACTTTTAAATATTTTGAAAATTCCTATTTTCTTATAAAAACGTTTTTTATTTAATCAGTATAGTGCTCTCGCATTCTCTGTTACTAAACGATTGTAAGTACACTTCAATAAAAGCAGCTTCCGAGTCATTGCATCATTCCAATAAAAATAAGATACGCTTTACGGAAAAATGACTTTTTAAAAGTGTGTTTTATAATGATTATTTCGAATTATTTCTTTAAAAAAAGGGGATTGTTTTTTTGAAGAAAGCTCCTCCCATATGTTTCTCGCCAGGAACAGACGCGCCTCAATTAGAAAAGCTTTAAAAAATTGAAATGGAGGGAAACACATTTTTATTCTCCCTACAATGTATTGCAGGGAATGTCTTGTAGAAAGCAAAAATTCGGCTGTTTGATTGTTGAAGCTGAAAGTATTCTTGTTACATAAATAATTATCAAGAAAATGTTCTTCCGTCAATGCTTGCAGCTGGACGTAAGAAAAGTCTAATTAGATTAATTTGGCTGTGTACCAGTTTTTCTAAATGCATACCAGGACTACTTTGACAGGGTCTTTTGAGTTTAGAGTGAATTCCAGTACTTACTAGCACGTATTAACAGAGCTATCTAACGATACCCGGTTTTTTAGTTCCGTTTTCTATCGATCTGCGGTGTCATAACTTGCGACCTTTAGCGTGGCAGCCCCGATACTAGTAATTTTATTTATTTTTTATGTATTTATTTATTTAAAAATGATTCTAGCTACAGACGAAGTCCCAGTAACAGCGTGCAAGATAAAATACAATACAAAATATACAGATTAAAATATAATAAAATACATTAAAATGCAAACTATTGACAACAGATGGTTTTCGAAAACACCTGCGAGTAAATAGATACATTGAATATAAGATATTAACAACAAATGATTTTTAAAATCCATTTCCGATGAATGAAAAACACCGAGATGATCGGGGAAAGCTGTTGTATAGTTTACAAAAATTACTATACAGCGGCTTCACCGATAATCTAATAAAACCCGATAATAATGAATGTTGCCGTAAAGTTAGGTATAGTGCCCTCATACCATATTCGTGACAAAAACCCATCCCTAGTTATAATATATAACACAATAGCAGTAACATTATTAATTATCGTTATTATTACCGCCTTTAACACTAGAAAGACGGATAATTTGAACTACCTACAGCGACGGACATCGGCCAATTTGACCGCCATAGAAAAAATACAACATAGCTTTAATTCAAAACCAAAACATCATAGTTACAGCATTTAGGATGTTTCTTTGACACATTTTTTGCAATAAGCGTTCTTGATGCACTGTTCTTGGCATTTTCCATAGGTGGGTTTATCGCATGATGAACATAAATCTTGTGTTTTATTACGGCAGAAGGAGCATTGACGACGTTTTTTACTTTTCGCCACCTTTTCGCAAGGGAGGACTGCTGGACGCTGGTTATACAGTACGCGGATCGCGGTTCGTTCATAAGATTCAAAATATAGCACCGTCGAGCAATTTGGGAAATAAAATCCAGGCATTTATGTCAGCGAAATCCAGAACATTGTAGAGGATGTACATTAGGCCATATTCTTGATGCCGATCGCGTCGTATACAGGCGGCTCATTTGGTCTAGAACATCAACGCCACACTTTGAGGAATTCCAGCAGGGGCACAGTCGTTGTTCGTTCTTGAAACACGCTGAATAATGCTTAAAAGGTGATGCAATCATTCTTACGGCTGACAGTAGCGCAACGCCGCATTCGGATTGCATCATCGTGTGAAATCTCTCTAGCGGTCATTTTGACACCTACCGTGGTTCTAGGAAGATCGGTGATTTGTTGTCTTATTATAAAACCTGGAATAATTTCCCTCTGCGTTTTTAATAACTTTGAGAAAATAAAAAAAAATTTCAATGGGCTGGAATGAGCTGTTTTGGAGGAATCGTTTCTCAAAGTAGTTACGCTATCAAAATGACCGCTTCCGTCGTTCTAGTGTTAAATTCACTGATGATTGTGGTGCAGAGTTGATAACGAGGAGAGTGGGATGTAAGATGCATTTCTGCATGCATTCCGCCATTTTTTTAATCAAGATTCGCCACTGTCCATCAATTAATCACCATGAGCGAGGGGTCGACCGCTGGGTTTACAATCTAACTGTGCCTCGCTTCGGAATATGATATTCGACGGCACTCAATAAAACCTTTCTTTCTAAATTTGTAGGATACTACAGATACCGTAAGTAAGATGTCAATTATAGAAGCTAACTCTCTTGCATTTACCCACAGTACAATGTAAAAAAGCATACAAAGCATAATTAACTCATATGTTTTGATCTATCTAAAATACGAGTAACATGTTAAACAATGGCATACGTCTATAAAAACTAATTTCCAATGGTAAATATAGTTATATAAATTTTTGAATAAACTTGATTGAACTCAAACATTAATTGTTCTAAGAGCAACCTATATCGATATACATAATACACACAAAACTTAACATTAGTCAATGTAAAAGGACCCTGGAGTGAGCCATTCACCCTAGTGGTAACACGTAAGATAAATACATAAGCTACATACAGAAGATATAAGATATACACACAAATGAAATTGTATCACACACATTAAAATTAAACCACATAATGCAATTAATACCTGTTATCCTAATAAACAGTTGTTTAAGTAACACAGGACACATATTCAGTCAAATAAAGCGTTTATTTTCTTCTAAATGTGTAAAAATATTTTGAATACGTCTTCGTGCCCAATTATTCGTGATGATATTATATCCCGTTTTCAAAGAGTGCTGTAAAATCCATTTCTTCGTTAATGGATAATCGAATACTTAGTGTAGATGAGTCCCTTCTTCTCCGCACAATCGCAAATCCGTATCCCTTTTTTTATTGTTAAACGAAAATATATCATCAGGTCTGAACGTTTAATGGGGGTACCATATCCAGTGGTTGGAAAAACTACTTTATTCTTGTAGTGATCTATAACTACAACTACGTTATGACAAATGTAGTTAACTGCAACTACTTTCTTTAAAAAGTAGTTGACTACTTTTAAAATGGAACTACTTTTAAAATGGAGTCACTGCATAGCTACTTCTATAAGACGAATTTTGCCACAGCTTCAATTTTCACAAAAAGTTAAAGATATGGGTATACTGTAGTCATTTCACATACTTATTTTGAATAATTAAAATTTACTGATTCCCAAATTGACTGATCAACTTACCAATCTTTACGCTTTTATCCAATTCTGAAAACAGTAAAATAAAATAAAAGTATAAACTTTAAAATCAAAAATAACCAAAAATAGGTTTTAAAGTCGTTTAATAAAATCTCCTTTCTTCGACGAACAAAAATTACACGGCAAAGCGCTTTCGGTCAACACAATGCCCTTCAACAGTGGCGAAGTCATTGATGAAGGGCATTGTGATGCCCGAAAGCGCTTTGGCCGCATAATTTTTTAAAGTTTATTTAAAGTTTAATTTAAAGTTTAATTAAAATTGACGTGCATCCATTTTATTTATTAAAAATATAAAATAAAATAAAAGTAAAAACTATTTATTTAAAAACATGTTTGTTCATTTTTAGTAGAATTTGCATCTCAAAATTGCAATCAGTTAAGCAGGATCTTTTGGGAAATAACACATCTGAATATATCCATATAAAAAATCAACTTCACGAGGCAATGACCGTCCTAACCCTGCAGCCATTCATCGTACATCGTTGCGCAGAGCACTCAATTTCATACAAATGAAGAAAGAGTGATCACATGATATGTAGAATGGCATCTTGTTTGTTTACTGAAGTAACGTTAACAGTAGCTTTAAAACTCGACACAAACTAGTGATTTATTGTATCGCGCTACTCGCTACACTACTTATTTTTAAAAGTAGCGCGCGCGTTACACTACAAACTACGAGAAAAAAGTAGTGACTACTGTAGTTTCGCTACTTGTAGCGAGCTACTTCGGACCACTGACCGTACCTTACTAAAGAACGAATGGGTTCTGCGCAAAAGACAAAGAAGCCGGTCCTATAGTACGGGGTAGTTAGTCTTCATAGCATAATCGATCGCAGTTTTAATGGCATACGAACCTAGTCTTCACAGGTCTGAAGGCCAAGAAATGAATTGTTGAGTCACAGATGGGGCTTGCAGCTCTTGAAAATGCTACAAAGAATGAAATGCTCGTATTTGCTGTTTTAGAAAATCTCTCTCGGAAATCACCGTGTTTCCTAATGGAAAGTGGCAAAATGTTGTTCTTTAGGAATAAAGAAATCGCAAGGAATGTCTTACAGTATGTATCGGTTTAGGAGTATTTGAAAACAATTATTCCACTCGTCAATAAGTTATTCATAATAATTCTTGTGCAATTTCAACTGATCTTCAAAATTTATCTATCAACTTTATCCCAGATTTTGCATATCGCCACAAAATAGGACTGAGCGCTTTCAGGAATATCCATGTCCGAGATTTAAATAGGTGGGTTTTTTCGGAATATAGAACATATAAATGAACATTTTCATGTGTCTGCTCTTTATTAAGCAACTTCATTTTATGGGACTTAGGTTTGGATAAATTTATGTCATCGACTTCTCGAAGTCTTCACTTTTACAGTCCAATTATCATCTAAAGTGTGAGATAATATAAGTAACGAATCTAGTTATTTATATAGAACACTCACAGATAAACTGCATAGCAAAAATATAACAAGAAATTTAAGAAGAAGACATCATGGTCGCAAATGATGACGACACTTCATTTTTTTATTTTTGACGGAACTAAGCATCTTAAGACGAATTTTGCCACAGCTTCAATTTTCACAAAAAGTTAAAGATATGGGTATACTGTAGTCATTTCACATACTTATTTTGAATAATTAAAATTTACTGATTCCCAAATTGACTGATCAACTTACCAATCTTTACGCTTTTATCCAATTCTGAAAACAGTAAAATAAAATAAAAGTATAAACTTTAAAATCAAAAATAACCAAAAATAGGTTTTAAAGTCGTTTAATAAAATCTCCTTTCTTCGACGAACAAAAATTACACGGCAAAGCGCTTTCGGTCATCACAATGCCCTTCAACAGTGGCGAAGTCATTGATGAAGGGCATTGTGATGCCCGAAAGCGCTTTGGCCGCATTCTATTTTGCATATTTACTTCCTACAGTCATACAAATTTTTGGAATAATGACATCTCCAGAATCTGAAGTAGAAATCCTTAGTAAATCCTGTAGCTCCGCTGAAATCCGATGCTATATCCATATCAGTTATCATCTAAACTCTATCTGTAACCAGTTCATAATATAAAGTTAAATGTATGTTAAATATAATGTTAAATATATGTTACAAGGAATTTTGTGGACTCGGAATTGAAAACAATAGTTGGACTTAGTGAATTTGATGATGAGTTCGTATTGGTCATTGAGTAAGCTTTATCTATAATCTGTCTTGAGAAATATATGTTTCAAGATTTATTTTCTTTTTTCTGAAAGTGGAAAAAGAACCGGAACTAGAAAGTCTCAGTAAACAACTCTACCTCCTCCAGATGTTGATGCTAAGTTAATATCAGTTATCATCTAAGCTTTATTTATAGACAATTTTAGGAAATAGATGTTTCGAGTCAAATGGACATTTTTGAACCGGAAATGGAAAAAGAACAGTGGAAATTCTTATTGAACCCTCTATCTCCTCCATAATGTGATGTTGAATCTATATCCTTCATTATCTAAATTCTGTCTATAGAAAATCTTAAAAAAAGGTGTTTCAAGGAAAAATTTTAGTAAAAAGTATAGTATGGCACAATATAATTTTCCTCATTTTTCATCGATCTATTGTTTTTATACTATGCTTATATACTATCGCTCGCCGTAAGTAAACGGGAGCAAAAATGGAAACCAGTAATTGGATCATTTCAGAAGAAGCAAAATGCATTCTAGAAAAATTGCTTTTAAAGTTAACTATTACTTTATGTTATTTCTAAAACAATTCTCTTATTTTTAATGAAAGTTACTTTCTTCAAAATGTTAGAAAGGTTAAGAGTTACTTGCTTAAGGGGACGACAGACAAGGTTCAATTAGTACAACTTTCAAGAAAACGTAAATATTACTGAAAAATGCTTTTCTCTTATTGCAGTATATATATATATATATAACCGGCTTTTATCTTAAGCACCTTATTGAGTAACACTACTTTCACGGAGTCTTCATGCAACAGCATTTTTATAGCGGATGAGTCAAAAGTATTTGACTATATTACAAGCAATTAAAATTCTTACAATATATATATGTGTGTGTGTGTGTGTATATGTGATCCAAAAGTCCTTGACACATTTTAAAATTGAATATAAACTCAAGTAATTACCGTACGATAGTGAGGTTTGGATTAAATGCTTTCCACGTTGAAAAGTTTTGGTTAAGCAAATAAAAAACTTTAGTCCCAAACTTTGCCCATAGATGGCGCTGTACCTTAAGAATACAAAAAGAAAAGTATAAAAACTGAAGACGAGTAGTTACAGAGCATTTTTTTTATCCGCTACCATATTTCAATATGTGCGCCATTTGTAGGTCAAACCACATCCAAACGGTACTCCATTTCCCTCCATATGTTCGCTAGCATTGGTTGCGGAAGAGACTGGATTGCATGAGTGATTCGCGTCCTCAGGTCTTTAGTACTGAATGTCAGCCACAGCGGAAGCGTACACTTTATCTTTGACATAGCCCCAGAAGAAGATATCAAGCGGGGTTAAATCTCGCGATCGAAGTGGCCATAACAATGGACCATCTCGTCCAAGAAACTCCTCATTCAAATAGTCTCTTACAATTTTACCCAGTGTGGAGGTGCACCATCCTGCTGCCCAAAACTGATAGTATGCAAATGACAAACTTGAGGGACAGCAAATATGTGCACTATATCCAGGTAAACGTCTTTTGTGACTGTAGTCTCAGCGAAAAGGAATGGGCCAACTACACGATCAGGCATTAAGCCGCACCAAATGTTCATTTTTGGACTATCGCGAATCTTTTTAATAACTTGATGCGAGTTTTCAGATCCCCATATTCTCATGTTGTGCCTGTTGAACTCTCCAGTCAAATTAAAAGTTTCTTCGTCTGCAAAGAGAACGCTTCGCAAGAATTCACCATCTGATTCCGTAAGATCAAGCATCTCAATAGCAAAATTCAAACGGCGCGGCTTGTCATTCGGGCTGTAAAGCTTGCAGTAGCTGCACTTTGTATGCTTGAAACTCCAATCTTTTACGTAGCATTCGATGCACTGCTGTAAGTGGAATATCTAATTGTCGTGATGCATTCTCATTGATGTTGTTGCACTGGAAACAAACGTTTGACGGACACGTGCGACATTTTGTTCGGATGTGCTTGGCCGGCCACTTCCTCTCGATCCAAAACGCTTCCGGTTTCTAAAAATTTGCTATGCCAATCCAAAATGCTGTTTCGAGATGGAGGGTTGTTATGTTACTTGGCACGAAATTTCCTTTGAACTGTAATGATGGATTTAGTTTCAAAGTACCAACCTACGCAACGAGCTTTTTCGGTGGGAGTTGCCATTTCTTACTTCTCCGTGACAGTGTTAAAATGAATCTGAAAGAAAAAAAAAAATGAAACCGCATATATACAAACATTTGAAGAAGTAGCGCCATCTATGGGCAAAGTTTGGAACTTAATTTTCTATTTGCTAACCCAAAACTTTTCAACGTAGAAAGCATTTTAGTCAAAACCTCATTATCTTACGGCAATTACTTGAGTTTATATTCAATTTTAAAATGTGAATTACCTTGTATATAAATATACAGGGTCATTCAAAAGTCCTTGACACATTTTAAAATTGAATATAAACTCAAGTAATTGCCGTACGATAGTGAGGTTTGGACTAAAATGCTTTTCAGTCTGTATCAACTTAAAAGCTTTCTAAGTATTCATAAAATGAATCAACAAAGACACTATCGCTACATAGAGTGCCGCTCTGCTTGAGAGTTGAAAGTTACGAAAAAGTTTTTGTAACATATTTTTACATATCTGGAATATTTTTATTGCTTTTTAAAGTCGGAGAATAAACTGATCTTGGAAAGCATTTTTTTTTTCGAGGCTGGGGGGTGGGGGGAAGGTGATGTTATCTCGGTGCTTTGTCCGATCAATAAATAGACAGACGGTATGTTCTTGATCCCCTGATTTACCTTACATTTTAATGTCATTTCGATTTAATGTAACATAAGAGCGTCAACTGAAACTGACCATTTTGAAAATTCTATTTTTTCGAGTTGCTCCGGATATTATATGTTAAGGTACTGTTATTTAAGACATTATAAAATTGTAATAAATTGTAGACTACAAAATGCAAAAAAAAAAAAAAAAGCATTGGGAACAGTAATACGAGATATATGTATTACAAACTTGAAAAACGGAAAATTTCAATTTATCCAAATTGACAAGATGATTATTCGAAAAGTATAAGAGCTTTTTGTTGTAATATAAAAATAGATTCTAATACTAAATTTTCTTGTACACATTTTTGTTGTTTAATATTTATATCTATTTTTTCATATTTTACTGTATATTTCAAGTGGAACTTAAAAAAAATTGAAAAAAAGAAAAAAAAAACACTCTCTCGGAGAGTATTGAAATCATTTTTTATACTGATCTGAACCCTATTTCTGACAAAATAAGAAAATTATTTACATTTTTATCTATTAAGTTCGGGTGTACAAGCGTACAAAATGTTTACATTTTTCGTAACGCTCCGATTTCTCCGCCAGAGAAGCCTCAACCATAGATGGTATTCACATCAAAATATAGTTCGCTGTATAATTAGGGGTGGGGCTGAAAATCATGGCACCCCTCCCCCCCTTCAGCGATCAAGGTTTTGTCTTACATGCTATCGGGTCTGCTAGAGTAACTTGTTGTAGCGTAATTAAGTCCCTGTGTATTGTTATACAAGGTGGGATCAAAAAGTTCGGAGACTGTGCTGATATCTCCAATCCTGATTGGAGGAGAGGGGAACTATTTTACCGTGTCATAGAGGCACATGTGACTCGAGATATGAAAAGGAAGAAGCAAGTGTTTTTCCAGACAATGCGTGTCAGTGAACTGTAGTCGTTCGCTTTTGTTGAAAACGGAAATGGTGTTTGAAGAACAACGTGCGAATATCAAATTCTGGCAGCGTTTGGGGAAATTGCCAACAGAAACATTGCACCTGCTGCAGCAGGTGCAATGTTCAGTGACACGCATTGTCTGCAGCATTCACTGCAGTTCACTGACACGCATTGTTTGGAAAAACCCTGCACTGCTGACCTGCTTCTTCCTTTTCACATCTCACGTCACATGTGCCTCTACGCCACTGTAAAATAGCTCCCCTCTCCTACAATCAGGGTTGGAGATATCAGAACAGTCTCCTAACTTTTTGATCGTACCTTGTTGAATAGTAATATAAAGGTCTGCAAATAATAGAAACGTTATGTTTCATTTTTTTCCAAAAAGTTAATGATTGTAAATATAATTCCATAAATCTCTCAAGATGCTACTTCATTACATTTTGCTTTTCGGTGAGTAGAAGGAAATAGGAAATACATACTTTTAATTCAGCAATTTAAATTATGTATTAATATTTATCTATTACTTATTTATTAATATTTATCCATTACTTATTTATTAATATGTACCTATTACTTAAAATGTGAATGAATATTTAAGATTAAATTTTGGGAAACACAAATTACTATTATTTGGAATTCAATTCATACAAAGTTCGGAATGAATAGAATAAATATTTAAATAAGTTTAAATTAAAATTCTGGATCACCTGTGTGATTTAAGAATTTTCAATGGGAGGAAATATTTGATCTTAAAGTAAATCAATGCTTTCTTTAAACTTATCCGATAGCTGATCTTTATAAAATTTAGAAAGCGCATTTTTATGTACTAGTTTGTAATAAATATAATATTTTTTGTGCCGTATATAGTTATAAGGGATACTTTGTTAATAAGTGTTTATTACTACAATGTGGCTACGAAAATGATTTTTATAATAAATTGCATTTTATAATAAATTTTTATAATAAATTGACGGGTCTTTTATATCCAACAATTATAAATTCATATTTTAAAATATTTTTTCCAAGAGACGCCTTTGCAAATGATTTGGAAAATACCAAATTTATATCCATGCCTTTTTGTCTACCGAACTAGTGTTTTCAACTAAACTGTTAAAATTTTGTAAATGCTGGCACTTTCTTTTAATTATCATAAATTGTTCTCTAGATATTATAGTTTGTTCTTATTCCTTGTTATAGCGTTTGACTGAAGTCGGTTATCAAGATGAAATTGGAAGCGCGAAAATTTCATGGGTCAATTGCAAAATCACTGACTGATTTTCAGCAAAATTGAAACATTAAATGACAAATTGTGCTTTTTTTAAAGGGCAAATGTGCTAATTTGTAGCGCAATCTTGTGTGTGTTACATAATATGTATTTTATAAGCTGGGATAATACTGGGGTATAATTGAAATAAACTGAAAATAGCCATTCAAACAGAAAGTAACAAAGCAAAGAAAGGACAGTGGTCAAGTCCGGAAATATAATGTTTTTGCTCACTAAAAATATACTTAAAAACAGGATTTTGAAAGAAAACAGTTTCGTAATAATGCTCCAAGAAATGTCTCTAATTTTCTCTTAAAATAAAGTACTTGTATCGTCCATATAGATAAAAGACTCTGTTGCCTGGGAGACAGGCGCAGCAGTTCAATTAGTAAAAAGCTCCAATGAAAAATGTTTTTAGAAATATTTTTATATCCTTCCAAAAAACGATTTTGCTTTAGAAGAAGAGTCAAAAACCCTATTCATTCTCGTGCCTCGAGTCGCTTCATCAATGTTTGGGGGAAATGTTTCTTTTATATTCATGATTTGTACAAAAAAAATAAAAAATAACTCGTTGAAAATTAAATATTTGCACTAGTGTAATATATTTTTTTTCAGCCGTCGCTTTTTAAACTGTGGTTTTTTTAGAAAAAAAAAATTAGCTGCTACAATAAACACCTCTCCTCAACACATGAAGATACAGAGGTGTGCATCAGTAAATTAATTGGAAGGTGGCTCAACTCAACTAGTTCGTACCAGAATCATTTTTTGTTCAAATTTTAGAAAAACATTCTTTAAATATCGGTGTTGTAGGTCCAAATGATTACAATTATAGTATGTTACACTTTATGTTAGAGGGTTTGAAAAATTGTTTCGATTGACACCATACTTTATGATGTACCCTCTATGTATGCATGTGTGTGTGTGGGGAGGGGGGGGGGGAGAGTAAATTGCTGCCTAAGAGGCCTAATGGCGTCACGAACAAAAATATTTATGGCTATTTTTCGCAACAATTATTGAACAATCATTGAGCCATTAGCAAAGAATAATATTTCGATTGATACCATACTTAATGCTGTATCCTTTGTGTATACATGTATGTCTGTGTATGTGGGGGAGGGTAACTGAAGAGGCCTAATGTCGTCACGAACAAAAAAATGTATCGCGGCTATTCTACACAACGATTATGGAACAATAATTGAGCCATAAATAATAAAAAAGAAAATATTTTGAATTTTTATTGGAAAATGTTTTCCATTGATACAAAGTTTGACAATTTTTACTCCTAAGAAGGGTTATTTATGTCACAAATACAAAAAATATATCACAGCCATTTTTCACCAAAGTGAAACTATAAAGTTTCGTGATCATTGAGTCATCAATACACCCATTTATGCATGATTATGTCAATTTTTTGTTTTATGCTACCATGCTAAAAAAGTATTAAATGATTGTAACTATTATAACTATATCGTGTTACCCGTCACTTTAAAGGGTTTAAAAATTATTTCGATTGGTGCCATACTTGACAAAGTACTTCCCTCCCTCTCGGGAGGGGTGACTTGCCTTCCAAGCTGGACTAATGATGTCACGAAATAAAACAGTACCGAAGCTATTTTTCACAACAATGATTGAAACTATTAAGTCTCGAGATTATTAATCATAAATACATTCTTTTAGGCGTGATAATGTCAAATTTTGCTCTATGCTGCCATGTTACAGGATATAAAATTTCAAATTCATTTCGAAGTTTTCGCTCTAATTTAAAAAATGTCTATTTAGTTCTAGATTTTTATAACAAAGCCGGATATAATGTTTGTAAAAATCATATTTGTGGCTGCTATTGTGTACACAACAAATCGACCACAGACAGGCGAACATCCCTCCAAAAGTAGTCAAAACGTGTTCAGGAGGTCTTAAAATATATATTAGCATCCAAATCTCGAATTCGAAAATGTTTGGGGAAATAATACTTTCTCTATACTATATGAGAAAATCAAAATTGAATGCCTGAGCTCGCCTGTCCTCAACAAACTTTCCTTAAAACCCAATCGCGGTAAAAAATATAACGAAAAAAAAATCCCACTCAATTGGGCAGACGTTGGAGGCACGCCGTTGTCTGGAATTCGTCTGCGTTGTATATTAATTTTATCTTATACTAGCAGCATACCCGTTCTTCGTACGGAGTATATAATATAAAGAAACTTGAAATTCATAATCATGCCCAAATTCTTATAGAATACTAAGTGACATGTTTAATCAAAATATTCTGTTAAAATATTTAATATAATGCTCCTAAAAAGAAGTTTAAGAATCTCTGTTCTCGCTATATAAAATTATCTTCATGGACATATCTGAAGAATAAAACATCTTGGACCCCTTATGTAAGCAAATATAAAAAAAAATATGGAATTGAATCAATATATGCAAAATAAAAGCGTTAAAATTGTATGGGACCCGTACTAATTATATACGCGAATATTAGAAAATATAACCTGTATTAGTAGATTACATGTATAAATTGAAAATACCAATAAACCCGTAATCTTTAAATCTGAAGACAGTCATTTATTCCAATATATGTCAAAATGAAAGTGCTAAAATTATATGGGGAGATATACACGTACTACTTATAATGTCCGATTATTAGTAGAAGATTACCCGTTTTGCAATATGAGTCACAAATGTTTTTTGGTAAAATACAACAGACGACGTAATAAATTGAATATATAATTAATCCCCTTAATCTTCATACCAGAAGACTGTACTTGATTCCAATATATATGCCAATATATGTCAAAATATATGCCAATATACCTGTACTACTTATATTCTCGTAGGTTAGAAGATATACCCGTGCATTCCTAGAAGATTACTCGTACAACGTACAATATGCGTGTGTCAGCAATTTTTGCCACAATAAAACAATGGCGTAATAACTTAAAAATATCAATAATCCCTGAATCAATAATTCCGGAAAATATCAATAATAATAATGTTTAAACCTGAAGAGTATAATTGATATTATCCAGTCCAAAATGAAATGGCAATGAAATTTATTTTATATACATATCTTCATTATTCAAATCGGAAAGGATTTAATAAAAATCGTCTGCCGCATAAACACATTGGATTTAAATCCGTTGCTAAGCGACATGATATCATTTGCTTCAAATAAATTGGTAGAAAAATATCGTCTAAATAGTTATATTTCTATGGAACATTTGGCGACAGTTTCGTCAAATTAGCGACATTTTAAAAAATCGCCAAATTTATCGCCAAGTGGCACTGTAGAACTGACAGTTCCACTTTGCGACAAATTGACGAAATATCATCATAATACTATCCCCTAACAAAAAACAATTAATATCATTTATGTAGCGCAATTTTATCAATTTCAAGATATTTTTATAGATTTGAAAACATTTTTATCAATTTGGTGACATTTTAAAAATTCGCTAAATGTATTACTAAGTAGGATGGTTGATCTGACAGAGAAATGCTAACCAAACATCATTTCAGTACTCTCTTCTAACAAAACAAAAAAAAATTTCATTGATATGTAGAAGACCCAAGCCACACGACCAACCCGAAGGTTTATGGCAGCTGTTTGTGTGTCGTTTATATCAATTTGGCAACATTTCCGTCAATTTGGCAAAGTTTAAGAAAAGTTGTCAAATTAGCGATATCCCTCCAAATTCGTAGCTTTGAATTTGCAGATCTGAATGAAACATTCTTATCCCGTTTCAATATACTAAATGAAAACACTACAATTGTATTAGAAGATATACCCGCTCTACTCTTTTTCTGTTTCAACAATCGGCTATATGAATTTATTGGCTAAACACAATATATGAGTTTAGTAGCTAAATACGATATAAGCTTGAAAACTCTTTGCCAAAATAAATGAAATTGATGTACGCAGTCAGCAATTAATATAATTAAAAGAGAAATCAAACCGTCCATTCATAAGATATACTTTTATATCCATTTATCCATTTATTTATTATTTAAATCGAAAAAAAATAATAAAAACATTAACAAACACATTTAATTTAATTGCGATGCCGAGCAACATGATATATCCTCCTAAAATGTTAAAATTTATTAACCACTAACAGCACACCCGTTATTCGTACGGAGTGTATAATTTAAAGAAACTTAAAGTTCGCAATCATGTGCAAATTCTGTTAAAATATTAAATTTATTGCTGCTAAAGAGAAGTTTAAGAATATATGTTCTCACTATGCAAAATTATCTTCACGATCAGATCTGAAGAATAAAACATCCTGCCCCCTTTTGTAAGCAAATTTACAGAAGAAAAAATAGGAATTGAATGAATATATGCAACCCCGTACTAATTATATTGTCGCAGATCAGAAAATATGCCAATGTGTTAGTAGAAGATTACCCGTATTACAATATGCGTCTCAAAAATATTTGCCAAAATAAAAGAGATGACGTAATAAATTGAAAACATCAATAATATCCGTACTCTTTATACCAGAAGGTCGTAATTGATTCCAATATATGCCAATATATATCAAAACATATGTGAATATACCTGTACTACTTATATTCTCGTAGATTAAAAGATATACACGTGTATTTGTAGAAGATTCGTACAACATACAATATATGAGTTTAAACAATTTTTGTCATAATAAAATAATTGCATAATAACTTGAAAATATCAATAATCCTTGAATCAATAATCCCCGAAAATATAAATAATAATAACTTTTAAACCTGAAGACCGTTATTGATATTATCCAGTCAAAAATGCTATAAGAAAAATCAAATCGTTCTTTTCTAAAATATATTTTTATATCCATTCATATATATTATTCAAATCGAAAAAATAATTATTAAAATTAACAGACAGATTTAATTTAATTGCGTTTCTGAGTAACATGATATAAGATAGAATCTTATAACATGTTAAATATGTCATGTCTTATAACATAAACTGCGAAATTAAATAACGATTTGATTTCTCTATACTTCTCATTGTTCCGTAAAAGCTTGTTTTAAATAAACCATAAACCATGGAGATAGATTTCCCCTTTAAATCATGTTTCAAACAATTCATGTTTTCAGAAAGTGACTAATTAACGCAAACAATCTCCCATCAAACTCAGAGATTAAATTTTAATTCACTTTCAAACGATTTTCAAGCTTTTCGTTTGGATAAACCACGGAGTTAGGGAGTAGAACTCCTAGGAAAAAGTTCCGTTTTTCTTTAATATCTCGACAACCCCAGGTCTTAGAAACTCGAAACTTGGACAAAAGTTATGGGGGGATATTTCAAGGCTATTCACCAAATTTCATTAAATTCGGTTCAGCCGTTTTTCCGTGATGATGAGACAAACGAAAATTTTGTTTTTTACTAATATCTCGAGAACCACTGGTCGTAGAAACTCAAAACACGGATATAATTTTAAGTGGGGCTATTTCTGGGCTACCCACAAAATTTCATCAAATTCGGTTCAGCCGTTCTCCCGTGATGGTGTGACAAACAGACAGACAGACAGACAGATTTTCATTTTTATTTATATAGACTAGCAGCATACCCGTTCTTCGTACGGAGTATATAATATAAAGAAACTTGAAATTCATAATCATGCCCAAATTCTTATAGTATACTAAATGACGTGTTTAATCAAAATATTCTGTTAAAATATTTAATATAATGCTCCTAAAAAGAAGTTTAAGAATCTCTGTTCTCGCTATATAAAATTATCTTCATGGACATATCTGAAGAATAAAACATCTTGGACCCCTTATGTAAGCAAATATAAAAAAAAAATATGGAATTGAATCAATATATGCAAAATAAAAGCGTTAAAATTGTATGGGACCCGTACTAATTATATACGCGAATATTAGAAAATATAACCTGTATTAGTAGATTACATGTATAAATTGAAAATACCAATAAACCCGTAATCTTTAAATCTGAAGACAGTCATTTATTCCAATATATGTCAAAATTAAAGTGCTAAAATTATATGGGAAGATATACACGTACTACTTATAATGTCCGATTATTAGTAGAAGATTGCCCGTTTTGCAATATGAGTCACAAATATTTTTTGGTAAAATACAACAGACGACGTAATAAATTGAATATATAATTAATCCCCTTAATCTTCATACCAGAAGACTGTACTTGATTCCAATATATATGCCAATATATGTCAAAATATATGCCAATATACCTGTACTACTTATATTCTCGTAGGTTAGAAGATATACCCGTGCATTCCTAGAAGATTACTCGTACAACGTACAATATGCGTGTGTCAGCAATTTTTGCCGCAATAAAACAATGGCGTAATAACTTAAAAATATCAATAATCCCTGAATCAATAATTCCGGAAAATATCAATAATAATAATGTTTAAACCTTAAGAGTATAATTGATATTATCCAGTCCAAAATGAAATGGCAATAAAATTTATTTTATATACATATCTTCATTATTCAAATCGGAAGGGATTTAATAAAAATCGCCTGCCGCATAAACACATTGGATTTAAATCCGTTGCTAAGCGACATGATATCATTTGCTTCAAATAAATTGGTAGAAAAAATATCGTCTAAATAGTTATATTTCTATGGAACATTTGGCGACAGTTTCGTCAAATTAGCGACATTTTAAAAAATCGCCAAATTTATCGCCAAGTGGGACTGTAGAACTGACAGTTCCACTTTGCGACAAATTGACGAAATATCATCACAATACTATCCCCTAACAAAAAACAATTAATATCATTTATGTAGCGCAATTTTATCAATTTCAATATATTTTTATAGATTTGAAAACATTTTTATCAATTTGGTGACATTTTAAAAATTCGCTAAATGTATTACTAAGTAGGATGGTTGATCTGACAGAGAAATGCTAACCAAACATCATTTCAGTACTCTCTTCTAACAAAACAAAAAAAAATTTCATTGATATGTAGAAGACCCAAGCCACACGACCAACCCGAAGGTTTATGGCAGCTGTTTGTGTGTCGTTTATATCAATTTGGCAACATTTCCGTCAATTTGGCAAAGTTTAAGAAAAGTTGTCAAATTAGCGATATCCCTCCAAATTCGTAGCTTTGAATTTGCAGATCTGAATGAAACATTCTTATCCCGTTTCAATATACTAAATGAAAACACTACAATTGTATTAGAAGATATACCCGCTCTACTCTTTTTCTGTTTCAACAATCGGCTATATGAATTTATTGGCTAAACACAATATATGAGTTTAGTAGCTAAATACGATATAAGCTTGAAAACTCTTTGCCAAAATAAATGAAATTGATGTACGCAGTCAGCAATTAATATAATTAAAAGAGAAATCAAACCGTCCATTCATAAGATATACTTTTATATCCATTTATCCATTTATTTATTATTTAAATCGAAAAAAAATAATAAAAACATTAACAAACACATTTAATTTAATTGCGATGCCGAGCAACATGATATATCCTCCTAAAATGTTAAAATTTATTAACCACTAACAGCACACCCGTTATTCGTACGGAGTGTATAATTTAAAGAAACTTAAAGTTCGCAATCATGTGCAAATTCTGTTAAAATATTAAATTTATTGCTGCTAAAGAGAAGTTTAAGAATATATGTTCTCACTATGCAAAATTATCTTCACGATCAGATCTGAAGAATAAAACATCCTGCCCCCTTTTGTAAGCAAATTTACAGAAGAAAAAATAGGAATTGAATGAATATATGCAACCCCGTACTAATTATATTGTCGCAGATCAGAAAATATGCCAATGTGTTAGTAGAAGATTACCCGTATTACAATATGCGTCTCAAAAATATTTGCCAAAATAAAAGAGATGACGTAATAAATTGAAAACATCAATAATATCCGTACTCTTTATACCAGAAGGTCGTAATTGATTCCAATATATGCCAATATATATCAAAACATATGTGAATATACCTGTACTACTTATATTCTCGTAGATTAAAAGATATACACGTGTATTTGTAGAAGATTCGTACAACATACAATATATGAGTTTAAACAATTTTTGTCATAATAAAATAATTGCATAATAACTTGAAAATATCAATAATCCTTGAATCAATAATCCCCGAAAATATAAATAATAATAACTTTTAAACCTGAAGACCGTTATTGATATTATCCAGTCAAAAATGCTATAAGAAAAATCAAATCGTTCTTTTCTAAAATATATTTTTATATCCATTCATATATATTATTCAAATCGAAAAAATAATTATTAAAATTAACAGACAGATTTAATTTAATTGCGTTTCTGAGTAACATGATATAAGATAGAATCTTATAACATGTTAAATATGTCATGTCTTATAACATAAACTGCGAAATTAAATAACGATTTGATTTCTCTATACTTCTCATTGTTCCGTAAAAGCTTGTTTTAAATAAACCATAAACCATGGAGATAGATTTCCCCTTTAAATCATGTTTCAAACAATTCATGTTTTCAGAAAGTGACTAATTAACGCAAACAATCTCCCATCAAACTCAGAGATTAAATTTTAATTCACTTTCAAACGATTTTCAAGCTTTTCGTTTGGATAAACCACGGAGTTAGGGAGTAGAACTCCTAGGAAAAAGTTCCGTTTTTCTTTAATATCTCGACAACCCCAGGTCTTAGAAACTCGAAACTTGGACAAAAGTTATGGGGGGATATTTCAAGGCTATTCACCAAATTTCATTAAATTCGGTTCAGCCGTTTTTCCGTGATGATGAGACAAACGAAAATTTTGTTTTTTACTAATATCTCGAGAACCACTGGTCGTAGAAACTCAAAACACGGATATAATTTTAAGTGGGGCTATTTCTGGGCTACCCACAAAATTTCATCAAATTCGGTTCAGCCGTTCTCCCGTGATGGTGTGACAAACAGACAGACAGACAGACAGATTTTCATTTTTATTTATATAGACTAGCAGCATACCCGTTCTTCGTACGGAGTATATAATATAAAGAAACTTGAAATTCATAATCATGCCCAAATTCTTATAGTATACTAAATGACGTGTTTAATCAAAATATTCTGTTAAAATATTTAATATAATGCTCCTAAAAAGAAGTTTAAGAATCTCTGTTCTCGCTATATAAAATTATCTTCATGGACATATCTGAAGAATAAAACATCTTGGACCCCTTATGTAAGCAAATATAAAAAAAAAATATGGAATTGAATCAATATATGCAAAATAAAAGCGTTAAAATTGTATGGGACCCGTACTAATTATATACGCGAATATTAGAAAATATAACCTGTATTAGTAGATTACATGTATAAATTGAAAATACCAATAAACCCGTAATCTTTAAATCTGAAGACAGTCATTTATTCCAATATATGTCAAAATTAAAGTGCTAAAATTATATGGGAAGATATACACGTACTACTTATAATGTCCGATTATTAGTAGAAGATTGCCCGTTTTGCAATATGAGTCACAAATATTTTTTGGTAAAATACAACAGACGACGTAATAAATTGAATATATAATTAATCCCCTTAATCTTCATACCAGAAGACTGTACTTGATTCCAATATATATGCCAATATATGTCAAAATATATGCCAATATACCTGTACTACTTATATTCTCGTAGGTTAGAAGATATACCCGTGCATTCCTAGAAGATTACTCGTACAACGTACAATATGCGTGTGTCAGCAATTTTTGCCGCAATAAAACAATGGCGTAATAACTTAAAAATATCAATAATCCCTGAATCAATAATTCCGGAAAATATCAATAATAATAATGTTTAAACCTTAAGAGTATAATTGATATTATCCAGTCCAAAATGAAATGGCAATAAAATTTATTTTATATACATATCTTCATTATTCAAATCGGAAGGGATTTAATAAAAATCGCCTGCCGCATAAACACATTGGATTTAAATCCGTTGCTAAGCGACATGATATCATTTGCTTCAAATAAATTGGTAGAAAAAATATCGTCTAAATAGTTATATTTCTATGGAACATTTGGCGACAGTTTCGTCAAATTAGCGACATTTTAAAAAATCGCCAAATTTATCGCCAAGTGGGACTGTAGAACTGACAGTTCCACTTTGCGACAAATTGACGAAATATCATCACAATACTATCCCCTAACAAAAAACAATTAATATCATTTATGTAGCGCAATTTTATCAATTTCAATATATTTTTATAGATTTGAAAACATTTTTATCAATTTGGTGACATTTTAAAAATTCGCTAAATGTATTACTAAGTAGGATGGTTGGTCTGACTGATAAATGCTAACCAAACAACATTTCAGTACTCTCTTCTAACAAAACAGAAAAAAATTTCATTGATATGTAGAAGACCCAAGCCACACGACCAACCCGAAGGTTTATGGCAGCTGTTTGTGTGTCGTTTATATCAATTTGGCGACATTTCCGTCAATTTGGCAAAGTTTAAGAAAAGGTGTCAAATTAGCGATATCCCTCCAAATTCGTAGCTTTGAATTTGCAGATCTGAATGAAACATTCTTATCCCGTTTCAATATACTAAATGAAAACACTACAATTGTATTAGAAGATATACCCGCTCTACTCTTTTTCTGTTTCAACAATCGGCTATATGAATTTATTGGCTAAACACAATATATGAGTTTAGTAGCTAAATACGATATAAGCTTGAAAACTCTTTGCCAAAATAAATGAAATTGATGTAGGCAGTCAGCAATTAATATAATTAAAAGAAAAATCAAACCGTCCATTCATAAGATATACTTTTATATCCATTTATCCATTTATTTATTATTTAAATCGAAAAAAAAATAATAAAAACATTAACAAACACATTTAATTTAATTGCGATGCCGAGCAACATGATATATCCTCCTAAAATGTTAAAATTTATTAACCACTAACAGCACACCCGTTATTCGTACGGAGTGTATAATTTAAAGAACCTTAAAGTTCGCAATCATGTGCAAATTCTGTTAAAATATTAAATTTATTGCTCCTAAAGAGAAGTTTAAGAATATATGTTCTCACTATGCAAAATTATCTTCACGATCAGATCTGAAGAATAAAACATCCTGCCCCCTTTTGTAAGCAAATTTACAGAAGAAAAAATAGGAATTGAATGAATATATGCAACCCCGTACTAATTATATTGTCGCAGATCAGAAAATATGCCAATGTGTTAGTAGAAGATTACCCGTTATTTGCCAAAATAAAAGAGATGACGTAATAAATTGAAAACATCAATAATATCCGTACTCTTTATACCAGAAGGTCGTAATTGATTCCAATATATGCCAATATATATCAAAACATATGTCAATATACCTGTACTACTTATATTCTCGTAGATTAAAAGATATACACGTGTATTTGTAGAAGATTCGTACAACATACAATATATGAGTTTAAACAATTTTTGTCATAATAAAATAATTGCATAATAACTTGAAAATATCAATAATCCTTGAATCAATAATCCCCGAAAATATAAATAATAATAATTTTTAAACCTGAAGACCGTAATTGATATTATCCAGTCAAAAATGCTATAAGAAAAATCAAATCGTTCTTTTCTAAAATATATTTTTATATCCATTTATTTATTATTCAAATCGAAAAAATAATTATTAAAATTAACAGACAGATTTAATTTAATTGCGTTTCTGAGTAACATGATATAAGATAGAATCTTATAACATGTTAAATATGTCATGTCTTATTACATAAACTGCGAAATTAAATAACGATTTTGATTTCTCTATACTTCTCATTGTTCCGTAAATGCTTGTTTTAAATAAACCATGAACCATGGAGATAGATTTCCCCTTTAAATCATGTTTCAAACAATTCATGTCTTCAGAAAGTGACTAATTAACGCAAAAAATCTCCCATCAAACTCAGAGATTAAATTTTAATTCACTTTCAAACGATTTTCAAGCTTTTCGTTTGGATAAACCACGGAGTTAGGGAGTAGAACTCTTAGGAAAAAGTTCCGTTTTTCATTAATATATCGACAACCCCAGGTCTTAGAAACTCGAAACTTGGACAAAATTTATGGGGGGATATTTCAAGGCTATTCACCAAATTTCATTAAATTCGGTTCAGCCGTTTTTCCGTGATGATGAGACAAACGAAAATTTCGTTTTTTACTAATATCTCGAGAACCACTGGTCGTAGAAACTCAAAACACGGATATAATTTTAAGTGGGGCTATTTCTGGGCTACCCACAAAGTTTCATCAAATTCGGTTCAGCCGTTCTCCCGTGATGGTGTGACAAACAGACAGACAGACAGACAGACAGACAGACAGACAGACAGACAGACAGATTTTCATTTTTATTTATATAGATTAATAGAGATATTGTTAATTGCTAATAATGAAAAATCTTACCGAATCAAAAATTTAAAATAGTTTATAAGTTTCGTTCCAGCATTTTTAATTATATTCACTGCCAGCATCTTCGTTCCAAGATCCGTATCTGTCATTTAAGGCCAACCTCTACTTTCTGAACTCAATATTGTGAATTCCCGGATGGAAAGATAAATACGACAGCGTCTGATACGTTATAATAGTATGGATGGTGTTCATTTTGGGTAGTTTCCGCGTTGTGTTCAGTATGCAAAACGGAACGAGATAGTTTATTTTAAATGAAAAATCAGCATATTGAGTTTGGGTGACATTCAGTCATAAAAAAGAACTGTCATTTTGTTTTTGTTTTCTGACTAAGAGAAATATGTTTATTACGGCGAATATTAGTTATAATTATTTTTATATTTAAAATAATGGGTACCAAAAGTCGTGTTAGAAACACGATTATTTTTATAGATTACTAGAAGTATACCCGTTCTTCGTACGGAATATATAATATAAACTTAAAATTCCCGATCATGTGCAAATTCCTATAGTATACTAAATGACATTGTTAATCAAAATATTCTATTAAAATATATAATTTAATGCTCCTAAAAAGATGTTTGAGAATATATGTTCTGGCTATACAAAATTATGTTCACGGGTAGATCTGAAGAATAAAACATCCTGGTCCCGTTTGTAAACAAATTTCTTTATTATTTAAATCCGAAAAGATTTAATGAAAATCATCTGTTGAAAAAAACACATTGGATTTAAATCCGTTGCTAGGCGACATGAGATAATTTTCTTTAACTAAATTGGCGGAAAAAATATCGTCTGCATAGTGCTATATGGAAAGTTTAATTGTTCGTTTTTAATTAATATCTAAACAACCCTTGGTCTTGGAAACTCGAAACATGGATTCAATTTTAAGTGGGGCTATTTCAAGGCTACCCACAAAATTTCATTAAATTGGGTGCAACCGTGCTCTCGTGATGATGAGACAAACATACAGATAGACAGGCAGACATATCTTCAATTTTTTTCATATAGACTAGAAAGTGTGAACGACGTTGCCCAAGATTTAAGATGCAAACCTCTGATTAAAATCCCATTGCGACAGACGAAAATCCCTTCGCGAATTCCCGAAAATCCAACAACGCTTTTAAGATGAGCCCGCTTACAACAAAGAATAAATAACTTTTCGCGTGGGCGAAATGCGTTATAAATAAGCAGGCGGAGCGTATTCAATCCGGGTACACGGCCTTCGATAGTTCAAGCAAAACAGACATAGTACAGACAAGATAGTACAGACATTGAAACTAAACTCTAGCATCATTAGAAGCTGACATATCATCAAATTAGGGAAACGCCTAAAATTATGGTGAGGGTTTTGAAAATCATATCACCACGTTGCTTACGAAATACCTCACACCCAGAACAATCGCAGCGAATGATTTCTAGAAAAATGACAAAAACCTTAACCAAAACTGAAAAGTTTTATCACAATTAATTAACTATTATCAATAAACAATTTCGAATTATTAGTAAAGTTTTCGCATATTTGCATTACTATCGGCGAAATGACCAGCAAATTTCCGAAATTGGATTAAAACTGCGATTGATATATTTCATTTATTACCCCCTCTATGAATACGCCACTACCGCAGTAACCGATTATAATGTCATGTGTTCTCCTCATTGCACAGCGATGGGAAATGGGGATAAAAATGAAAGGATTTCACTAGTGAAATTTAAAATTTTAATTTTTATTCCTGTGTTTGAAAATTCACAGACAATCCAATAATACAGTAATTGAAAAAAATTATTAGAATGCGAAGATACACACACATATTATTGCAAAAGTACAGACTTGTTCTAATCTTTTATTTTCGGATATGACGAAATAGGAATCAGACAACTTTATAAATTCATATTTCGATGTATCTAAAAATAAATATGGGGGAAATTGTTCTATGGATTTGATTCAAACATCGTTGGATAAAATGCTCTTTTCCAATCTTTCCAGCTTAACAAAAGCTGTAAACTCTGAAATGATATTTTCGATCGCTGAGGGACCGATTTGTGTGAATATCATTCAAAATCGTGTTTCAACATAAAATAATTTAAAAAAATAATAATTGTAATTAAAAAAAAAGCAAAAAAAAAAAAAAAAAAACTCGCCGAGCCGAATTGTATTTGGACTTACGATACCTCTGTACCAAACTTCGCTGCTGTCCGAACGTTAGATTTCCCGTCACACACTGCACACACAAGCATCGTATTTTATCATTTAAGTTACGAATAAAAGAGTGGCTAAAATATGTACACAGAATTTAGAATTATCTATTTTCAAAAGGTATAGCCTCTTTTAATTTTTTATCTATCAAATCACCCAGAGTATTTAAAATATTATTGAAGTTTCGCTAAAATGCTCTTGTACTGTTCATCTGTTTTTAGGAAGACTAAATACAAAAAAAATATTATGTTATGAGCCAAAATAAAGAAACCCCGAAAAATGTCCGTATTAAACGTGTCACAAGCAGTAATCTCTTTAAAATATATTAATGATGTTTACTTCTTTTTTTATACTTTTCTGATAGAAAGTAAATATTTCATTTCTATTTTTCCATTTCTTTTATAATGTGTACTAGCACTTATTGTATAATTGTATGGCGAACTTGGTATAAAAAAGGGAAAAACCTTTTTTATACAATTTTTAATGTTTCCATTAATGTATTCATTGCATGCAGGCATTACTGTTTTTATGATTAGAAAAGTAAGTTGTTAATACATAATATTTTTTTCCTTTACCTTTCATATAGGTTTATAAAGTATTGTGACACGGCTGAATATGTAACGTTCAAATTTATGATATTGTTATTTTCCCGATATCACTATTTTCTCGGGTTATCTTCACCAATTTATTAATTTAGCGTTGATCGTGTACGTCACCCTTGTAGTCAGTTTCTATTTTTACGTTGAAAATGTTTTCTTCGTAACCCTTGTGTCGTTCATAAATCATGACACGTCAGTTTTTTTATTGTTTTATGCGAGCTAAATGAAAGAATTATGCAAATGCGAAGTTTTTTTAAGTCCGGAGAAGACTGATAAATGCAAAACCAGTCTAGCTGGTGTGCGGGTAACAGGTTGTTGAGTTCATATATCACTTGTGTTCAGTGAAACATAATGTAAAATAAACCTATATAGCGACTGGTCTAGAAAAGTCTGTTTTTACTGGATACGATCTGAAAAGGATCTTTAAATGGCTGTTATTGAACCTTACAAGTTTCAATAACAGCCCTGTTTCTATTTTTACCGGGAACTTTTTTTTTCTAGTTTTTACTTTCCTTATATACTGGTGACGTTTTTTTCCCCTGTTTGTGCTTCTGGCTTAATTACTTAATCAGTGATTAATTTCGACTTCAAAATTCATCCTTTCAACTAATTTCGATTAGAATTTGGAAACGCTTATGAGTCCTTCCACTTTAAGATCAGCTGCCTATTTTACTCGTATTGCTATTATTCTGTTTTTGCGTCTCCGGAAGTCTAGCGTCTTCTGGTTTCACTTGACGGAAGACAGGCGTATAATAAATAGTACAACACCGTCTGAGGATTGTTCTAGAAGGTTTGGGAAGCTAACGGTTGGTGTGTGATGCGATGGAAGGGCTTGGTTAATTTTCGATGGCGTGAGTTTGATTTTTGCTGGTTTTTACCGATAACTAAAACGACATGGACACCTTAGAATTTTTACTTCTGTAGACTAATTTTGGCAGATACCATATTTAAATGGTTTAACAAATTATACTTCAAAGATCTTAGCTTGTACCTGAAGGTCTATAATATCATGGAAATGAGTACCCTTTGGTGGATCCAGCAGTTACGCCAAAATATTTCCTTTTCTTGGAGAAGATCTGTGGTTCGAATAGAATAATTCTACACATAGGTATAATCATTAGGAAAAAAAGTTATGTTTAAGAAGTTCATTAAAGCCGAAAATTCCGAGAAAAATAACGTCAGATAAAAGGATCATGTTGGAAATTTAATTTTAAAGCCTTTTAATAAATATTTAGATATTCTTTAATTTTTAGGTATTTTTTAATGTTAAATAGCTGAAAAATAAGACAGCAGGGTAAGTCAATTGATCCCTCAAACTGAGTGTCCCATTTTAATCACGATGGACAGAAACCCCTAAAATGTCATAAATAACCTCCACTTATTCAACTCACTTATTAAAAGAAAAATAAGCATATATCGAAGATGTTTTAGATTTCAATTTTTTAAATCTAATACGATTTTGCCATGAGCCAAAACTGAAAGAACTAGGTTAATAGATTTAATAAAAGAAATTAAAATTACAAAAGAAGAGTAATTTGTTTTCAAATGTTTATTTAAACTTCCAAATTTATTCATAAAGAAAGACGAGAGAGAGAGAGTACATACACATTCTTAAATGTAGAAAACTGAATCCAAAGTAGTGATCTGAGCCAATTTGCGAGGTCCCTCCTCATGTTTTACCAATCTTTTACTTCTCTTTGGCGAAAAGTGCTTTCAAAACGCGACACACATCAAGTCTAAAACTGCAATGTCTGTTTTTATTTCACGTTAAGTCAAAGAATATACATGCCAAATACCTGATATTGTTCCCATACCATTTGTTCGCTCAGGACAAGCCGGTAAAAGGAACGCGGCTTTAACAAATATCCCTGTATTTCTCCTTGAAAATTCTATGCACTACAGCTTTCTTAGAGTCCTCTGTATCCGAGAAAAGCTGTAGTGCTGCCATCTAGTGACATTTTCCAATGCTTATTTTCTATAATTCTCGATTTTATTGAACTAAAAATTCAGATTTTTCAATAGAAATTGTAATAAATCTGTGCAACTAAAAAAATAACTTGGGGTATTTACTCAATGGTGCCACGCGTCCCTGCGACTTCCCTCAATAACCGCGCTTGCTGTTTTATGTATTAATCTCATCCTTTAACACGTGCGTGAAAAAAAATAAAAATATATGCCTGCAAAATTCTCATTCTCACTCTACCTCCACCACATTAATGATTGATTAACTATTTTGTTCTTGAATTTAATTATTGTTACTTTGTTCGGGTCCATGTTTAGGGTAAATCCCCAAGCACAGAGGGCGAACCTGGAATTACCACTATACTTAATCATGTGTTATATTATGATGATTGCAAATAGATGTTCAATATTAAGGTGACCAATCGTCCTCCTTTAGGGAGGACAGTCCTTCTTTTGTAGGTTCTGTCCTTCCTCGAAAAGTGTCCTCCTACCTGTCCTCCTTTTCGATATTTTAAAACTAATCTGTTAATCTCTGTATTCAGAGACGCCGCGCCGAACTGTTACGCCTCATGTGACGGTACAGTTCGGAAAGACGCGATTATGAAACACATGCGCAGTGCATAGGAGAACTTCACGTGTCTCGCACCATTGCGCATTTCACTTTGTTTACTTTATCTCTTATTATACTTCGTGTAATCAAAATTGAATGTTGATACTCTAGCTGCAACACTTACCGTAAAATCCAATATGAAGGATATTTCTTGCTCCGAAATTTTCAATATATTGTTACTGTTAGAAAATGATATATTGACAAAAAATATTCATTCAATGGAAAAATACTCGTTTAAGTAAATAATTAAAAGGGATGTAAGCATAATTAGTGTACTTTTGTTTGAATTAATAAAATGTTTCATTTATTTACGTTGTACTTTTTTCTTAAATTTTTTCGTCCTCCTTTTCATTGTAAAAAAATTGGTCACCTTATCAATATTATTCTACAACTTCAATACGCCACGGTTCGACACATAGTATAATGTATAGGGAAAATAGTGTGATGGGATCGAAAATTGAAGTTTCGACGGAAGAGTACATTAAAGCATTCCTGAACTCAAATCGAAAGTTTTTGAGGTGATGTCTTCGTGCACATGCGTGTAT
This sequence comes from Amaurobius ferox, assembly GCA_951213105.1. Classification (NCBI taxonomy): domain Eukaryota; kingdom Metazoa; phylum Arthropoda; class Arachnida; order Araneae; family Amaurobiidae; genus Amaurobius; species Amaurobius ferox. Next base: position 168,839,519 of record OX578134.1, on the reverse strand, counting down.
GTGCATGTTTACATGCATTTTAGTGTGTATATGTGTACGTATGTTAGTGTGTGTATGCTAATTTGTATGTGTGTGTTCGTCCGTGACTCTGTGGACGTGGATATCTCATGAATGAATCGTTTTAAATATAGTAAATATAGTTTGGTAAGATTATTACAATTGGTGAATACTGGAATTCTAATGTTTTGAAAGGCGATCGAATGTTCCGAAGTATCCAATTTTTATATGAATTTTTGAAAATAAATTATTAAAAAGTGCACATTCAATAATGATAAGAAAAATAAAATCCGGTTAATCCGGAGAATGGACCCACCATACCTTTAGCTCGGTCGCTAAGTGTTCGGATTGCGAGCGCTATACAGCGTGTCTCTAAAAGATTGAAACGCACTTTAATTCTTTACCTGTTGAAGATAAGTGGGCAACGCAAATTGCAAAAATGTTAAAAGTAAGATAGGAAATAAGACTTAATGAAGTAGTCCTCCCATTCATTTTCAGAAAATTACACTTTTTAAATTTTTATACGACCCCCATAGACAAATTTAGTCAATTGGAAAATTTTTATGTTTAATGCAACAAAATCCTTAACCTTTTGCTTAGGGGTGGGACAGCGTCCATCCTAAACGAAGAACCGCCCCCAAAAAACAGGTATTTGACTACCCTATCCCAAACAGTTCGATCCCCCTTTACAGACAATGTCTGCAAAAAAAACCCAGCATCCCAGACAGTGTCTGATAAGACATCCCAGACAATGTCTGCAATAAAACCCAGACAATGTCTGCAAAAGGGGATAGAACTGTTTGGGATATGGTATGTCAAATACTTGTCTTTTTGAGAGGTTTTTCGTTTGGGATGGACGCCGTCCCACCCGTAAACGAAAGGTTAATACAAGAGCATATCTGTATCTTTAAAATCAACTGAATTATGATAAAGGAAAAAATCTGACGTATGCCACATTTTCGTACTATGTGAAAGGCTGTTTCATCAGTGAAAATAGGGATCATAACCAAATTGACGATGGAAATTGTTTAGATCAAAAATACTTTACTATGTGTCAAAAGTTTTTATCACAAATGCATCTAATTAAAGCATTACACAGACAGAGATCATATAAAGCAGTGTTACTCCCTACGCAGTTGGGTTTCCCATGTATTATCATCCAGTTTTATCTTTTTTGTGATATGTCACAAATTTATATTTCTAATTTGATATAGGGTCCTCAGGCACAATGTTCAATTTTCTATTAAATATAGCTCGCTCAATTTTAAAGATAGAGATATGCGTTTTTTTAATGATCTTGTTACATTAAGAATAAAAAAAATCTGGTTGACCCAATTTGTCTAAGGGGATCGTATAAAAATTTAAAATGTGTAACTTTTTGAAAATTAATTGGAGAACTATTTCATTAACGTAGTCTTATTTCCTACCTTAATTTCAGCATTTTTACAATTTACATTGCCCACTTATTTCCAACAGGTAAAGAATTAAAGCTCGCACATTCATTCTGAATACCTGTAATGGGTTCGTAATACAATTTAATCTTTCGATCTATTCATCTTTTCGGGACACCCTGTATGTTGTAATCTTGTGTAAAACACGCGTTATGCTGTAATCTAGTAACCTCTTGTTCAAATCACGAGAGAATGCGCCAACTTGGCGCAATTTGTACTTTTTTTGTATTTTAGACGTATTTTTTTTTATTAGAAAAACATAATGACATAAACTTTAGCGTAAACTATTCTCGCTGTCACGCTTATACTTCTTAGAACTATTTTCGTAGTTTAGTGATTTTAAGAAAGGTGGAAAATAATTCCGTAACTTTGAACCGGCAGAGTTTATATTTAGTGAATGTAAGTATGTAAAAGACACCCCCATTGCAGATACTAGCATCCATGGACCGGTTTCGCGCCTATGCGCTCATCAGAATTCAATAGCTGATAACTGCAATGGCAGTAAGAAAAAACAGAACAATACATGTCCATGGATTAGGATCTGCCATTTGAGTTTCTTCCAGATTTTAGGGAACACCCGATCATGATAGGCGGGGTTTGTATTTTATAATGAAGCAGTTGCTCTTCACATTGATTCAGATAGTAGTTTGAGAGTATTTTGACTCTATTTGTCCGATTTTCTTAAAATTTGGCAGATAAGGAATTTACCTGTTGCCCTTGTACGGATTATGATCTAAATTCGTGCGACAGACAATTTACCCAGCTTTTGTCGAAAGATGAGCCTTATGGTATTCAGATACATTTGCCCTAAATTCAAATATTTCGTGCTAGGAACGCAGCTCTGATTCATTCTGAATACCTGTATTGGGTCCGTAATACAATTTAATCTTTAGAGCTTTCTCGTTCTCCTCCTTACGTTTTTTTTAAATACCTTAGAATACTGAAGTTCCTCACTCCAATCCAAAAAGCACGATCTATTCATCTGTCTAGCATTCTCTTTGCACATGACTTGAGAATGCAGCCACGCTTTTATTTTTCTTTGACATGTTTTCTGCGGACTTTGTTACTTTGCATTGTTAATATATCATGACGCTGTTGTTTTCGTTTCCTCCGAGTTGAATGAAACATTTATGGAAATACAGCTTTTTTTTAAAAAAAAAAATAAGGTGAAAAGTGCTGAATGAAAAATCAGCCCACCTAGCCACGATATCTGGTCCCTCGTGTTTAGCAAAATATTATTTAATATATATCGAATGTTCAGGTATTTTGAGATCCCACTTTTGTGCTTCCTGTAAGGTCAAATGAATATCGCATCGAATGGCATGCATGCATTGGTTTTTGTGTTATAATCTCTTTATATTAAAAAAGAAAATGTAGCTAGCGCCGCACAATCGAGGAACAATAAATATGGCAGACATATTTGTTGTTCCTCGAGTTTCTCTGCTTCGTACCGCATAAAACTATAGCGTATAAAAACTCATAAAATTGCACTTGTAGAAAAATGTTAGAGAAACACGCTGAAATAAACCATTTTGCGACTTAAACTTTAGTTTGAGAAATATTTAATGTCAACGACAAAATGTTGGAGCTAAGAGTTTGCATCCTGGACAGACTAACAATAGCAGAAACTCGAAATTTTTGAAGGCATGTACCTATATAGTTGGATTTTTGCAAGATGGATCCCTATTTTAATGTCAATTTAGTTTATGAGTTATTCTTCTTTATGCACGTCTAAAGTGAAAAATGCTCTTTCGTATCTCTCAAATTCTCTCTGTCTCGTACCGATAAAACTTTTTTTTTTTAATGACCAGGCACTTGACTTTCGTCATTCGCCTTTCGTCAACGGCCAGAGCGTGAACCATTTAGCCATCCTAAGACGTTGCCCCAGGCGCACCAGAGGGGGCGGAACACACTACGCCCACAACACAAACATCCATGCCTTACGTGGGACTCGAACCCACAACGCAGCTGTTGAGCGATTGCTGTGGAAACGCTCGCCTTGACCACTCGACCACTGCGTCGGCCCGATAAAACTATACCATACAAAAATATGAAATAGGGTACATTTGTGGAGAAATAATAGGGAACTACTTTGAAATAAACCTTTTTTCGGATTTAAACTTTAGTTTGGCTTTAAATAACTCATTAAACGAGCTTTACGAGCTTATAGAAACACGAATGAGCTTATAGAAACACGAATCAAAATTTTGAAATTCCTAGCAAGATGATTCTACAACCTGTATATCGTCCATTCCCTTCCGATAAGTTGTTCCATTTCCTTTGAGGCAAATAAAAGACGTTCTTCTAATTAAGGGAAATCATTTTCTAACCATAAAATTTCTTTGATGTCGGCCTTTCCCTGATGCAGCAGTATCAGTAAGAACCGGTGCCCTGGGGGTTGCCCCCTTACCTCCTTTCTTTGATTAGCTGGGTGGCTGTGACCGTAATTTCACTCTTGCTATCGTCTGATACAGAGGGTGGAGAAGGAAAGTATCTTTTTCTCCAGGGCGGATTGACTTTTGCGATGAAGGCACTTGTTTCAGAACGCTCGAGAAATGTTTGGAAATCAATAAATGTCGGTTTAGAGATAAGGTAGACGGTGTGTCGCTTTGACATGTAATTAATATTAGTTAAAATGACTGCGTTTATTAAGATAAGTTTTGCAGAAGTGATGCGTTTCGAAGGAAGCCTATTCATTTCCTGTGTGCCAATAAAGCAGGGTTTGGGGAGGTATATATGCAAATTGAAATAAAATTTTACTTAACCAAATAAATGGCTATTTATTTTAAACAATGAAATGTGGCAGAACATATGGGTTCAATCGTAAAGTATCTTTGTTTCATTAAAGGTGTTTCATTAATTATAGTGCATTTGTTTTTGTAATTAATAATTCATAAATGCAGGATCATGTATAGTAGTATAGACTTTTGCCTTCTCAATATATATAGTGAAATTATAGACCTGAATTATTTAGTAGAAGACTCAGGCCGCCCGACTCACCCGAGGGTATAAGCAGTAAAGTGAGTGGCCGGATCAATTATATAGTTGTTGTTGAGACCCAGACCGCCCGACCTACCAGAAAGGTGTAAGGTAACCGTTTGGACGGCTGGGAAGTGCCACCCAATTTAGACTGGAACCCAGTGGGGGAGGCATCCACAGGGACCGTACCCTCCTTCCCCTACCACCAATCTCTCGGAAGGACTTATGGACCCACATGTTTAACGTGATCGTATTCCGCATGAACACGGCGGCAGTTGTGGCAGCGTGCAAATCCAGCGCGCAAACCACCGGGCTGCCGCGCCCGAAATGTGCTAACAGCATGCGGTGTTCCCAGATGGTCACCCATCCAAGTACTTACCGCGCCCGATGCTGCTTGATGTCGGTCATCTAACAAGAACCGGTGTTTTCCGCACGGTAGGGCCGTTGGCTGGATCAATTATATAGTGAAAAAGTATTGTTTTTACAAAAATTGTTTCGACTAAAATATGTTGCAGGACCTCTTAAATACGTTTTAATTATTTTTAGAGTGATGCCTATCTACTTGTATGTGGTCGATTTCTTATGTACACCACAGCTGCCACACATATTAATGAATTTTCACGAAACTTTATATCCGAATGTGTTAATAAAATAAATCTAGAACTAGATAGTATTTTTTTTAAATTCGAGCAAAAATGTCGAAGTTTATTCGAAATTTTGTATTTTTTTTTAACATGCCAGCATAGGAGAAATTTAAGGACACATCATAAAATCGGTTGTATATGGCACACATGATCACGAAACTTAACAGTTTTATTCATTTTAGTGAAAAATAGCCGCGAAACAATTTTTCTGTTTGTAACGTCATTAATCCCCTATGGGAGGGGGAGGGGAGAGTAGTGAGTTATGAGACACTTTTAATACACAAATTTTTAAGCATTATTTTCTACAGAAAAGGTAAATGCCGCAGATATCATAACATAGTAATACAGATTCAGCATCCTGTCCAATAATTTAAGAAGCACAATTTTCAGAAAAAACACAAATAAAAATACTTTTTTATTCTTTAAAAAATGTCTCAGACCTCCTATCTAGTAGGGTGGTACGGGATACGTGTTGGGGGTTATGGGACAGAGGCTATAAAAAACATTAAGTTTGCAAACAAGACCTAATGAGAATTATAGGCAGATATATCAATTTAAAATGAAAATAAATCTTGTGCACGTTCAGTCCTACCAACTATTTGTGGAGTAGGAAGTTTAAACAATACATCAGCTTTTTTCATAAAACTTATGTAGACTGGCTGTGGGAAGTAAAAGTTACAGTTTCCATCTTTTTCTTTTTCGCATGAACTGCAAATTAAATCCAAAATTGGTGTCTATGGCCTCAACTCTGCCTATGTAGTGCAGTACTGATTTATTTGTACAAAATTTCACCAGTACAAACTCATTTATTCCAATGTCAACAGAGCCTGTTGACCAGTCAATTTCCTTCGCAAAAAAATCATAATTTTCAGAAATACTGCGAGGTGACACATCCTCATCTGATTCAGATGATGACATTTCACTATGTTGCTCATCACTTGAAGTTTCGAGCACCTGGTTAGATGATTCATTTTTCGGTTTCTTTTGTTTTGGGGCTAATTTTTCATGCTTGCATTTTTTATCTTTCCTCATTAGTTTTTCGGCTATTTCCTTTTCAATGGCTTCTTTCTCAGATGTATCTGTTAGAATTTTTGTACTGTCTTTCTTCCCCTTTGTCTTTCCCATACCTTACGCTGTTTTGCTTTCGGATAGGGTCGAATGTCTACAGGACTGATTGAACTAGTATTTCGAAGAGACATAGTGATGATAGTGATGAGCAAGGAGTTTCAGCAACAATGTTATTAGCTGCAGAATGTTGATTAGGTGTCTCACAAGAAATATCAGTCTAAATTTCAGGACAGCAGACCTCATTAGCATCTATGATAGATACACTAGGTGCACATTTACTGGAAGAAGGTTCATCAGACTTACAGTCATTAGTAGAACGGCCAGGACGATCAGTGACCGATCACGTTAAATACTCTTCATCTATGAATGTTTCGCTGTTAAATGGCCATATGGCAGGTTTTTTAAATCCTGATATTATGTTCTTGTGTGTTACTGCAGATATGTATGCATTGCCAACAAGTTTTCCAACATTACAAATAGTCTCACTACCGGGATTGTTTATAAGCCAATCACTAAACACTGCATTATATTTAGCTTTGAATGGGGGGTAAACTGATAAATCAAGAGGTTGCAATCTATGACTGCAGTGTGGAGGAAAAGTTAACATGCAAACCCCATTTTCCCGAGTTTATTAATGGCATGAGTGGCTAACATGGATTTCATGGTTATCAAGTAGTAGTAAAATAGGGTTTTCTTTGGAGCAATTTGTATATTTTATGATGTGCTCTAATGCAAGTGGAAATAATTCACGGGACATCCACCCACTTTTACTTGTCAAACCCAGACTTCCAGCAAGATCCCCATTAAGAAAAAAATCCTTGAACCTTACTCTTGGGGAAATAAATACTGGTGGCACTGCATTTCCTAACGCATTTACAGTGAATAATACTGTAATAAGCTCCCCATCTCCAGACTATGTTGTTTGACTAACTTGCTTGTCCCCTCGTGCCGCTATAACTTTTGGATGATTATGTACAGTCGAAACTCCAGTCTTATCGCAATTACATATACGTTCTGAAATCAATTTATACCGATCGTAAATACATTTTAAATTGTTGAGGAAGGTATTGACATTGAATTTATTAAAACTAGTGGCATGGCCTGAGCTTGCAACTTCTAGTGATCTAAACGACAATTCTTGGTGTTGTTCCATCCAAATCCAGCTGATTGCTTGATTTGCCATGACACTGGGCATTTTACATTCAACGCTTTCGCTTATAGGTAAGCTAATGAACAAACTTGAATACGTGTGAGGCCATAATTCATTTTACTTGCAGCTGAAAGGTAGTCAGCATTTTTTGTGCTGTTAGGTAAAATCCATTCCACATAGTAGGTTTTTCTTAGACTATGTCATCTTTATTTATGACAATTCTATATTTCTACACATGTCGAGCCAATGCTGATTTGGAAATGTTCATAATTTGAGCCACATTTCGAATGCTTTTGTATTCATTAGCAATCATTTCTACAGCTGAAGTACTTTGCTGTTTGATGGCGTTTCCCGCTCCGTGCCTTTCTTCTTCCATTTATATGGCATGTTCCTAAAGAGAAAACAAAATGATTTAGCATTACAATCGGCTTATTTCTAACTCTGAATTATAAAAATTTCCAGTAGTTTGAAATTTGGTCTAAATCAACATTATGTGTAAGACAAAATAACTAGCACATATGTTTTATTATGCTTTTGTTTTGTTTTATGATGCTTTTGTTTTGCTTTATAATGCTTTGACAGTTTAATAATTCTTTTGTATGCTAATACTAGTTTCATATGAAAGTATAAAGCATGCATTTTTGATCTCATGTGATTTGAAAATACCTGAGTAAATTTTCTTATAATAATTTTTCCACTTTGTGACTTATGCACTTTTAGATTAACACTTCCATAAGTCTTTTGTTACATTGAAAAAGAAAGTTATGCTTTTTATTACGAAAAAAATTGCCTTATCAAAACATGAGGAGGAGAGGTATGCTACAGTGTCCCATGCCTCCCTTCGCTACCATGTTCCATTTTTTCCACATGCCTTCCCACATAATAAAACACGTACTACGAAAACCATGCTGCAGTTAGGGTTAGTTTAAGTGCTATATTATAAATATTATTTGTGCTAGTTAGCCATATATTTTTAACACAGTAGTTCAAGAAAGTTATTTGGTTACAGTAATCATGCGCGCGAAAGATTAGATATCTACTTACTTTTAAGCAGTCAAATATGTTTTTCTTTTATAATTGGAATAGAACACAGCAGATCAGGCAGCAATTACAATTGGAACTGAGGCTACTAAAGCTCCACCTGTGGTGATAATTATGCAATACCAAAAGATATTAATGGAGGGGAATAAACCTCACTATCTCCTCTACATTGTCAAACCTGGCGTTAATGGAAATATTTCTTTCAAGCTATATAAAATGAAGGGTAATATGTTATAATTATAATCATTAGGACAGACGATATAGATTTTTTAAATTTTTTGTGCAGTATTAGCAAAAAAAGAAAAAGACCATAAAATAGAATTGCATATAAATGGAATCTGGTATGAGAAAGCCGAGGTGACCCCATTTCAATTAATTGTTACTTAATCTTCTAAATGAAATAAAGTGAAAAACTATAATATAGTTAATAAAATATATAAACCTGTTTTGATGCCAGAAAAGCCTCCTTCCTCAAGACAAACAACACCGTAGCCCTCTCATCTACAGCAAGGTAGGTTTCTATGCCCAAACACATTTCTAGAATCACATTTATTACTTGGATTCAGGTGGATGCGCTGCCTTTTTGTTCCAAAGAAAGGACCGTTTTAGTCTTCAAAACGGTTCGAACTTCTAATCAACTACAGTCTGTACTAACAAAGTTTTACATCTTATTTAATTAACTTTAAATGCGATCTCGTTTATAGCATTATGAAATAAAAAAAGAAGGAAAATAGCTATATGTTAAGGGTTATCATGCCTTTTGTAGAATTTTTTTTTATAATATTTATTAAACGACTCAGGAAAAATTCGGAACAATACCATCCACTCATTTCTAATTAAAATTATTTATCCAATTTATACTATGGAATTTATCTAGGTTTTAGTATATTTTCGATAGAGAAACGCCCAGCTCCTATGAAAGATGTCACTCGTTTTTAAATTAATTACTTATTTTATTTTTATATAAATATTTTATGGAGTTATTTTTATGATATTTTTATTGATTTTCTAGACACAAAATGCTCGAAAATTGAGATCCTTCTCATGAACCGAATGATTTGAAAATCAACAGGTCTATTTACTTAACAGTCATTTAAAAATGGTCGATTTGTATTCAGCGATGCTTAAAACGTGCCGATTCATCCAATTTTGAGAGTCGAAACAGTGGCACCTCACAATACTTCTCCCTTACATAGGCTCTGCATTGAGTGTATATAAATTATTAGTTGTTTATATATACAACTAATAAGGTTAGCTGAATTTAAAACTAACAATATTTTCTTTAAAGTAACATCTAACATAAAATGAATAGCGTCAACCTGTTTCAAAGATAAAAAGCAGCTTTTCTCGCCAGGGCAAGTGGTACTACCTTCACTCGTTAAAGCAAAATCGGAGTGCTGTCAGATTAACAGACGTAATTGAAGCAGGAGGGAAAGAGCCAGTGGTGAAAGGAGAAGAAAGAGAGGCAAAAACCATGGAGGAGAGAACGAGTAGTACGATGCTGTGAATGATATGCAAAATACCAAAAATAAAAATGGACGTTCAACTAAAAGAGTCAAAGCCCTTGTCCAGTAAATAAAAAGAGTCCTATTGAATTAAAAAAAGGCAACCTACCTTTATTCAAGGTTTTTACTACTCTGTTTTGTCCTGTCGTCTTACATCATTTTTTTCACTGCTTCAGTCACGTCTGCTATTGTAACAGCAGTTGCCGATCTCACTTTAACGATCTCACTTCTCACTCTATATCGCTCTCTTGTTCTATTTGCCTGTTCTATATCGCTCTCTTGTTCTATTTGCCTGTTTCGGTGAAGATGGCTATCAAGCCTTCGAAATCAGTGGATGCTCATTTTGCGTCAGATGTTCAAAGTTTTATTTGTTTTATTACATTAGCAGCCGTTTATGCTGTAGTAAGCTGGAATAAGTTTCTGGCAATGAACGGACATGTATGAAATATTTTCTTTTCTGTTATTTCACCGCATGAAATCTCTGCTTCCGGACGGATGGTGAACTACACATGGAAAAGACCTCTGCATCTCTAAAGAGACTGTTTTTATCTTTAGAGACGCGGTAAAGACGCTCTTTCAATTAAGAAAAAATCATTTCCTGGCCGTAAAATCTCTTTGACGCAGCGGCTTCTTTCCTGATGCAACGCAATCAGTAAGAACCAGTACCTTGGGGGAATAATGTATTTCCCTTTCACTGGTTGTGTCTCTGATCTTCGATATCTCATGATTCGGAGGGATGTGTAGTAAGATTTATTTTTGTTTTTCTAGAGAGGATTGACTGCGAGGAAAGATACGCATTGAAATAGATTATCGAAATGACGCGATATTAATAAAGTACTATATAAAGTGTGAGGATTCTATTATTTATTATCATTTTATTCTGATTCTACTTTTTCCTGATTGCAATGTATGTCCTAAACTTCTCAACTTTCATTCCGAAGAATCGCATACTCACGATGGGCCAGATCTACAAGAAGGCGGACTTTAGAATGGCGTCTCTGCCATTCTGCCGTTTTCGCGCGTGTGTGTGTTCTTATGGACCATGGAAGAGTTATAGCCCGCAATCTTGTGAGTATATATATTATGTCTTAGTTTGATAATCCTAGGTTCAGATTGAAGGTCAGTTTAGCAATAAGTTAAGTTTGAAGTTCATCGTGGATTAGTATGTCTCGGGTAGAATTTGTAATGCTAGAGTTGTTTGTATATATATATATATATATATATATATATATATATATATATACAGATGTTTTAAGCTTTTCCCAATAACGCGCCCTATTCATTCATAATTCTTAATCCAAATTCCTATTTCATGTCAAGCACGTATTGCAACTATATTAAATTCTATCCCACGCCACTAATATTAACAGAGACTGCCAGCACTTCCTCTTTTCATAGACCATACCATATAGGGTCACTCATCTTAACCTCTGCGTAAACTTTCTGATACGAAACTGCTTCCCTATCACATTTTTAAAGCATAAAGAACTCGAATTCAGCATGTGCCCCATATCCTCAAATCCCTCCCCCCGCGATGTAACTGTACATTGTGTGAACCGACCAGACTGCATTGCGATTTCTTGTGCGCTGGTCGACGATCAGGAGCTCGGCTCCGGCCTATGTAACTATATCTGTTTCGAGTGTCATATAAGAAAGTAGATTTTTGGTATATATATGTGTGTGTGTGTGTGTGTGTGTGCTTCGAGTTCCCAGCGAAGCTAGCTGTCAATAAAGTTGTTTATTTGTCCATTGTCATAATTCCTTCGTCGAACTCTAGTCATTAGGTTATGGAAATTAATTTCGAGTGAAGTGAATTGTAATGGTTCATGTAAGAGTCCCGATCTTGGGTTAAAGTAGAATAGTACTTTATAAAAGCTACGCAGTGCTTTAAATGTTCGTCACAGCTATTGAATTCCTTGCATTTAAAATAAGTGTTGTGTCATGAACTATGAATAGTCATATTCCTTTTCACCATCTCTATAAAACTGCAAAGTAAAAATAGTGTGATAGAATCCAATGTACTGGGTTCTTAGGAAAGTATTTCAGCACCTCCTGATCAGTTCCTAAGATTTGAGCACCCATGAATACGAATCAATTGTTTTTCCTGATATCTTTGTCTGTAAATTTGGGAACGATATACTTAGGCACTAAATTGAGCGATGAGTTGTTCAAAAGAAATTTAGAATAATAACTTCAAACCGCAACTGAATTGCAAGAGCCTACTGAGATTAACTCACAGGCAATTTTTCATTTCTGTTTTATCACGTTGTTGGTTTGGAAAGAAGATGGATCTCATTCCCACCAATTTAAAATAAATACTTATTTTAACTATTGAGAAATTGAAGAATAAAAAATGGTTTTACCCAAAGGTTCCAATATAAGCTGCAGAGATCAGTAGGAGAGGACTTCTCAGTAAAAATGTCACTGTTCTTAGAAAACAAACACCTCTTGAAGGGCAAATACGCATAGGAGGGTTATGTCCATCAGACATCAGGAAATCTATCTCCGGCCGGATCCAATTCTCAAAAGGGCGCGCAAGACAATCAGAAGGCACCATTCTTTCCTCCCAACAAGTGCCGCGGTCTTCTTGCATCAGAATAGAACCCAATGCATATGGCCGTTTAATAAATTACGGAAACATATTAAAAGCATCAGCACAGCTATGGAAAAACAAGCACTTAGTTGACGGGTCAAATTAACTCCGCATACATCGCAAAAACATTATTTAGAGAACAGGAAACCAGCTAACAAAATTTTCAATTTTTCCGTCCGTCTAGACACAACAGACGTCGGACTCCCAAACCACCCAGACGAAACCATGCCTCTGAGAGAGCAAGCACGTAAGGAGAATTCAAACAGGACTCAAGGAATCTATCTTTTTGGAGTGCCTAGCAAACCCCGTAGGGTTGCTTTAATCTCCGATCATAGCAAAAAGGTTAGGAAATCATAAAAATAATTTTAATGTGCTAGGGATCCAAAGGGATCATAGGGATCAAGCACGTTACACAGAATTGAGATAAGTTCCAATTAAGTCTACATGTTGCTTAATTTGGAATATGGATAAAATAACTCCCAGAAATAAAGGAAAATTTGGAATAAGGGTGAGTTCCGTGGAACTCTGTCTTGAGCCGATGAGATACGTACTAGCGCGGCAGATTCAAACAGGAAGCAACAACAACAACAAAAAAGAAAAAAAAAAACGCTGGTTATAAAGTAAACACAGCCGCTTTCATGTCGAAGAAGACACATCACAGGCTTAGTCGGGGATAATAGAGCGCGTTTCGTTCCGAATTCGAATTTCGGTCGGATCGCGCCGAAGCTCTAAAAATAACAACTTAACATTTTTAGCTCCAATCAAAGAAAAAACGCTTAAATCACAATTATATATTGTCTAAAATCGCTGCTATATATCTTAAACAAAACTATCGATGGACGATAAAATAATTAATGACAGCCGATTTTAATATTACAGCCAACCAATCAAAAACTCAAAATTTTAAAAAAGAGAACAGAAATTTTAAAGTAGACGAAAATTGAAAAGAAAGGAAGTGAAACGATTAAAAAATATACGAATTCGGCAATAATTTAATAATAGACAATTCACAAATATTTAAAAAGCTGAAAATAGAATAAAAATAAAAAATCGCGATAAATCAATGAATTCTTAACCGAGAATAACAAATGTAGAATCAAATAAAAAGGAATAAAAAGGGAAATAAATGGAACCACAAATTAGCCAATTTAAATAAATTTAAATTGCAGGAACCTAAAAAGAACGAACTTTCGTCATTTGGAACACAATAACTATGGAATAGAATGTATTTGGAACAGAAAAATATCAAAAATCGAAACAAATGGAAAATGTATAACTAAATTAAAAAAAAGGGAATAACTATGTAAATAAGACCCCTGAACCCAATTAGATTAAAAACAAGATTCCTGAAATTCACTAAATAGCAAAAGCAACCCAACAACATTTATATACACTAGTCAACCACGTTATCTGCCAAAATCAATTTTATATTGATTTTTTTAAGATAATATATCTTATCGATGTATGATTTGATTTTATATTTGAATCAAAAACCTCGTGTGCCACTCGTTTTATGTAGGTATATTTTAATGTTTTAAAAATATAATCAGTCGGTGATAAATAGTGTGTGTTGTTCTGGAGTGTACTTGAGTCAGTGATAATAGTGTGTGTTGTACGTTTAGTGCTTTAAAAAAGTGAAGCCAGTTAATGAAGTATATATATATATATATATTTTATGTATTTATAATTTATTTACTCTGCATTTATATACTAGGCATTTTTTTCTTGCATGCTTTTCAAATTCTTTTTGCAGACAGTTTTTATATTTTTCCTCGTATTGCTTCTCTTTTGTCACGCGAGGTGGTACTACTGTATTGGGTTTTCTGTCGTTTAGGCATTTTTTGTTTGGGCGGCGTGGTTTAGTCCAAAGTTAATGGAACATTAACCTTGTGTATTTACGAACCTTGGTTTAGGCCTTATTTGGGTACTTAAGTTCATACGCACTCAAGTCGGAAATCCTAAGATTTTCGAAATGTAGGCATAATTATCCTTACTTGCGAGGCATTTTACGTTGTGAAATAGTTCATTGGTCTACTAAAATAATATGTTGTCTAAAATAATTCGTTAAAAATAAAATTTATCTCAGTTCCTAAAGCAGACCTATTACAATATATTCCGTATGATTAAAAATCCCCGCTTCACGTAAATACATATATTCATTTCCCTAAAAGGTTAAATATGACTTCAAGGTATGAATACTATCTCGATTAATAGTTTAAATGTCTTAATATTCTACTCTGGTTATCCATATTTGACATTTTGAAATGTCCCGACATTCGAGCTACCTTGTGCCTAAAGGTCTGTCTAGCAAGCACGTCAAACAATTATGGGCCAGTCTACGTAATTTATTCATCTATAGATACGCTTCAATATTTAATTTATTTGTGAATATACCTTTTGAAACCGTTTTAAATTTTCCCAGAGGCGCCGGTGTTTGATTTTCATAGCCAGAGTAAAATTTTAATAGCTTATTTATTGGATATGTGTTTGTATGACGGTTATTTTGAAAACAATATTAGAAACCTAACCCTTATTCATCAGATTTAGAGACAGTAGTAGTTTGTTTATGCATGCGTTTACAATAGTTTGAGTGCAAGAAATTCAGTCTAATAGTCTGGTAGGTAGAAGATCTGTAGTTAAGTCAGATAGATAGGTGATTTATAGTTCCGTCAGGTAGATAGATGATTTGTAATTCAGTTTGATAGATAAATGATTTGTAGTTCTGTCTCATAGATATATGATTTGTGGTTCAGTCTGATTGATAGATTATTTGTAGTTCAGTCTAATAATAAATAATTTGTTGTTCAGTCTGATAGATGATTTGTAGTTCAGTCCAATAATCTCATAGATAGTCGATTTGAAGATTCCAGACTAATCGACCCCCCTTATGGATTTGGAGTATCTAATTGCACGGACGGAGATAGATATCTGATTTGAAGTTCAGTCTGATAGACATGTTTTGTATTTGTAGTCCAACATGATATTGTATTAAAACTAGAAAGAAAACCTCTTCGCTCCGATTCTCCGGGAAGCTTTTCTGTTCTTATAATAATTTGCACATTATATGGGTAACAACTGGAATGCTTTATATCTTCCTGCAACTACTTTAAACTGCACAGATTCACAATTTTCGTGTTTGATATCCAGCATTCCAATCATGAACTTCATTTATATTGACAATCGTAGTTGCAAAATGCTCTGTTTATAAGAATCAACAATTAAACCTATACTGTGAACTGTATCACTAATTACATTATCAGCGTAATTGTTCAAGGCAATCACAGTTGCGACATATTCCTACATAATCAATCGATTTCTGTGACGCTTTTGCCAGCAACCCATCACGGAGAACTCGAAAGTTGGCACAATTCATGCAGTCTTTATCCAAACAGTCAATGCTAGATTTTATATTAATTGATAAGATTAACTAAGCCTTAAAAGAAAATTCTAAGCCCGTCTTGCACATCTACGGATTTATGTTAGTTTATATGAAACATTTCAGAACTGTACATTTTCCCGTCTGTTCACAATGCAAGGGTGAAAATTCGCAGGATTTTTTTTTAATATAAAGAGATTCTATTTTCAACAATTTATCCACCATTATCAAGTTTTTATAACTTTCCAAAATTACATTCACATCCACTCACTTAAACACGGGGTATTTATGCTTACTATAAAAATGCCCTCATAAATAAGCCCACTTTTATTTCCATAGAAAGCAATCATTATTATATTATTTTTTTCTGAAAATAAAGCTTGATTTTATGCTTGAAATCGAAACTATTTTATATGCTGGGCTAGACGAATGATATGTTTATTCAAATGGGTTATTAGCATTTCTGATACACAAGTACCTGAAGCGGTAATCTCCGTTCCACTAACTTTTACATTTATATTTAGTGGTATCATCGGTGTCATAACACTATTAAATATGTATTTTCATAAATTTTTCCTCGCGATATTTTTTTAAATCGGCGTACAGATTTTTAATTACTTTTCTCAGTTTTTCCCTTATTAATTTTAATCCATTATTTTTTTCAAGTTGGAAAGTCGTCTGTTATGCGTATGAACAGGATACATCGGAATGATGTGAGTTAGAATAGGTTACTTTCATATCTGCTTCATCCATAGAACAGATAAAACTATCGTTTTATCGCATTAAAAACATTGTGATGGTTTCGGGAATTATTACTGTTTTTCAACAACACTATGAAGATGTAATTCTATGAAAAATTAATGCTATATGAAAATTGAATGCTATGAA
This sequence comes from Amaurobius ferox, assembly GCA_951213105.1. Classification (NCBI taxonomy): domain Eukaryota; kingdom Metazoa; phylum Arthropoda; class Arachnida; order Araneae; family Amaurobiidae; genus Amaurobius; species Amaurobius ferox. The sequence goes on along the minus strand of OX578134.1, from coordinate 168,822,827 downwards.
AATGTAAAATTTTGAACTATTTTCTCGCATCAAATTGATTTTATTATTTAAATAGGATGTAAATAAGGTATGACTTGGGGTTATTTAAAATGCGCCTATGCAGTTCTAGTATGACACAGCCATGTTACGCCAACTTTAAGTTCAATTTTGAAATGTTCGTATCCAGTTACTTTAGCGTTTGTAAAATTGCATACATTGAAAGTTGCAAATTGGAAATCATATTCTAGGCTTCCTTTCTGAGCGAATATAGACGAATATCCATAAATCCTTAACGTCGTTTGCATACACAAGTAAAGTATTGTTCAATTTTTTGCACAGAATTTAGTTCTAATCTGTTGAGTAGTTTTGGAGTAGTTTGTTTAATACAGCCAAATGCGGATGAACGTGCTGTGCATGCGAATAAGAGCTAAAAAATATATCGACTTCTTTTCATTATCATGTAACGCTCTGTTATTAGACCAAATTATGTTTCATTGACGGAGTAGTTTTCGAGGTATTGTAAACTATTTCAAAAAGTGCTCGCTTCACCCACGCAGGTTAAATACCATAAAATTTTAAACTGACAAAGTGGAGAAATGCCTCAAAATTTTGTCTCAAATTTGCTTTCACCTTGTGGGGTAGATTTGGAGAAAAAGCAGTTACATGAAATTCGCAGATCGAACCATGCATCTAAGAACCAACCCCACGTGAAACATTCCTTAGTAAATTATTCTCGGGTGTGCCGTGACATATATTTTTATTTAAATGTTTGGAGCTTACATTCATGGTGAAACTATAAAGTTCCCAATTACTTACACCCATATAAAGCAGACTTTCTAAAATACAGCATTATTTTCACAGTTAACACTTGGTACATTGTAATATAAATCCATATCTATTGTCCCCGTGTGCGCTTCAAAAGACAGCAGAAAAAAATAACTAGCTAAATTTCATATATTTTTCTTTACTTTACTAATAACAAACATTTCAGAGAGGTCAAATAATTTTTTTATGTGTTTAAGTAAAATTATGTGTCTTATATTTATTTTTTTACATTCTAAGAAAATCGATTTCAACACTAGTCTTATATTTTATACCTTTTTACTCTTGCGAATTTTTAATTACAAAACTTTAGCAATCTATGCATCTATCATTCGTCTAAAAGAAAAAAAAACTACTGCTCTTGCGGATGTAATCATAAAAATCTGCTCTTTTAACTACATTCGCGCCCAAACAGACCGAAAATAATTTCTACTATCTCAGTTAAAGTGCTGTTTTACTATCTTCGCGTTTACCAAAATCACGTCATGACTGAAGATTGTACCCTTTTTCAGAAAGCTTCAACAATCGCAGAGGCCGTGCCGAACGTGACGGCTGAAGTTATTCCGGCCTGCTATGCCCCCAAAGTAAGCAAGAAGAGTAGTAAAAGTAAATTTTTTGAAAAGGAAAATGGTGAAGAAAATGTAATCCCTCGCATTTAGTCTGGCTGAAAAAACACACATCCACACACACAAAGAAACAAAGAAATGAGGTCTCTTGATGAAAGAACTAGAGCCTGGGTGGCTACGTGATACCTCATATATGGAACTTTTCCTATAAAAAGAAATAGTTTGAATCCAAACCGGAATAAGGGTCAGGCAAAAGCTCTTATTCGCACATTTTTTGCACTCAATGTATATATCATTGAACTAGAGGATATGCCAAAAACCATCAAATATGTTTGTATAAAGCAGCATGAAGCGCAACATGAGGATATCAATCTGTTTCGAAGGCAAATAATAGCCTTTTTCTTCAGGATAAAATGACAGCGTGACCTACACTGCCCAAAGTAAGATCGGCATCTGATCTACACCCACCCTAGCAAGGTTTCGACATTATGCTGTTTTATATGAATCTTTATAGGGTCCAATTCGGTGAGAAGAAGTTGGAATCGTGTCCCAGTAGCTCAATATCGGTCCCAGTAGAGCATCAGTTGGCCAGTTCGAACAGCAGCAGTACGTTCTGGGAAGTTAGAGCTTTTACGAATTAATGGCGCTTAAACGAATTAACCCCGTAGATTAGATGCAATTATGAGCATCTAAAATGATACAGTCACGACCACACCGAAGGAGAGACGGATAGAGGCAGAGAGACAAAAAAGAGAGAAAGAGAAAGATAGGCGGAGATGAAGAGAAAGATAGAAAGAATAGAGAAAGATACAGAGAGAAAGAAACAGCGAGAAAGAAGAGAGAAAGAGATAGAGGGAAAGAAGAGAGAAAGAGATAGAGGGAAAGAAGAGAGAAAGAGAGAGAGAAAGAAGATAGAAAGAGACAGAGAGAAAGATAGACAGTAAGCCAAAGAGAGAAAGATAGACAGTAAGAGAAAGAGAGACAGGCAGAGGCGGCGAGACAGGGGGAAAGAGAAGGAGAGACAGAAAGAAAAAGAGATATCCACCCCCTGATCGGTATTTGTACGCCGTTCTGAATTCAATGGATGACATTTATTTAGGATCTACTTCATGAAAACGTCGAATCTTGTCCATCTAGCTCAATCTTTAATGCATTTGAAGGATTCAGCAAGTTCCAAGGCCTGCGGTTCATTCCCCGGTTAGATACTAAGATCGTTACAACTGTATCCATTTTAGCCCTGCAACTAAAGTGTTAGCTCATTTTGAATAAAGATCATGTCTTACGTATCGACTTAATTATTCTATGTTTTAGTGTTATCCTCCTGTGTTATCCTCCTCTTTATCCATTTCAATATAACTACATACTGAGGATGTTTTTTGAAAATACGTACAATAAAATTTATGTGTTTCGTACACTCTTCAATTTCAGTGTTTGAGTCAAATATAGTAAAAATATTGAAGTAATAGAGCAGTGAAATTCAAACAGTGAAGGATATACAAAAACTCTTACGTTCATTGAAGAAAAATATGCCATTAAAAGCGGTGAAGCTTCTTCGAAATAGGATAAATCTTTTAAGAGTGGGTCTTCGTGGATTCTATAAACTCCTTTTTGGGTTATCGAATTGTGGAATAAAAATTATTATTATATTATTACAAATATTGATATTAGTAATGCAGAAATACAGTATTTGTTTTAATTTCTATTTCTATTTTCCTTTAGCAGCAGTAGTTTATACAATATATGAATTTTAGAAATAGGAGATATGGCACTTTTGCCTTATAAGTCTTTCTATGAATTTACTGTGCGTCACATATGAATTTATGTCATACTATTTAGGCATATTTAAAAGTATTTGTAGTTTTTTCAGCCAGATTACTACTGTATTTTGGGTGTGAAAATTTCTAATTAAATATACGGGATGTGTTTGAGTCATTGTATGGATTGTACTCGGCTTAAATCATCTATATCAGCGTTTTACGAGGGTCTAAGACCTATCTTACTCCCAAAAATGTATGTTTTTGGTGGTAAAACTTTTATAAAACCATTGTCTTTTATAAAAAAAAATGTTTAAAAATTCTATTTCTCAGGATCAGCTATAGATAGAATAAGCATCCAATTTCAGTGGTAGGAGAGTTCGCTAAGGATTTCTACTTATCCTTATTTTATATTTCCGGATCAAAAGTTCTCATTGTTCTTGAAACATATTTCTCAAGATTGGCAATAAATAAACATTAGAGGATAACTGATACAGATTTAGACTTTATTGCACTCCTACGTAATTTCTCATACTGTGCGTAGTCCACTTCGATGATTAGAAGCTTGCAATTCAGTCCCAATAGCTCAAAGGTAGAGCGCCGGCTGGCCAGTACGAAGATCCATGTTTCCCTGTTTTCTTCCCGGTTGGTACTTTACAGCTTACATGCACTTACAGTATTAATATTATTATAAAATCATTGGTTTTAAAATATTTATTGTTTTTCTTTCTATTACATTATTATATTAACATATAATATAATTGCCACGATATCATTACCAGATCCATCATTATCTGATGAAATGCCAGTGAAAGAAGTATCATTATTCTCGAAATAGCTGCTGTTATTATCTGAACCCAACATATTAGCGGGACAACATTTCCTGTTATTCATAAAACATTGAAAAAAAATACTAACCACACTTTAAAATATTAGCGGCTGGATACCGTATGCAACTAGAATTATTAATATGCAAATAATTTATTGGAGAATGGCTCGACTCGATAATCTCATACGATAATCCATTTTTAAGTAGCTTCTAGACCTTTTTTTTTTTACAAATATTGCAAGAAAGTTTTTCAAAATGCGTATCGTTAGTCCAAATGATCATAATTATAGCATGTTATCGATCATTTTGAAAGGCTTGAAAAAATATTTAGATTGATACTAAGTTTGATTATTGGAGGGGGTAACTTGCCAGCCGAGTAGGGCTAGTGACGTCATGAATTAAAAAATTATATTGCGGCTACTTTTTAGTACACGAGTCGAAATTGTTAAGTTGTGTGTTCATTGAGCCTTAAATAACTCCTTCAAGTTATAATTATGTAAATATTGGATCTATGCGGCCATGTAAATAAAATTTAAAATTTTGAATCCATTTTACTCGAATTTAAAAAAAATGATATCTACTTCTAGGAATGTCGTTAACAAAGCAAGATATAAAGTTTTGTGAAAATCCATACGGGCATTACTCTGAAAATAGGCAGAACGTGTTCAGGATGTACTAAAACGTATAGTGGCGTCGAAATCTCGAAATAATAAATTGTCTCTATACTATATTCTATAATCGAAAGTAAAAATTAATTGCATATCAGTAAACTGCATTAAAATATGTATAATTTGGAATATATTTAGGAATGTTTTTGAAAATATTTTAATCGAAACACTGTAAAAAATCAAATGCATTTCTAATTTTTTTAATTACATTGCGAAAATAATATTATTTAAATTACAACGGTATATTAACTTTTAAATTAATTTTTTCTAAAAGTAATTTTACAAACAATTTCTCAATTGAATCATTGGAGACTTTATGATTTGTGACGGCAAATACACATTCAAAAAAGAACGAATGACATCTGTTATTTTAGTTAACGATTATCTAAAAAAATAAATTCAGATTTTTTTAAAGAGATTTTTTTCAAAAGGTAATGCAAACAACAACAACAAAAAAAAAGGGCTAACAATTTTCGAATCATTTTAATATATAGTCCCAATGAGCAAAATAATATACATTCATTATTCCTTGTGTTTCCTAGACCTTTCACAAAAAACTGTTCACGATTCCGCTTTGATTAGGATAAGAAAAGGCTTTTCTATCAAGATTTTTTTTGAACTGAAGCAAGATCGCCCGGGACCCGCTCTGTATTTTTGTAAGGCTATTTGTAAAAATGACTGTCGAGGAAAAAATGGTGTATGGTATTTATTTTCTCTTAACTTTGTGACGCATTTAATTTTGGGGTCACTATCAAATTAAAGTTTAATCACTTTTTGATTAAATGGTAAAATCGCAGGAAGATATTTTAATATCGAGAACATTTATATTTCTGAAGTCAAATGTATGAATACCATTTTTAAAATGATTGAACTTTTTATGCTAGATGCCTACCGTATTTATATAACTAACTGTACGCCAACGCGGCACTCAACAATTTTATTTGTTAATTATTAAATTACTATATACCTGATACATTCATTTTCATAATATATTGCGTTGCAAATACCAAAAATATGTTCACGGTATATTGTCCGCCCCCTAAGGAAAAACAACATTTTCAGACAACTTTGTCGTTATTTGAAGTTGAACTGGACGACACACTTTGTAATCTTGTCGACTTATTGCGACTTAGTGTCTTTTGACGAGTTTTTGAAGCTGTTCCAGTTTTGTTGTTTGTTTGGTTAATAATTTCTCAATTTATTAGATGATATATAAGTGAATTAAAATAACAGCAGAAGATTACCAATGCAGTATTTAATTTGTATATTTTGCAGAGTTCGACGATAAGAACTTGCAATTTCATCCCCAGTAGCTTAACGATAGAGAGTCGGTTGGCCAGTATAAAGATTAGTGTTCCGATTTCCGGTTGGGACAGTACGGTTCTTTACAATGACGTCGGAAACGTCAACCCTGTAGATGTCGTAGGTCTGAAAGTGACCCGGTACGACTGGCACGAATTCAGTGAACTCTTGGTATATTTATTTCAAATTGGGAGATCAATCGACTACGCAAGAAGTTAGCCTGAAGAATAAAAATAGTAGCAGAAGTGGACAACCTAAGGTACAAATACCAGGAGCAGGTCAGTCAGATTGTCAGTTGCATGCCAATAGGACATTAGAGAGTGAAGAATGCAGAATTCACTTTGACAATAGGTGCTTGCAATTCCGACCTAGTACTTCAAAGGTGGAGCGTTGGCTGGCCAGTACGAAGTTGTTCGATTCTCGGATTGGAGCAGCAAGGTTCTTTACAACTCCTCTTATATTTACTTAATTGATTCCTATATACCTAATCAGCATTTTTATAGTTTTATCTTTTAAATTCCAAATTATACATTGAATACATTTCAAGTTTCTTCGTACCAATGCTGATCTAAATTGTTTCTGAGGATGGAAAATGCAAATGAAATATCAGGGAATAAAATCTACCACATTTCTATTATCCATTGCTAAATTTATTTAATATACAAATTAAATACAATATATGTATTACTAAATCACGTGACATTTTGTATAAGTGGGTGCATTGAATGACAAACATTTTTTAAAATACACCATTTTACTTCGAACAATACTGAAAGTGTTTCAATTTTTCGAATTGCATTACGCTAAAGATGCTTATATATTTCAATTTCTAATTCATTAACTCACTTTCTTACAAAAAGAAAGCAAGCACTTCATTACAAAAATCTTCTTAATCAAGTCGTTCGAGATGTGTTGCCGTGTAAAAATGATGCCCATATAGAAAAGGATAAGCCATTAGATGCATCTACTAATCCAATTACTTGATTTCTCTACAAGTCGTTCCGTTTTCGCCCAAAGGGATCTGTCAAAAGCATAAAGGTGAAAAGTTAACTAAACATTCCCTATTCAGTGTCGGTGATCACGGTGAAGCATATCCGATAATTGGATTTTGATATTTATAAGAAACTGCATATAGGGAACGAAGTAACAATTCCCATTATTGCGCAAATTATCCTTTTCAAACTCGACAGCAAATAGCAAATGTAAATTAGAAATACACTCAGTTGTAAAAAAAATATATGCACTCATAAGAAATTGTGCTGTGGTACAGCCGTGAAACTCGGCATGTATCGTTTGAGGAGATATGCAAATGATTAGAATTTGAGAGCAAAAATACGTTTTATTAAGAAATGGGGACAATTGTAATATTTCATTTTAGTAAGAGGTAAATTCACCTCTGGCGACTATACACGCCGATATTTAGTGCGGCATAGAATCAATTAAGTGGCTTATGCTCCTGTGTGGAAGATTCTGCCACAAATGTTGCAACGCGTCAGTTAATTCAGTAATATATATTCTGAAAAGACTGCAATTGCTGGCTCAGCATGTCTCAGAAGTCCTTTATAGATCTGGTGATCTGGAGTGCCATGGGTGGATAATAATACAGTGAAGACATTGTTGCGAAAGTCGTGCAGTATGGAGTCGAGCGTTGTCTTGTGGCAGATGGAACCTAGTTGGATCAACAGCATAGGCGAACAATCGGCTTCAGAATATCGTCGACGTACAAGCGAGCCGTCAGATTGGCTTGCAACTGAACTAGTGAAAATAGACTGTTCCACGAGATGGCAGCCCAGACTGTCGCACCACGTGTGATGGCTGTGTACCGCTCGACAACAAATGCAAGATCGGAATGCTGGTCAGTCCTCCTCTACACACATATGCGGTGCCTGGCCGTCCAAATAGATGCTCAAGTCCTCAGGACGAGCCGGACGGTCTGGGTCTTCAACACATATGCGGTGGTTCTCAACACTGAGAGAGCAGCTAGATTCGTCGCTAAAGACAATATGTCTCCAATAGGACACTATCTAGGCTGACATAACTCGGCATCAATCTTGACTCTGTCTATGTTGCGAGATTAATCGTAATCGCCTTAATGGACGTCGACACCTAATACCAACTTCCGTCAATCGTCTCCGAATAGTTTCACTTGATGCAACATACGAGGATGGTAAATGCCTTTAAATGACTGATAGATACGTTTTTATTGTGAACGTCGTTCCTCTCCTGACGGCATAATCCTCTCGATTAGTTAGTTGTCTGAGCCGTCCTGAGCTTCTGCGACGATTTCATTTGCTTCTCAGATCCACTGTTGCCAACACTGAGCAACTACTATATCGTTGATGATGGCGTCTGCTATGTCTGTTAGAAAAACTAGTTTTCCTAAGGTCTGTGATATGACTTCTCTCTAAATTCAACAATTGTTTGTAGGGCCTTCAAGTACGTTTCAAAGCACCTTTGTGTACAACTTGTAGTATCAAACAGAAAATACATTTCCAATTGCCCTTCAGTGAGAACACCGGTCGTTTTAAGTGCTGCACAAAAAATCGCTCCCACATGCGTTGAGCGCCCTAGAACGTTATTGGCGCTGACAGTTTGATTAATTCTTAAAACGACATTTGAATGCCGAGTTTCGTGGCTGTAGCTTAGATTTTTATGGATGCATATGCTTTTCTGCAACAGAGCTGTTTTGCTCTGATGACTATCAAAACTTCGAAACTTGGATTTGGAAAAATTGACACAATTGGAGCATCCCCAAATACGAGACGATTTTTCTTTTATTTGTAATGTCTGTCTGAGTCGGAGTACGATGGTGGGGGAGGGGGAGAGATAAATTCAGCGATTCGAGTGAAATTAGAGACGTTTATTTCAGTAGGCAAAAGTAAAAGGTTTGCGAATTTCTTCGAAGAATCAAGTCAGGGAAGGGCTCTCAATTTTAATTTTATTTTGAAAATTGAAAAACAAACCTGTAATGAATATCAAAAATACATTTTGCAATTAATCATAATGTCTTGAATATTTTGAACCCTAGCAGGTAGTATATAATCCAGTTAATACTCATTTGGTATTAATAAAAACGCTGTTAAAAGTATGTAACACCCATTTTCTATTTCGACTTTTTATTTCATTAAAAAAATATATTTTATTTTGTTGCAATACTAAAATGCCGCGGCCCTCCCTTTCAGATTCGCTGGTTTAAACTATTAGGAAATGATTTGCTATGGATTTTGCCGGATTAAATTAAAACATGGAAGATTCTGACAAGTACAGGATATATCTCTCTCTTCGGAATAGAATGACGTCTGGTCCTCAACTATAATTCTCTTCACTACTCAGAAGAAACAATAGCATACAAAAATAATTATGTCTAATCTTATTTCATTAGCTTTACCTAATTATTCTGTTTTAAATATCTTTGATGATTCCTTTATGGTGATTTATTTTTTTTTACTTTCCCTGCAATACATGGTAATGTATAGGGAAGTATTGGAATCGTGACGAAAATCGCAACTCGAGTTTTCGACGGAATGACACGTTTTAGCACCTTTAGAATACGAACAAACTATTTTTAGCGTGACGTCTGTGTGTATGTGTGTCTGTCTGTGTAATGTATGTATCCACTCTAACTTGAAAACTAATGGACCAAATTTCATAAAATTTGGTAAGTCACTTGTGTGCGACTCTGATACTGATTAGTTTTTGGTATGATTTGGAAAAAAAAACCTGCCATTTTTCGCGAAATTGCCAGCAAAAATCGTCAAAATCTAAAATAAAAGACTACATATCCTCAAATATATCAATTAAATGCTTGTTCTACACGTAATTTTTAACGATGAAAAGAATGGGACCAACCCTATTACACTAAGACTAGCCGTTCTCGAGATATTTTAGTTTTTTCGCTTTTTCGCTACACAACTTTTGCAAATATGTCCAGAAAATTGAATTAAAAGTGCAAATTCAGTGTAGTTTAAAATAATTATGGCTGTTATTTTGTGCAATTAAACTTAATTTAATGAATTATTAAAAAAATAAAGAAAAAATGAATTTGAGTCTGAAGGGAAAGTTATGTGCTGCCTACATCAGATTTTTTTACTCTTTATCCATCTTTACATAAGAAATTCACTACAAAGTCTGAAGTCGTTTAAAGTGTCTAATATATTTCATTAACTTCATCCGTGGTCTCAATTTCGTAACGTCTTTATTCCTATTGTCTTAAAAGTCACATAATATGAGTCGCCATTTTAGTAGATAAAAGTAAGTATTCACAAATAATAAGCTGATCATTCTTACCCGGGAAATGCTAATTTTCATGTTTTTTAACAAGAAGTTTAAGTTGTTTTTCTGTTTATTACACAATGTTAGGTAAGAGCTTTATTGTTTTTATCAGACATAATGTTCATTTAAAGAGCATCACTTAGTTTAAAATGAAACTTATGTTTGTGAGAAAATACAAGTGTTGTCTCGTATTCAATAAATATTTATGAATAGCATCTAGTCTATTTTACAAATAGTTGGATAATAAATCCGCTTAAAATGTACATAATATTTTACAATGAAACAGAAGTTACGATGTAATATTAACTGAAACATATTTTCTAATGGTAAAGACATAAACAATACGTCTTTGTTTATATATTGGAAAATGTCAAACTGATACAGCTAGAAACATCTCGCATATTGATCCCGATATTGACTTCCGTTTCTTAAACCATTTTCCTTTACAGGTTGAACACAAAAGAAATGCGCCTCAAACCCAATAAGACGTATTTCATTAACTCGATTCTGGATCTCAATTTCTTGACGTTGTTATTTCCATTGTCTGGAAACAGATGTAATGTGTTTGCAGTTGTAATTCTATAGCGTAGAAATATCCGCGAACAATACACTCATTTTCTTGTTAAGTAAAGGATTATGACTCGTTACATATCGAAGAGGCTGAAGGGATCTTTTTGAGCTTTTAATTAATAAGCAATTTCGAGTGTATAGCTATTTTATTTTGGTGTCTGAAATAATATTTATTTGAGATGCTGTCTTTGTATCAGGTTTGTTTTAAAATTATTTTGCGATTTACTTAGATAATAGTGGATTTCATGAGTTGAAGAACTGGTATTGTTCGATAAACGTATTGGTTTGATGCATCAAGGAATAGGTTCTTCAAAAATGAACAGAATAAGTTAATATAAAGATGTTGCATGCGTGCGTAGAGTGAAGAAATGCGGATTGAGTGAAGAAATGTATTTTTTATGGAATTAAAAAGTCTTTTCAGATTATGTTGATGGGTTACGGTGATGTTTTTTTTCTTGGATTGATTTTTGCAATGCATGAACCTGGGACTCAATATAACATAGATCACGTTTTTTAGTTGCCATATAAAATCAGTATTTAGAATAAGAACATCAATATGTTAAGAATGGTGCCTAAAAGTAAGGACTTTTGATTTGAATCATTTTGATAGGTAACAGAAACACGCACACATACAAAGAAAAACAGAAAAAAGTCCGAAATATTCACCAAGACGCACAAATAACACATTCTATAAAAAACTAAATTTGAAACACTCAAAATTACGATATTTGCATAAAAAAATTACAGTATTATTTATGTTAAATGTTTCATTTCGTGACTATGACTCAGATATTTGACTCGCTGAGCAGAACATGAGCTTGGTTTGTTCAGTAACTGAGCTTTGTCACTATTTAAGCGCCATACATTCAAAAAACTTGCTGAATAGGCTACTGGATAATGAAGCCACAAGTTGCAAATACTACTTTAACTGTGAAGTGTCCACTGCAAAGAAGTTTCGCGAGTTTTACGAGACCAGGTTGATAAATGTCCGTTATTTGAAGTTGTTTGATAGAATAGGGTTATCGTTTAACAGGTATTTTACTATAAAATGTATAAGGATATTTAAATAATTGTAATAAAAAAACCCTTGCTCTCTACAATTTCAGAATTTTATATCACAAATAATTCACTACAATAAGATGCAGGGTTTCCTTTTAAGTCCCTTTAACTTTCCATTGAAGTGCTCTAGAGCTGAAGAGGTAGGGTCTACTTGAAAGGAAAGTGACTATATGCTATCAATAAGTTTGCATCGCTTCTAGCGGCGACTTAAAGAGTTCTTCTTTCAAAAGCGAGATAGGTGAACATTTTCAATTACAAAGACATGGAATTCTTGTTACCTTTTCGTACTTTCTCTAAGACAACAGACATAGGAAACTACACAGGAAAAATTCTTTGTTGGCAGTTATAAAGAAATCACACTGTTTCTGACCAGAGAATTTGGCTCAAGCACCCTCGCGACAATTTAGTCACCTAATTTCCGAATACCTGCTCTTTTCAAGGAAATATTAGGAAGTTATATAGCCACAAGCAGCAGTTTTATTTATTTCAGTGGTCGAACGTTCTCCATTCAATATGGAAATAAGTGCGCTTTGCACATAAACAAGTATGCGGACAATAAAAAATTAGGTCAACAGAAATCAATCATTACGAAATTGTATCGTTTTCTACTGATACTTTTGAAGGAAATAGCGAGAAATATGTATAATGAAATAATTATCTGTTGAATAAGCTACTTTTAATTTATTTAAAATTATCTTTTTCGTTGTAAACAAACGTTGTGCCAAAAATGGCAGATAAATGACGCAATCCAATAATTAAACTTTTCGTCCCATTTCCATCGTCTGTATACATGCTGTGTGCTAACCGCACATATTTTCACACTGAATAAGCTTTAGAACTTTTTAATTGAGAGTTTTCATCAATCTAGTCTGTTTGAAATAGGCGTTTTAACTTTCTTAATTCGCCCTTAGGGCTGCAAAGTTCTTCAATCCATAGTGCATAAGTATTTTCCTATTGGTAGACAAGCACTAGAACACTTCAAACAAAAGTTAAACGGACGCATAAGGACTTAAGAAGCAAACCTATATAGTTTTGAGCATAAAACTCTGAAACTTATATAGTGAGTTATGTTTAGTTACTTACTTACTAAATAATCCGAAATTTTTTTTAAAAATCAATTCAAGAAGAATTTTAGCTTTTGGTCCATTTATATTTAAGTTACGCAATTTTAAAATGCAAAATATAGCGCTTTTGTCAATATATTAGTAGCTTTATTTTACTTTCCAACGTTTCCGTTCCCTCGCTAGCCAATGAATGCACACATAGCATAAGAAATCAAAGAAGCTCCTTAGGTTTTCCAAGACAGACCCCATTGCTAACGGCCACTGTGCACCTCTTGTTACTTATAACATACCAATGAGGTAACAATCTCGAACATCGGAGCAATCCAGCAAATAAACCAGAGGCATAGAACCTTTAATTACCTGCCCAAATAAATAGGATTGTCAAATGCTTTGTTTTCAAATAGATTTACGTATTTATTTGAAAACAATAAAACGAAATACCCTTTGAACTAACTCATCACCACAAAAACTAAAAATTAATAGTCCATTTAAAATATTGGAGAATTTTCCGACTCCGAAAATATTTTAAGTATTGATTCAATACTGACTTACTTTTCATGCGGTTAACTTCTCCCACCTTATAAATACAAAAGAAATGTGTAGCAAACAATGGAAATAAAATATCTAATATGTACTTCATTAACACTAACCCCAGAGATCTCATCTTCTTAATCTCGTTACAATCATTGTTATGAACCGTGTGTAATTATGTATGCAGTTGTACTACTAATGCATAGATATATATATGATAACAATGAACACAGACTTCTTGTTAAACACGAATTTATGAGTGACTCCTTTGTCAAGAAATGTGCGCTCTTTGTCTTTTAAATAAAGAATCGGTTTTAAGTGGGATTTTCTTTGAAATTTGAAGCAATGTTCCTTTCAGGTGCGCTGTTTTATTCAAAGGAATTTTGATGCAATGCTCAATTGGTACTGCCTTTGGAAGATGGCTTCGAGAATTACTCTTTTCAATGAATTCTGCGATTGTCATTGCCTTTTAGTGGTTTCTATATCTTACCGCTGCACGAGACGAAACAGACTAAGGGATGAATGACACAACTAAAACTGCTGAAGGTAGAGACTTGAAAATTGGCATGCACGTGGGACTTAGTCTATAAGTCTAAAACCTTGATATTTTGTTCGAAATATTTATAAATATCGGAATTTATTGTTCTAATATTTTTTTAGCTATAAATCGAGAACGGATAGATTTACAAAATGTCATTTTACGCTGTCATGTGCAGAGAAATATATCCCAAATTTTCTTAATGGACACTTCTTGGGGTGTAATATCAGCCTTTGAGATATTTCAATTTGTAGCTACGGCAGACGATTTTTTATTATATTTTCTCAATGTATGTACGAGTATTTATACTTTTTGATCCCGTGGTGATAATAATAGGGTGACAGAGCTATGTTCCTAATACCGAAATCGTCAGTTGGCTATTTTTCAATTTAAACTATTGAAAAAGAATGCTATTGTAAATTTATTTTTAGCCTAAAATGTCGTAAAACGCTGAAAATAAACCAAATCGGAGGTGATATATATTTTACATACAAAAATTTCCATGTTAACATTATTATGAATGTCTGTTATTATTTTATAAAATTTGAAACGGTTTATAATAATCAGAACTCTTATTAAGATTGTCTAGATAGAGGAGTCACATTTGTCACTTACATATTGGTAGTATCATAAAAAATGATAACCTCAAATAATAAATGCACATAGTAATAGAAATATGACACTGTACACAAAATCTAGAAATATAAAGACTAGTGCCTGGTAGCTTGTGTTTCTTAATAGACCAGCTCACTTTGACTCTTTCGGAACTCAATCTAAGGCGGCTAGGAATTGGCAGAATTCCTGATAGCAAAATTTATACATAGCAAATATCACATAAAGAATTTGGACAGTGATCAAAATAATTCAAATACATTTTATGTATAATTAAAAAAATATTATTTAATTATCTGGAATATGTCAATAATGGGCCATTTGCTCTAAACGGGCCTTTTCATCTTTCTTGTTGCTATATACCTTTTTCCTATTTCTCAACCTGTTTTCGGCATTATAGTTTGATATGGGTGGTTTAAATAAAATAAAAAACACAGTAGCAGTGATCAGTTTGGGGAAATTAAATAGAAAATGCAAATTTTTATTTTCAAGAACAAGTAAATACAGCATGACAGGGGAATGACACTTATTGTAGGCAACTGCTTTGTTAGTATATATATATATATATATTGTATAATTAGAAAAATAGAAAACTTGTTTTGCTTATATGTAGAATATTTGTAATCTTATATGTAGAATTAACTTCTTATTTGTTTTATTTTCTAAAAAGAAAATCGAATTTTTAAATGTTAATTCACCTATTCTAATCTAATTTCCTTGTCTACCAATAAGACGGAATGAGAAACCATGTGAAATCACGAGAAATCATGAGAAAAAATGCTTTCTGAATGTATGAGTTTTATTTGCATTTATGCCTAACTTGGAATTCAGTTTGCTAAACTAACTAGGCACACATCTATGTTAAAAATATTATTTACTTTTTTATTCTGAGAATAATTAAAGACAGGTGAATGACAGGAATAAAAATACGTACCCAAAATTGTTCAGTTTTATAATTCTCCCCAGCACAGAATGATAGCAAACTGAATGATAGCAGAATAGTCAAACTCTTGAAATGGTGAATATGGACTTTAGTGAAAAGGAATAATACTTTAATTATATTTTATTGACATCTGTGTACAGAAAGAGGTGTTAAAATTTAACAACAGGTGAACAGCGTAACAGCTAGGGGACAGTTGTTAAAAATTAATTTAAAATATTGCTCTAATGCATAGTTCATTTTTAAAACTTTACAACAAAGTTGAAAAGTGTTTATGATTTTGTTTATTCTGTCTGTCTGTCTGTCTGTCCGTTAGCACGATAACTGCCGTAAAAATGACTTAATCAAAATGAAATTTTAGTATATTGTTCAAACGGTCTGTGGGACATATGGGAATACAAATGAATAATATCACCCAATTAGTTTTGGATTGAACCCGGGTTGAAAAGATGAAATACATTGAATCCTATGGGACCTAATTTTTCAAACATGTTTTAAGCAGATGTTAAATTCATAAATTGCTTCGAAAATTTTAGGTAATATTAAAATTATCCCATAAAATATATAAAAAAAATTCAGCAAAATATATTCAGTAGTTTTTTAAAATAAAAATTAAAATAATAATTACACCTCTTATATGAAGCGATCACGTGACCATTATATGAAGAGATCACGTGGCCCACTTCAAAATGAAATATGGCATCCATCTTTTCTCAAAACTGTGATTTTTAAAGTTCCTTTTAATTCATATTGAGTGTTGTATCCGTCCTAAAACCGCTTTATTTTTGCTTAAATTCTGTGCATCTACATATTGAAACAACGCAATTACAATATATTTCAGTTTAAATGATCATCCAAATTTGATTATTTCTGCAACGAAGCCTATTTTTCACTTAGGTAAAATGTAAACAGCAAAATATGTAGAATGAGTTGCATAAGAATTGCTGTATTTCTTTAATGCAAAATTATTTAGCTCATGAAGTCTGCATAGCTGATATGAATGAAATATTCATTGATTTTACTGAGAGAAGGACGATTTTTTTTCGATGAAGTTTCAAGCATAGAGTTTAATTACTTGTAACTCCATGGTCTTAAATTTTTAAATAAAATAAATTATTATAGTATTGTGATGAATGAAATGAATGGGAAAACGTTTATGAATAAAATGCTGCTTTTATAGAGAGAGCCAGGCGTGTTATATTTCTATGACGTCATTTCAATAAATTTCAGTTGTTTTTGATGAAGTTTTCAAATATAATAAATAATTGTAGTATTATGATAATGTTAAAAACATTACCGAGGAGCCCGGCGATTTATATTTAATTGACGTTATTTGAAGTTCATTTTTTTCGATGCACTTTTAAGTTTTCAAATATAATAAATTAATGTAGTATTGTGATAATTTTTAAAATATTACCGAGGAATGTATCGCATTTTAGAGATGTTTAAATAAAATTGCATTGGAGTTGGAAAGTGTTTTATAATCAAAGCTTTATGCATGATTAATCTTTCTTGTTTATTACTGTTTGTATTTTAAATTGTCTAATTTAATATAAAACATCAAATTAAAAGAAAACTATAAAATGAAGGCATGTAAACGAAGTTGTGATTTCATTATTTGGCTGTTGGGACACACAAGGGAATGGCATTTAATAAAAAAACTAAATTTTTAAATATTAAAAATATAAATTGTTTCTTTAGCTAATGGGTGATAAATATAGTAAATCTGGTCAGTGTCCAAAATCAGTCCTAAGTCATGCAAAGTTTTATTAAAACACCTGGGACATGTAAAACTCTCGTTTACAGAAAATGACCCATATATCAGCAGACAGATCGAAAATTTCAATGTGTGAGTACTCACAGTTTATGTTGATTTGGACATCTTTAGAATACAGCTAATAATGATATTATAGTTCTCCACTACTTTTTGCAGATAAATATAGTAAATCTGGTTAGTGTCCAAAATCAGTCCTAAGTCATGCAAAGTTTTATTAAAACACCTGGGACATGTAAAACTCTCGTTTACAGAAAATGACCCATATATCAGCAGACAGATCGAAAATTTCAATGTGTGAGTACTCACAGTTTATGTTGATTTGGACATCTTTAGAATACAGCTAATAATGATATTATAGTTCTCCACTACTTTTTGCAGATAAATATAGTAAATCTGGTTAGTGTCCAAAATCAGTCCTAAGTCATGCAAAGTTTTATTAAAACACCTGGGACATGTAAAACTCTCGTTTACAGAAAATGACCCATATATCAGCAGACAGATCGAAAATTTCAATGTGTGAGTACTCACAGTTTATGTTGATTTGGACATCTTTAGAATACAGCTAATAATGATATTATAGTTCTCCACTACTTTTTGCAGATAAATATAGTAAATCTGGTTAGTGTCCAAAATCAGTCCTAAGTCATGCAAAGTTTTATTAAAACACCTGGGACATGTAAAACTCTCGTTTACAGAAAATGACCCATATATCAGCAGACAGATCGAAAATTTCAATGTGTGAGTACTCACAGTTTATGTTGATTTGGACATCTTTAGAATACAGCTAATAATGATATTATAGTTCTCCACTACTTTTTGCAGATAAATATAGTAAATCTGGTTAGTGTCCAAAATCAGTCCTAAGTCATGCAAAGTTTTATTAAAACACCTGGGACATGTAAAACTCTCGTTTACAGAAAATGACCCATATATCAGCAGACAGATCGAAAATTTCAATGTGTGAGTACTCACAGTTTATGTTGATTTGGACATCTTTAGAATACAGCTAATAATGATATTATAGTTCTCCACTACTTTTTGCAGATAAATATAGTAAATCTGGTTAGTGTCCAAAATCAGTCCTAAGTCATGCAAAGTTTTATTAAAACACCTGGGACATGTAAAACTCTCGTTTACAGAAAATGACCCATATATCAGCAGACAGATCGAAAATTTCAATGTGTGAGTACTCACAGTTTATGTTGATTTGGACATCTTTAGAATACAGCTAATAATGATATTATAGTTCTCCACTACTTTTTGCAGATAAATATAGTAAATCTGGTTAGTGTCCAAAATCAGTCCTAAGTCATGCAAAGTTTTATTAAAACACCTGGGACATGTAAAACTCTCGTTTACAGAAAATGACCCATATATCAGCAGACAGATCGAAAATTTCAATGTGTGAGTACTCACAGTTTATGTTGATTTGGACATCTTTAGAATACAGCTAATAATGATATTATAGTTCTCCACTACTTTTTGCAGATAAATATAGTAAATCTGGTTAGTGTCCAAAATCAGTCCTAAGTCATGCAAAGTTTTATTAAAACACCTGGGACATGTAAAACTCTCGTTTACAGAAAATGACCCATATATCAGCAGACAGATCGAAAATTTCAATGTGTGAGTACTCACAGTTTATGTTGATTTGGACATCTTTAGAATACAGCTAATAATGATATTATAGTTCTCCACTACTTTTTGCAGATAAATATAGTAAATCTGGTTAGTGTCCAAAATCAGTCCCAAGTCATGCAAAGTTTTATTAAAACACCTGGGACATGTAAAACTCTCGTTTACAGAAAATGACCCATATATCAGCAGACAGATCGAAAATTTCAATGTGTGAGTACTCACAGTTTATGTTGATTTGGACATCTTTAGAATACAGCTAATAATGATATTATAGTTCTCCACTACTTTTTGCAGATAAATATAGTAAATCTGGTTAGTGTCCAAAATCAGTCCTAAGTCATGCAAAGTTTTATTAAAACACCTGGGACATGTAAAACTCTCGTTTACAGAAAATGACCCATATATCAGCAGACAGATCGAAAATTTCAATGTGTGAGTACTCACAGTTTATGTTGATTTGGACATCTTTAGAATACAGCTAATAATGATATTATAGTTCTCCACTACTTTTTGCAGATAAATATAGTAAATCTGGTTAGTGTCCAAAATCAGTCCTAAGTCATGCAAAGTTTTATTAAAACACCTGGGACATGTAAAACTCTCGTTTACAGAAAATGACCCATATATCAGCAGACAGATCGAAAATTTCAATGTGTGAGTACTCACAGTTTATGTTGATTTGGACATCTTTAGAATACAGCTAATAATGATATTATAGTTCTCCACTACTTTATGCAGATATTTAGAGGATTACTTGCTCCGGGGAACCTATTGACTAAGCCAAGGAGTTGGAATTGACACCCCGAATATTTAATAAGGCGATTGAGGTGTCAAAATAGCCATAAAGACGCATGGACTAGATTTTGTTTTAAAAAATATCTTTAAAATAATTATGAATTGTTTAATTGATGTTAACCTATAATAATGTATCTTACATATTCAGACTTTATTAAAATCGATTTTGCAGTTTTATCTGCAAGGTTCTAATAAAATAGCAGTTTTAAATAAGCAAGATATATGTTCTTTGAGAAATATTTCTAATATTCAGAAAATGACATGTTAACGAAAAACATCGGAGTGTGAAAGACTCAGGCCACCTGACTCACCCTAGGGTATGAGTAGCTGGTTGAGTGGCCGGATACACAGGGGTGTTGTTGTTGTTGAGATCCAGACCGTCCGACCTACCAGAAAGGTGTAAGGTAAGAGTTTGGACGGCCGGTAAGTGAAACCCAATTTAGATCGGAACCCAGTGGGGGAGGCATCCACAGGGACCGGACCCTCCTTTCCCTACCACCAACCTCTCGGAAGGACGCACGGGGTGTTGTTGTTGTTGAGACCCAGACCGTCCGACCTACCAGAAAGGAGTAAGGTGACAGTTTGGAGGACGCACGGGTTGTGAAAAACACCGAGGTTTGAAAATATTGTAAGAAAACCCGAAAAATATAAACACGAATAATGAAAAGTAATTTATGAAACAATGATAATCGTCTAGCAACTGAGGAATTGATGTTTAAACTTCGTAAAGTATGTAAAATGTATCTAAGTAATATGGATTAACACAAATCTTCAGAATATTTTCAATTGTATTATCTTGACTGGCTTTTTACCAATTTATGCGTTTTAAAATGATTGAGGAAATTTTGAAAGAACAACTTGCAAATACTCTAAAAACTCATACTTTAATTTAACTCAGATAATGAATGGTATAGATTGATGGTAGACACAGCAATTGCGATAAACACACAGTATAACTCATAAGAGCGAATTTTATGTGCATAGTGGCACTCCAAATGTTTCAATATTTATTGTGTTTGAATATTAACTAGTACTATAGATGGATTGTTCGCAAAACACTTTCAGCACCTATATAAAATATACATGTTAGAAGACTTCAGTTGCAACACATTTTGTATAAGTCTCATTAAATTATATTGTTACCAAATGTGGCTGCTTTGTACTAAATATCGTTTTAGTAAAACGTTTTTCACACTTTAACGTAGGCCGTGTTCACGCGGAGTACGATCACGTTAAACATGTGGGTCCGAAAGTCCTTCCGAGAGGTTGGTGGTAGGGGAAGGAGGGTACGGTCCCTGTGGATGCCTCCCCCACTGGGTTCCGGTCTAAATTGGGTGGCACTTCCCGACCGTCCAAACAGTTACCTTACACCTTTCTGGTAGGTCGGACGGTCTGGGTTTCAACAACAACAACACTTTAACGTAGTTGAAAAGTGTGTCCATTCTGCTTGTGTATCTGTCTGTCCGTTCGCGCAATAACTGCCGTAAAAATGACTTTATCAAAATACAATTTTAGTATGTTGTTAAGACGGTCTGTGGGACATATGGGAATGTAAATGAATAATATCACCGAATTAGTTTTGGATTGAACCCGGGTTGAAAGAATGATATATATTGGACTCTATGGGACCCAATTTTTCAAACATTTTTTAAGCAAAGTTAAAATATATAAATTGCTTCTAAAGTTTTAGAAAATATTCAAATTTCCCCATAAAATATATAAAAAAAATTTACCAAAATATGTTCTGTAGTTTTATTTAAAATAAAAAATAAAATAAAATTTACACCTAAGAAGAAGAGGATGAAGAGATCGCGTGACCCACTTCAAAATAAAATAGGGCATTCATTTTTTTCCCAGAGTAAAAATCGTGATTTTTAAAGTTCTTTTAAATTTGTATTTTGTGTTGCATCCGTCCTAAAACAGCGTTATTTTTGCGTAATTTTTGTGCATCTATATTCTGCGCCAACGCAATTACAATATTTTTAAGTTTAAATGATCATAAAACTTTGACTACAACGAAGCCTAATTTTAATGGATGTAGAATGTAAACAAATGGTTGTAAAGATGAATTGTACAAGAATTGCTGAATTTTTTCACACCAAATTATTTAACTCTGGAGTCTGGAATAAAAGTGTATGAATGAAATGTTCACTGCTTTTACATACAGAACTAGACGATTTATATTTCGATGACACCATTTGAATAAAGTCCATTTTTTAAAAGTTTGATGTTTTCAAGTAAAATAAATGATCACAGTTCTGTGATAATTAAAAAATATCGCCGCTGAATGTATCGCATTTTGCATTTCAGTTGGAAAATGTTTCATAATCAGTGCTTTAATCATGATTGATCTGTCTTTTTATTTTAATATTATAGTTTTTAAGACCAACAAAACTATCATTTTTCTATGCTACAGAATTTTTTTTCCGTTTTCCCAGTAATTATTGGTTTTGCATTAATTTTAGACCATAGTGTTATTAAAGTATTAAATTTCAATTCATGCAAAATACAAAATTCCCTATCTAGTCATCGGATTTTTCATGACCTTTCTGAGTATAAAATTTAAAGCGATATTTGAATTCGCGTTTTTCAGTTAGACAGTGTCGAAATCTTAAGGACGTGTAAACATGCTCACACATCAATCAAACTTTTATCGAACCGTGTTCAGGAGGTCTTAAAACATGCATGTCTGAATTGATATATCGAAATTGAGAAGATTTTTGTGTAAAACAGCACTTTGTTCAGTTTAGAGAAAGTAATAAAAAAGTGTTTATCACTCTTCTTTCCCTTTCCCCACGCGTTCTGTGGCATTATTCCAGCAATTCACTGTCGGACATTCACCCCCTAAAGAGCAGAACCACAGAGGTCAGCATCCAAGGACGGGATTGAGTCTTCAGGAGTGACCTCTTTTGTTTATATGGATTTATGCTCGCAAAGGAACGGACCCAGAAGATGCATCTACGAATGGAATACTGCCAAAATGTTGCATTTCAACATTCGCTTGATTATGCACCACGTTTTGTATTAGCATCATAAAAGATGATCTTATAAAGATTCCCAGTCAAATAAATATCTACTGGAAAATGACTGACATGGTGTGTACACATATAAATGTAGTCAACATTTTTAGAAAAACTAGAGGAAATAATGGGTGTTTATAGTACATAATATGATGTGTCCGAGACATGACTTTACCTATAGATTAACGCATTTAGGTATTGTGAGGTTAATCGAAGCTTTTAAAACTCGCCTTTAATCGATATTATTTCTGCTGTTATCGATTAAAATAAATATACGAAATATCGTAGAAATTATTTCATTCTTTCAAGTGATTGCTCTCTCTCTTTCTCTGTGAAAAGTGAAATTTATAAATTCCAAACAACAAAAGTATTTTCATGCATTTATGGAAGGTTACTGACTGCAAGTCAAACTATTAGCTTTATTATAAAAGCATGGTAGACGATGCATGTAGGAATTACAAGAAGTATTCTCTGCAAATCACTATATTGTACCTAGGAAAGCTCTTTCAATAGTTTAATCATGAGATATACTATGATATACCATGAGTATTATTTTAATTTTCAACATGAATATAGCAAAAAAAATATTTTTCAATACATTCTCAAATTAATTCCAACTGGAATGGATTGAGACAATCAAATCGTAAATATATTGATTGTCCCGGGTATTTCTATTCTTTTAATATATTCTAGACTAGACTCTTTTTAAAATCGTTCATAAGTCAGTTCGAACTGACACCAGAACATTCTATGACTAGTCCGTTTATGGTCTTGAAAATGGATTTCTATTTTCTTCTCATCGCAATGATATGTAATAAAAATTTCAGGACCAGTAAAAAATAGCTAATCACCAAACCGATTTAATAGTCCCAATTCGCACTGCCAGGACCAGGAGTGGACTGGGACTATCAATCGATCAAGTTATTTGAAACGTTTATCAACCCCAGATGGTTCTATTATATATTAATAATGTAAATAGAAAAAAATAGTTTTCCAACGGCTCTGATTCAAACAATAGCTTAGGTACTGATCCTCGCACTGATTAGCTCTATGGTTAATATGTCCAATTTGTATATCTGCTTTATCTTATTATTTTGATTAAATCTTATATATGAATGCTAGAATTAGCTTTATTGATACATACATTTGCGAATATTCCAATAAACCCATCAGACCTGAGCAAAATGAAACATATTTGAAAGTATAGCAACTTTAGGTTGATAAAATTTTGAAATAACAATAGAAGAAAAATTAGTTGAAGAGAAAATATATAATATAATAATGTAGTAATTGATATTAAAGTTCATAAAGAAAATTCAGTTAAAATGACACACACACACACGCCCACATATATATGAAACAGAAATTTTAAGCTTTCCCCAATAACGCTTCCTTTTCTTTCAAAATTGTTATTCCAAATTCCTATTTCATGTCCTATATATATTGCAACTACATTAAATTCTATCCGACGCTACTAATATTAACAAAGTCTGTCAGCACTTCCTCTTTTCCTCGACCATACCATATAGGGTCACTCATCTTAACCTCTGCGTAAACTTTCTCATATGAAACTGCTCCCCCATCACATTTTTAAAGCATAAAGAACGCGAAGCCAGCATATTTCCCATACATCATATTCCTCCCCCTCCGGTATAATTGCACATTGTGTGAAGTAACACAGACTGCATTGACGTATCTTGAAAGTTGGTCGACGATCAGGAGCTCGGGCGGCCTATGTAACAATATCTGTTTCCAGTGTCATATAATTAAGGATATTTTTTATAATGTGAAATGTCTCTTCTCTGGACTATTGCAGCCTATATTATATACACACACACACACACACACACACACATATATATATATATATATATATATATATATATATATATATATATATATATACATATATTTTAAATATATATATATATATATATATATACAAAATTGTTTGCATATATAAGTCAAGACGTTTTAAATGACTGCAAATATTCAATTGGCTGTCGCGAGTCTACTGTTCATTGCATCCTCTGTATTACAGTGTTGTTGTTGTTGAAACCCAGACCGTCCGACCTACCAGAAAGGTGTAAGGTAACAGTTTGGACGGTTGGGAAGTGCCACCCAATTTAGACCGGAATCCAGTGGGGGAGGCATCCACAGGGACCGTACCCTCCTTCCCCTACCACCAACCTCTCGGAAGGACTTTCGGACCCACATGTTTAACGTGATCGTACTCCGCATGAACACGGCGGCAGTTTTGGCAGTGGCTGGAATCGAACCCGGGCCTACCGAGTGCAACTCCAGAGCGCTAACCAATGGGCTACCGCGCCCTCTGTATTACAGTGTGTAGTTTCTGGCTAAAAAACGAGTTCTAAACACTAAATTTTATTTAAATCAGCAATATATCTAAACAGGAGAAAGATAACTAAATCATTATTTAACTGCAACATTTAAATGTCTGCCATATAACAAGTCGCCAACAAACGTCTAGTCTAATAACGTTTAAATAGTCAACAAAACCGTATTTTCAGAATATTATCGTATATATTATTCGTTTAATTAAAACATCAAAACTCGAAGCATTATATTGGTGTTAATACTTTGAATTAATGATAGAATTCCAATGATGAATGGACTGTAACACCCCATTCGCGCATGTCAATAAATTAGTATATGGGGACAATTGCGTACTTTGGTATGGTGAAGGAAACACGAGTAGCTTCTTCAAAGGGTGTTTTAGCATAGTTGTCCTTGCGTTTTGTGCTTCACCAATTGCTTTAAGACACATACTTATAATTTGAAAGTTTGTATAAATTAAATGCGAAAATACACCATGTTACAAAATAATATATGCACCTATAAGAAATTGATCTACAGTTCCAAAACCCGACATATATGTTTCGTTTGAGGAAATATGCAAATGATTAGAATTTGGGGACAAAAAAGCTTTATTAAAATATGGTGACAACAAAATTATGACTTTTCAAGTGGTAAATATTTCCCTGGCGCTATACAAGTTAATATTCGGCTCACTGTAGAGTCATTTAAGTTGCTAATGCCCCATTTGCGGAAGATTCTGCCACAAATGTTGCAATGGGTCAGCTAATTCAGTGGTATTCCGAGAAGGCTACAATTGCCGTCCTAGCAAGCCCGAGATGTGTGCTATTGGTGATAGAGATTCTCCGAGACGTGTTCTACTGGGGACTTGGATGGCCGTGAGAGAGTATTGAATGGGTGAGAGATATTGCTAAGAAAATCGTGCAGTATATGGAACAATGATCAAGCATTTAATCGAGCATTGTCTTGTTGGCAAATGGAACCTGGGAGTGGGAGGCTAGACAACATAAGCAATCGTCTGCTGAATATCGTTGATGTACAAGCGAGCTGTTTGACTAGCCTGCAGCATAACCAGAGGCGATCTTTTCTCTTCGACTCAGTCCGGCCTAACCAAAGATATAAGTTAACAGTTAGTTTAAGGACCTTTTAATCGCCCGATTGCCTCGGTCGTCAATTCTGAACACGGCCAAGTTCGGTTCCTCCTTAGAGCCCGAGAAAAAATGCGTGCGTTTTTCTGTCACTGACATCATATGCGCAGAGCCAAGAAAATAATGTCAGTCATGCCAAGGTCATCTAGAATAAGCTGTTTCAGATAGCCTCGGTCATGCCCGGGTTGAAAATCTCTGACTAAGAGTATTTTATAAACAGGACATTGGTGCGATTGATTCGTTCGGTTAGTAAGCGATATATCGAAATTGCAAAGCTTATGAAACTTAAACCTAATTTTTTAAAAAGCGCACTTAATGAAGTTCCCGGTTTTAAAAAGAGTGCCTGAAGTTTCGCAATTGCCGTTACTATATTCGTATCCCGATACTAACTTTACTTATAAATATGCCCTTTTGTAAGTTGTTTGATTTCGTTACATCAGTGCATTATTTATTATATATGTTCACTGAATGTCACTGTATGTTACCCAATGAATGATACTTTATATTTAAACTATTTTTAGCTGCTTTAGGAAGAAATTCTACGGCATCACCGTGGAACTTGACGGACCAAGCTGTGGGATCGATGTTGATCTTAGCTGGATAGTAAGAAATTCTGCATAAGTGCATCGCTTATAATCAACTTCTCATCGGATGACTAGATTTATAAGTAAGTAAATTATACATATCTTGTGGTTCTGAATTTCTTAAAGTAAATTTAGTGTACGTAGTTGGTAATTTTTAAGTACTTTCGCATAGAAAATCGTTTGTTTCTAATGAAGCTTGACGATGTCGAACTGCGAAGAACCTATGTTTGTTTTGTGACGTTTAGCTAATAAGATGTTTTATTTACTGCTTGTTCGTGTAGCTCACTATACTTTTTTACACCGTTTTTAAAAAAGTAATTTAAAATTGCTATAAATTCAATCAAAAGTTATGTGGTATTGCTGTTATGTGTGATAAAATAAAGCATCAGATTCAGAGAAAAAAGTCAATTTATTCTACTCCGCCTCAGTGAAAACAATGTACTCGGTGACCTCATATTACTTTCGGTTATTTGATCACTTTATAAACATTTTATGAACTCAACTGTTGGTTTGACTGGAAGCTAGTTTGAACTGAATTTCAAATTATTAAAATCGATCCATATTGTTATTACGACGCTTACCGCTTAACGTATGTTTTGAGTTCCGTAAGTTTTATAACATTAGACATCGAATATGCTTTAAAACTGTTAATAAATACGGTTAAATCCCCCTAAGAAAGTCCTCCATTTGATTATGGTAATGCCTAGATATAGTGTCCATTGAAATTATCTTCCTTTTTAACATGTTCAATTCATTATGAAACTTCTTTTCTCGACTGTTGTTAAACAATGGTATTTGACAGTTAAGGTTTTTCATGATAGAAAAAATTCATTTCAAAAAATTCAATTTAAACTAGCTTCTAATCAAGTCAATCGTGATAGGGTGTGCATTTTTATTTCCTAGTTTGCAAATATGATGAACAGGCAGTGATGTAGCTGTCGGAAACGGATTTGAATACCGGGGTCATGATTAAACTTCAAATATGCATGGATATTTGTAGTGGTTTGTAATCCACTTTATTGCATCGGTCTCGTTTTATTAAGCTCGTTTGTGCATGAGACGATCATAGATTGGTCAAAAGAAATCTAATCCTACGTTGTATCCCGAAAATAGTCCATCTGAATATTTACCTCTCCACATCCCTTTTACAATGCTTCCTAAAATGTTATTTCTGTTGACAGAAAGCGACCATAGAGCAGTAAAACAACTCACCACAAAGTTTCAAGTATAGGAGTATTAATGGAATGCATCGAAAAGTCGGGTCACAAAAAAATCAATGATTTGATTAGGCTGTTAGCCTTGTTAGGCCGCTCATCGACTCCTCACACATATACTGCATTAATTTGGGATCGCGCTTTCATTGCAGGTAACAGAATCAACGGACCGGTTTCACTCTTTTTATGCGTTCAACAGTATGGATCCTATACACTGGTGTTGTGAGTATATATTGATTTTTCTTGTAATGAATATAAGTCTACTCTTCTGTATATTTTGGATCGTTACACGGAGTTGAAGATGCAAGAACTATGTCAATCTTTTATCTGCCACCGGTGTTTTTTTTTGTTTTGTTTTTTGCTCGTTTATTAAGCGCTCGTCAGAATTAGAATATAGTCGATATCTGCAAAGGCAGAAATACAACTTGTTTATGATGGGTTACAATTTCGCAGTTCTCCGTATATTCCGGATGATTGCATAGGAGATATGTTTAGATAATAGACAGATACAATTATGCTTTAAAATGACTGGGGTAGCATATGGAACCCCGTCTATGAAGTCCCATCGACTATGAAGTCGTATGCCGTCAAACCCCAGAGCGTGTTATTAAACTTCCGATTATACGGTATCGGGAGTGCATGTTTAAGGTGTAGATAAATTTTTTTGGCTGAAACGTAAATACGGTGAGCTTTGTCAAGAAAAAATCCGTATGGATGTATGCATTACTATAAACGTGCCTCCTTCATTGACATTGTTATTGTTTATTAAATCCTTCGCACCTTTATGATCAAGATTTATCATACGGTCGATTACACAGTATTTAAACAATCCTTGTCAAATGAGCCGATGACCCACTACCGATGGCCTGGCATCTACTGACATGGACATTGTTTAAAACAGCTCGGATGAAAATTCATTTTTAATCCGATCAAATATATCTTCTATTTTGGTGTTTCTTTTTTTATTTTAAACTTCACCCTGTATTTACCTTATGTGCTATATAAGACAATTCTTTCTCTTTGTCTTTCTGTCTGTCTTTCCACTTGACGACAAACTGGGTGAATGGCTATTTTCAGGAATACTAGCATTATCGACATTTACATGCACGGAAATGCAGTGTACAGCTTGATTAAAATGCCGTCGTCGGCATTTGATTCAGAAAAATAAATAATACTTCAATAAGTATTGCGATTGTCACCGTGATATATTTCTTGATGATACGACTTTTGCACGGTTACTTTTTGCTTTCTATATACGTCTATTGTGCGTACCTACTATTGTGCGTACATGACGACCCCTACTCATTGGACAATCCTCTATATAAGTAGAACTTGAGCAACGTATAAGCACAAATAACACAATAATGCAGCATTCAGCTGTATGGAGGATATGTCTAATCCCCGCCGTCAATGCAAGAGAACCAACCAACCCAAAGTACAAAATCCCATTCGTCTTTTGGACTTCGGGTTTGTTGCTTCTCTTGCATTGACGGCGGGGATTCGGTATATTCTCGAAACAGCTGTATGCTGCATTATTGTGTTATTTGTGCTTATATACGTTGCTAAAGTTTTCCTTATCTATCATACAAAGTGTATTTCATTAATTGAAATCATCTACATCTTTGAATTTGATGTTTTTCCTTATTGCATTATTTCCGAGTCTGTTACTAACTTTTTTAATTCTCTACTAGGAGAGTTGTGATCCTTTTTATTTGAAAAGTAAAGGTTATTTTACCATAGATAAAGTCATGATTGTACACCTTACGTTGTTGTTGAGACCCAGACCGTCCGACCTACCAGAAAGGTGTAGGGTAACTGTTTGAAGTGTGTACACCTTACGTGTAGAATCCTGACATTTTCTTAGAGTTATTCGGGTCTTTAAGGACTCTCCCAAGACTCTGTATATAGCAAAATATTCCTTAAAAATTAAAATAATATTTTCACAGTGTGAAATGTTACTATAAATTCGAAAATTAAACGATCCATTTTTATATGTAACATAACCAATCAAGATCCTTAAGGGAGACATTAAATGTTGTGAAAAAAGTATTTTTTTTTCTCGCAGAGAGGAAAAAAATAATTCTTTATCATTTCTTTTTTTTTTATCGGCCCTTAAAAGTGGTTGCATTAAAGATCAGCCTCTTCATTTTGTTTTTTGGATTCAATTAAGTATTCATAAGATCGTATTTGCCGAAACAAAGTGATCATCATCGTTGTCTAGCGCTAGATTCAAACGGCAGTTCTCTTTACATTCTCATTATAGGCTTGTTATTATCGGAGTTCATTATTATAGAAATCGGAATTTCTTTTTTCGTAGCAAATTCTATTTCATGTACAATATTGTATACGATTTAATTTTTAATGTAATAAATTATGATTTAATGTATGATGAAATGCAGATGAGAAAAAAGGCCACTTATTTAACTAAAGATTTGTCATAAATACTCGATACTCCTTTTCGTCCAACATATTTGCTTCTGGAGATAAAACCGTAGCCTTTCCGCCACAAGCGCCTGAAGTTGAATGAGGGGGTTCTCGTCCCGAGCATGGCTGACTTTATTATTACTTTCATTATATACATAGTATAATGTATAAGGAAAGTATTGTGAAGGGCTCGAATATTCGAATTCCAGTTTTCGACGGAGAGCACGTTTCAAGTATCCATGAACACAGATCAGACGTTTCTGAAGCCGTGTGTGAGGGGGGGGGGGGGAGATATCCTACGGATCAAGCGATCCGAACAAAATTTGGTACGAAAGTCGTAATCAGTATAAAATATCACATAAGAATCAGTATAAATACTGACATCCTATTGTTTTTACACGCAATCTAATGTACAGAATCCTCTTAAATTTTGAAAAGAAATTTCATTAAAATCATCAAGAAATTAAAACATTCAATAAAGTTATTTAAATAATCATTTCTTATGTAATTTTTTCATTATAAAACGATTGACATACATTTTAGAATGCTAGTATGAACCGTTCTCGAGATATTGCACATTTTTAAAATAAATACATAAAAAATTAATAAAATTAAAAGAAAATGAACTATTGCGAAATCGCTTCACTTTTCGTATGTAATATTATGCGATAAATGTATTATCATTCTCATAGATCTAGCTCGTTCCATTCACGAGAGAAGACACTTTGGGTAATAGCTTTGTAATTTAGCTCCATTAGTCGTTTATCTACCATAAAAATAACATTTTTACCCATAAACAACGCTTGGTAAAATTTTGGCGGAATGTCGCCAACTTGGCGAGCTTTTAAATGCTTGAAATGGATAAAAATGTCACCAAATTGATAAAAATGACTTTAAATCAATGAAGACTAATTGATGAAAATCCAATATCTTGGAAAGAATAAGAATCTACTATAAGAGAAGATATTTTGGATAATAGATTTGTATTTCGACGCCATTAGTCTCTTATCTGCTACAATAATAACCTATTTCCCCGACCATAATGCTTGACGAAATTTTAGCGACGAATTTGGCGGAATATCGCCAACTTGGCGAGTTTTTAAATATCGTCAAATTGATGGAAATGTCGGCAAATTGATAAAAATTTCGCCAAATTGATAAGAAAGACGGCAAATCAATAAAAATGGCAACTAATTGATTAAAATTCAATATTCTGGAAAGAATATAAAACTACAATAAGACTCCGTCTGTAACACTTGGTAAAATTCTGGTGACGAATTTTGGAGGCATATCGCCAACTTGGCGACATTTTTAAATGCTGCCAAATTGATAAAAATGTTATGAACTTCATAAAAATGTCACCAAATTGATAAAAACTACGCCAAATAGGATGTAATATATTGCAAATTTTTAATTCCTTCACATGAGTCGCATACCTTTTATTATATAAGAAATGCTCTTCTAAATATCGCCAACTTATCAATATTTGGCCCCATATTGTGGAAAATATCGTCAAACTTGCAAAAATGGCGCCTAATTTATGAATTAATTATAATAAAATATTTAAATATATGCACTCTATTGCTTATTGAGGATGCTATCAATATTGATAATTGTTAATTTAGCGTTGCGTAAAATATAAGTTAATTGGGTACGGAATAGTTTTACAAGTTGTCATCCAGAAAAGCGCCAAATGTATAATTTAACTTTCATCACTTTTCCACAGTTTAAAAAGTAAATTCATTGCATTATATAAGGAAAGTCATGTGCAGTCCACATTAAATTTTTTACAGATTAAGAACACGCACATTTTCTTCTAGGGCTCTCCAGAGAGACTGAATTTGTTAACTGCAACTATCTCACTCCACCGACGTCATTAAAATTTCTCGGACGTCACTGGGTCCGAGGTCTGGGTTATTCCACTTCAAAATTAACAAACAATGGTTAACTGTAACAATGTGAAAACTTTTTGTGTTTTGGCAACTTCTCTCAAAGTTTACCGTGACATCACGAATGGCGAAACTTCATGACGTGAAGCTGATAACATGTGGTTTCGTTGTCGGGCTGAGGGCCCAACCTTACATTGATGAACTTTGAGGTGAATAAAGTACCTAATTATTCTAAAGAATTTATGCCATAACAGTCCTTTGATTTATGATTTTATACCTGGCTACTCAAAGTTCCATCCATTGCGGTATAGAATAATATTTTTTCTGTAATGGTTGTCATGAATTCTTCCTGCTCAGTCTAGAAAATGACTGAAAAACATTTTGTTTAGGCTGTCATTTTGTCTCGACGAAATCTCCAGTGTTCAGAGCTGGCCCAGTAATGTGATACTGTGTGGCCACGTCGGAAGAATTGTTGGGGGTGACGATGGGAAGAGGATGAAAACGTTATAGAAATATACACTTGTCTCTGGATATTCCTAGGAACAGGAGCAGAGAAAGGGCCATGGGATTTCTGGCGTCTGATTTGAAATTGCATTTTATAACATGTAAATTATGTATATATACATTAAATATGATTTTTACGATAAGGATTTATTGCGTTTTTGAACAGTTTAAACATAAAAAATATCATATATCTTCCTCTAACGAAGAAGGAATAGAATACCAGAATGAAAACATGGGTCTTTTGGTTTAAATCGTGACAATAATACATATATTTGAGTCATCTAGATTGAATTTACCTTCAAACAGAAAATGCAATAACTCATTTATCCCACTCCACGACTTACGCTATATTGCCCATTCGGCCTCTTGTCTGAAGAGAAAAGTAACAGGATTATATCATGAAAATATACTTTCTTTGTGCATGTGCAACAAGAATTTACACTTCTCTAAGCAGGAAACTTCGACCCTTTTTTCATGAACATTATCAGTTGTCGTTAATAAACCTTTCATGATAGATTATTTGCTTAGACATATTCTATACGTCACAATATATTAT
The DNA here is from genome assembly GCA_951213105.1 of Amaurobius ferox. Taxonomy (NCBI): domain Eukaryota; kingdom Metazoa; phylum Arthropoda; class Arachnida; order Araneae; family Amaurobiidae; genus Amaurobius; species Amaurobius ferox. The sequence goes on along the minus strand of OX578134.1, from coordinate 168,789,435 downwards.
CCACATTAAGTTTAATATCACTGAATTTCAAAGCAAGCGCATTCATTAATTTTTAACCAAACTGACTTAGACAGCAACGGAGAAGTTGTATGAAAGAAAAAGGATAAAAAAAAACCCTCTTTTGTCTGAGCAATATAGTTATTTTGTTTCGAAATTCGAATGATTTCCCTTCAAAACTTTGCTACAGTCTCTTGGAGAATAACTCTTTCTAAGCTTACTCTTTCTGTGGAAGGATTTTCAATAGGTTTCAGACTAGTCTATGCTACGAAACTTCTTTATTCAGTTTCAGTTGGCGAGAATGTATTCAGAAGTGTGGATTTCAGTAAAATCGGTTTATTTTACTAGTGATCTATATAATAAAAGGCAATGTCTGTGTGTCTGTGCGTCTGTCTGTCTGTCTTATACACTATACGTTTCGCGACCGCGCGTCGGAGAGCTACGAAATTTGGCAATCGGAGACCTGGGGGGGAGGGAAGGGGACACGTGAAAACCGATTTTCAAAATTCTAATTATTTTTTTATTTATTTAATGTTTTATGCGATTTCGACCTTTTTTTGCCCTTTTTGCCCTTTTTTCTACACGATCCAGACGTCGTAGAAAAAAACAACTCACACCATCGGAAAGAGCAGACAATTGCGAGTAAAAATATATCAATTTCAAATCTCCATTTCGATTTCTAATATTTTTTAAAGATTTTAAAACAAAAGTCACTTTTGGCTCAAAAAAACGATTTTTGGTTTTTAAATTCTCGCATAGTAAAAAGTACTCATAATTTCGACTAATAATTTACATTTTTAGAAAGCTGAAATATCTGGCATTCTTACAAGTCTAATCTGGTCCAGAAATAATGAAAATTGCCTTCAGGATCGCAATTTTAAAGACGTCATGATTTTAAATTTCTCGGCGTTCCGTTCGTTTCTCCCCCGCTGAAGCAGGGAAGGTGGTGGGTGGGGACGTCAAGGTGGAGGTGACGTCACGGTTCTGTATATGCATAGCGATGGGTGGGACAATAAGAAACCGAATTAGTTTTTACTTTCCGTTTCCCGCGCTTCCGATTTTAAATGAAATAAGAGCTTAACATATGCACTGTAGAAATTATTATATTTATATTTTAAACTTTTTGTGGATTTTTTAAATGGATATTTTAATTTTATGGATATTTTAAATGATGGAACGATGGATATTTTAATTTTATGGATATTTTAAATGATGGAACGATGGATATTTAAATTTTATGGATATATTAAATGATGGAACAATGGAATGAGGATGATGGAATTAAGAGCTTAGAGAGCATATGGTCATTTTAAATTGTAAATTAGCGCGCGGGAAGTTAGCGGTAGGCCCGGGTACGATTCCCGCCACTGCCAAAACTGCCGAAGTGTTCACGCGGAATACGATCACGTTAAACATGTGGGCCCGTAAGTCCTTCCGAGAGGTTGGTGGTAGGGGAAGGAGGGTACGGTCCCTGTGGATGCCTCCCTCACAGGGTTCCCGTCTAAATTGGGTGAATATAAAGAAAGTTGCGGAGGGCGAGGCAGCCCAGTGGTTAGCGCTCAGGAATTGCACTCGGTAGGCCCGGGTTCGATTCCCGCCACTTCCAAAACTGCCGCCGTGTTCACGCGGAGTACGATCACGATAAACATGTGGGTCCGGAAGTCCTTCCGAGAGGTTGGTGGTAGGGGAAGGAGGGTACGGTCCCTGTGGATGCCTCTCCCACTGGGTTCCGTTCTAAATTGGGTAAATAAAAAGAATGTTATGGAGATAGTCGCTGGGGGCGAAGAAGCCCAGTGGTTAGCGCGCGGGAATTGCACTCAGTAGGCCCGGGTTCGATTCCCAAAATTGCCGCCGTGTTTACGCGGAGTACGATCACGTTAAACATGTGGGTCCGTGAGTCCTTCCGAGAAGTTGGTGGTAGGGGAAGGAGGGTACGGTCTAAATTGGATGAATAAAAGAAAGTTATGGAGATTGTCGCGTAGGGCAAAGTAGCCCAATGGTTAGCGCGCGGAAATTGCACTCGGTAGGCCCGGGTTCGATTCCCAAAATTGCCGCCGTGTTTACGCGGAGTACGATCACGTTAAACATGTGGGTCTGTAAGTCCTTCCGAGAGGTTGGTGGTAGAGGAAGAAGGGTACGGTCCCTGTGGATGCTTCTCCCACTTGGTTCCGGTCTAAATTGGGTGAATAAAAAGAAAGTTATGAAGAATATCGCGGAGGGTGAAGTACCCCAGTGGTTAGTGCGCGGGATTTGCACTTGGTAGGCCCGGGTTCGATTCCCAAAATTGCCGAATAAAAATAAAGTTATGGAGATTGTCGCGGATGGCACGGTAGCCCAGTGGTTAGCGCGCGGGAATTTCACTCGGTAGGCCCGGGTTCGATTCCCGCCATTGCCAAAACTGCAGCCGTGTTCACGCGGAGTACGATCACGTTAAACGTGTGGGACTGCAAGTCCTTCCGAGAGGTTTGTGGTAGGGGAAGGAGGGTACGGTCTCTTTGGATGCCTCCCCCATTGGGTTCCGGTCTAAGTTGTGTGGCACTTCCTGGCCTTCCAAGCAGTTACCTTACACCTTTCTGGTAGGTCGCGCCAACGAGTTTGCCACGGTCAGAATTTTCAAGGGTAGCGAACAGGCTGGTCGCCAAAGGCGGCTAGTAGAGAATAAAGATTGATACGAGTGATACCAACTGAATCAATTTTTAATTTAGTGAACTTTAATTTTAGTGCAGTTTTTGTTTTAGTATAGTATTAAAATATCAAAGGTTTCACCATTATCTATTAGACAACTTATCTAAGCATAAATATCCTCCAAAATGATGTTAGCATTTGAATTTTATTAAAATGTGGTTCGGAAATCATAACCAGAGTAAATTCGGCATTAAAAGTGATGAATTTCATCTAATATGCCTCTCCTCAAATATTATAATTGTGAGGTAAATGAAGAAGAGAAACTTAAAATTGAAAGTGGGATCAATATATGTCATAGAAAACTTTTCAAGTACAACGACAAAATTATTATATTAAACTGATTCATAAGCAAAGCACATTCATGAATGTAGGATTCGCCGTCTATTACATAAAATCAAAAGTAACATGAAACGTCCCGGGTGGGTGTGATATTAAAATAATGAAATTATGTATATAATGTGTGAACATAGTGTAAGCGATATGTCTGCTATAATTATAAGGTTTACTAACTAGACAATGAAATAAAAAGCGTATGTACAATACAATCGGGCAGCATGGCGACAGTTTAACATCTGATAATTGTCTTGAATATTTATCAGGGGGCATATAAGCAAAACTCTAGCCAAATAAGCTATAAGGCAATACATAGGGTCTTCCAGTCGTTTTTTGTAACTGCTGTACACCCTTCAGATGATCTACGCGTCCTGGGTAATAAAAGCAATACATAGGGTCTTTTCGATTTTGTCCGAAAAGCTGTAGTCACTGGCATTAGGACCTGGGCTTGCCTTCTAAAGGTTGACTGCTCCATCCATATTAAGGACGTTTTTCTTATTTATATTTTAATGGGCGATTGGTCATTTATCTAGTTTCTCCATCGCTTTCACATTAAACGGACACATCTGTGCTTATGTGACATCCTTGAGGATTCTGAGTATTACGTCTTTAATTGTTGTTTTTTTAGGGGCTTCAAAGTTAGTCAATCTTTTGATGGCAACTGGGAACTCTGGCTTTGTAGGGTGGTGGGCAATGCGGTAATCCAAAGTGAGAACTACGTAGTACTATTCTTTCAAATCACACGCCAAACAAATCACACACAAAAAGTTAGTTTTATCGCCAGTTCTGGTAGACATTTCCTTTTATTAGATCAGGATGTGTGTTTAGGTCACCCGTGAGAATGCTGACAATATTATTTAAGTGCATTTTTTGTAATTTGGTGTGTATTTTATTTTTGCTGTTTGTAACGTATTTACTGTTCTTCCTTTTTTAATATGTTGAATGTTTTTGCTTTTTAATTTATGTTTTCTTATTAAATACCTCTGTTTAGTACTTTGTTCTTTAATGTTAATTTTTATTGTTGTCTAAAGGCTTTAAAGCCATTGGTTTTTGCTTTCTAGATATAAGTTTTGCTTTGGATTCTGTATTTCCTTTTAATGGGGACAGACTTTTGTTTTGGTGTTTTAAAACGTGGCTTTCTATTTGTCTTTTTGGGGTGTTCTTCTACTTTGTTTGCTTTTACTGTTTGCTGTGATGTATTCTTTTTATAAATTATATTATTAATTTTTATTACTCATTATTCTCTTGTTTGCTGGAATAAGTGATTGATTTTTCTTAGGTTTTAACGATGCTTATTAGATATTTATATCTGATTGATACAGCTTTATTGTGACCCATTACTTATTTTTACGGGCCATTTCGCAAAAAAAGCAGGTTCTTTTATCCCGAATCGTACCAAAATCTAACCAGCATCAAAATTACTCTCACGTGACTTACCCATAAAATTTTAGGAAATTCGATCAATCAATTTTGGAGTAAGAGTGAATACATACATTGCACACGCACACACAGACGCCATGCTAAAAATACTTTTTTCGTGTTCTAGAGGTCCCAAAACGTGTTGATCCGTCGAAAACTCGCGTTGAGATATTCGACGCGATATCAATGCTTATAGTATTGCCTAGTTTTTTCAAAACGAAAAGGGTTGAAATAAATAATACAAGAACTTATCGGCTTATGTCCTCAAAAAGATAGTTCTTTTGCCTTTGAAACCGATTGCAGCAAAAGGAGTTTAATTATGATTTAAAAGATATAGACATTAAAAAGTTATATGCAATTTTTAAATTTGCAAGTGTCGGATCGACTTTTGAACACCTGCTCAAGCTTTTCTATTTCCGAGCCATGTTGGGAAAATATTTCGTGTTTTCGTAGGATTACATGCAAATCCCAGAGTTTGTTTCGGAGACCGTTATGAGCTGGTGCCAGTGCTGTCTGGAGATAACGTACACTGCAGAGTTTAATTACGATACGTGACGTTTGCAGAGATTGCTTAGCCAATGAGGGCTCGATTAATGTGTGTCGTCGAAGTTGTCAAAAGGACGCTCCAGAACTTTTCGATCTTGACCTTCGAGGTGGCTGGATGGCCACAATGCACGGTGATATAGAATTAAAACTCTTTAATTTCGATAGATAATTAAAAAGGAAAAATGTGCTTCCAACCATTAAAGTAAAAATTCGGAAGTTGATGATGATAAAAATCTATGTTATCACGGTTAAATTCTTTGCTTTGAAAATTTGGATCTTTCGATTGTAATTTCGTTACAAAAAATGCTTTTGCTTGATGATCAGTGTGCAGGATTTGAAATATGGAGACCAACGCCAGTTTACGTTATGTTTCGCGAGAATGAAAGTTCTTTAAGTGTGGATATGATCATCTTCAATCTTAGCTCCCCTGGACTTCGTGTTTAGAACAACTAACTCGATTTGTTCTCCTCTCCACCTAGTCCGGTAAATGGCATTGGTATTTGTCGACATCGAGGAAATTGTAAGTACAGTTTCCTATACCTTGTGTGCTGATAATATTCTAAAGGCCTTCATCGATGGACATAGAGCATTTGTATTTTCGTAATTTTGAAAGATATTGAATTTCAATTTTCGAATATATGTTTTTAAGTAACTTGAATTGTATTGCTTTCCACTCTTTGGTTTATTAATGTGTGCTATTTCCTTTAGTTTCGAAGTATGGCTGAACAACCGGTTCTTGTAATCGGCCGGGGAAATAGAACTGGGCACGACTCAAATTACGATCCCATGTTGGTAAACCTAAACCGATACCAATCTGGTGCGGTGCCAACTTCATACTTTACCACTACTCAAAAATAATACTAAAAACCTTTGTCACAATTTATGCCGTGAAGGCACACTATTTTATTTGCACCATAAAACCAGTTTCACACAAGTAATGGTTTGATAAATGTCATAATCCAACTATAAGGTGTGGAGTACTTTTAAATGGCAGTTTTTGATTATGAAAAATGAGTTCTTTCATGGAGAAACAGACTGCGTAGGCTAGTGTTTAAGTTTTTAGAAAATTATACACAAAATATTTTTGTATGGAAATAAATAATTTTATTGCTTTTCAAAATATTCACCTTTAGCATCAATATATTTTTCATTCGAATAAAAAAATTTTCAAATCAGTTATGCCATTCAGAAGTGGGTATAGTAGAAACATATGTTTTTTAAGCTTCAATTGCTTCTTCTGGGCTGTTAAATCGTTGATCATGCATTATATTTCTGATTTTTGGGAAGATGAAAAAATCAATGGGCGTTAAATCAGGCGAATAAGGACAATGACTCATCAAATTAATTTTTTCTTGCTGCAAGCAATTGATAGTTTGAAATGCAATGAGTGAACTTGCATTGTCATAATGAAAAATGATGCAACTTTTCGTATTATTTTTTCGGATTTGAGTAACTATTTCTGGCAAGCAAATTGTCGTATACCAATCAATTGTGTATTAACTGTTCTATGATTCTCCAAAGCAACGGTTACAACATGCCGGATTTCCGCCAAAACTAAGAAATTATTTTCTTTGTTCGTGCTCTAACAACTTTTGTAAGATTTGGTCGATTTTGAAACATCCAAGCAGTAGATTGTGGTTTTGTTTCGGGTTCATAGGAATACATCCACTTTTCGTTACCGGTTACAATATCAAAGACATGTTTTGAGGCACCAGATTTGAATCTTCGGAGATTTTCATTCCACCATCGATAGGAGCATCTTTTTGAGCATGAGTTAAAATTGTTTGGAGTCCAACACGCACATAACTTTTTGACTTCTAAATGGTCATGTAAAATTCAATACACTCGAGTCCTTGAAATTTTCAAAAATGGCTCAATTTCATCATATCTGACATGACGATCATTTGCTGCGAAGCATCAATGTTTTTCTGGGGGCACAGCAGTTTTGGATCGGATTTTCATTTCCGAGTATGGAGATGTCATTTCCTTTTTTTCGAAAATGTGTATGGCTGCTTGAAATAAGAATTTGTATTCTCTTTTGCATATTTAATAGTTCCGCCAAAAGCTATGTTTACACACTACTTGTCACCCTATGAAGGCTCTTTATTAAATTTCTTGTTTAAACTGCAACCGCTTGGCCGTCAACCACAACTACTTTGGTGACGTTTACCGAAGAGCACCACTTGGAGGTGGATTGCAGAATGCTCCTCTTAACCCCTCAACTTCAATGAGGAGCCTCTTCGATGTTGTCGAAAAGTTGGAAGAGGTTTTTCTGATGTTCAAATGCTGGAGTTTGCTCTCAATATTGTTGAGAGGTCGGAGAAAATTTCTTTCGATGTTGAGGGGCAGGATAAATTTTCTAGATATTGTTGAGGAGTTGGAGACCCAGGCCACCCGACTCACCCTAGGATATGAGCAACAGGATGAGTCGCCGGGTTGTTGAGAGGTTGTAGTATTTTTCTCCTTCTCCCTGTGTTGTTATTAGGTTGAAGAAATTTTCCTCTTACTGTTAAGCGGCTGATTTTCTTTTCCACCGACATTTATCAGACGCTACACAAAAACTGTTCTGGTAGTAGGAGGAAATGTTTATATTTTGAAGGTAGATAAAAATCTAAATTTTCTTGTGTAACTGAATATTAAGTGCAGTTTACTCATATACTTAGTTAGAACAGATGCAGCGAAACATCCTTCTTATTTGTGATTGTTCTATCCTAGAAAATCAAAAACATTTATTACATTCTTATGTAAAATGAAATAATCAGAAAAATAGGTGTAACAAATAACTAAGATTTATTTTATACTATAATTCTGTTATACTATAAATGTCTTTTTAGCTATAGCAATGCACACCGTGTAATTCAGCTCAACCAAGTATGGTATACTGACTGATTTGATAAATAGGAACGACTAAACGGACATGACAGTTCTAAGGGATGTTTTGGTGAATTAAACATTCTTTTCAAACATAACAAGTCACTTCAGGAGACACAGATGCTTGAAATTTAATATACAGGTTAGACAAAACTACCTGCAGTTTAAAATTTTAACACTAGTTTTGTAATAATGAAATGAATAATGGAATTCTGATAATGGAATTGTCAAACGAATGTGAAATTATTTTTTTTATTAAGATACAAGCATTTTTTATTAAGACACGAAATTGGGCAAGGATAGAATAAAATAAGCATAAATAATTGATGTTCTATAAAATTGATTATTGTAGGGATATCGCAAGTGAAATGTCTGAATTGCCGAGAAAATAGAATGTTGACGTTTCTTAGTAATTTAAAGACTTAAAGTATAATGAATAGAGAATTGACAAAATAAATGATAAAGTGAACATATTTAATTGTATACATTAAAATTAATACTGCGAATTAAAATGTTCGAATTCTGAATTAAATTAAAAAAGAAACATGGAATGGTATTCTCGTTATATAGTTTGTTATATAACTGCGAAAACAATTTTTTTAGCAAAGAAAATATTGGTGCAACAAAGACTTAAACATTCAAATTTACAATTTTGGACGAACGTGATAGATTTAAAATTTTCTAAAAGGTCTAAATATACAGCAAAATAAAATACTTAAATCATTTATTTAAAGTAATTCTAAAGAATAAATTGTTCATATTTTGCATACAATTCGAAATGCAGTTTACGACTAGTTGAAAATTTTTTTTCTGGGCTAATTCTAAAAAAAATCACTTTTAACGAAAAAACGTCAAAAAGCAAAATTCCTGAACGATGTCGCAGTTTAAACATTCTAATTACGAATCCAAGCCATCGACATGCCTATATTCAGAAGGTATGATACGTTTTCAAGCTGTCCGAGAATGTTAATTGTAAAATGACCGCTCTTAAATGATTTCATTTTAGGGTATGATTTAAACAAAGGTTTTACATTTCTGATAGTGATTTCGATAAGAGAAGATTTTCCACACTTGAAACTAGTCAGGTTTAGACGCCTGGAAAATGACAGAAAACATTGTTATATCTTTAGATATAGTTTCTTCTAAACCCTTATTAGCACAGTACTTATTGTGACTCAATAATGGGGCTGGCTAGTTCCGGAAAGAGTAACAGTTATATTGTCTTCAAACAGAAACTCCAAATTATTTTCACGTTGATAAAATTTATTGTTTAAGTAGGTAATTGATTTGATGCTGAGCGTTTCCGAAACTATTTCGTTTTTAACACTTTCTAACATAGTTGAAAAGTGTTTATGACTTTGTTCTGTCTGTCCGTTCGCACGATAACTGCCGTAAAAATGTATCATAATGAAATTTTAGTATGTTGTTGAGACGGTCTGTGGAACATATGAGATTATAAATGAATAATATCACCCAATTAGTTTTGGATTGAACCCGGATTGAAATAGTGAAATACATTGAACCTTAATAGTACCTAAATTTTCAAACATTTCTTAAGCAAAGTTGAAATTCACAAATTGATTTGAAAATTTTAGGAATTATTCAAATTGTCCCATAAAATATATAAAAAATTTCAACAAAATACTTTCGGTAGTTTTGTAAATAAAAATTAAAATAATAATGACACTCATATTATATGAAAAGATCACGTGACCCACTTGAAAATAAAATATGGCATTCATCTTTTTTTTCCTAATGTAAAAATCGTGATTTTTAAAGTTCTTTTAAATTTATATTTAGTGTTGCATCCGTCCTAAAACCGCTTTATTTTTGGTCATTTATTGTGCATTTAGATTCTGCGCCAACGCAATTACAATATTTCTTAATTTAAATGATCATCAAATTTTAATTATTTCTATAACGAAGCCTAATTTTAATTGATAAAGAATGTAAATAAATCAAGCTGTAAGATGAGTTGTATAAGAATTACTTAATTTTTTAACGCAAAATTATTTAGCTCTGGAGTCTGAAATATAGGTGATTTGAATGAAACATGCATCGAATTTACATAGAGAAGCAGACGATTTTATAGCATTGCCTTTTTCGATGAAGTTTTAAGCATGGAGTTAGAAAGCACTTTTACCTCCATGGTTTTACGTTTAAAAGTAAAATAAATTATTGTAGTGCAGTGATAATTAAAAAAAAATATCACCGCTGAATGTATCACATTTTAGAGATGTTTAAATGGAATTGCCGATGTGGTGGCCGAGTGGTCAAAGAGGCAGGCGTTTCCTCGTGATGGCTCGGCTGCCAGATTGCGGGTTCGAGTCCCGCCTGCGGGCATGGATGTTGTCTTATTGGGGCAGAAGTCAGACTTCTACCTTCGAGTGCCCCGGGTCTTTAGACTAAACAGAAGCAGTGCACTCATTCTTCCTTAAATGTAATGTTAGGGCCACGACAACAACAAATGGAATTAAAGTTGGAAAGTGTTCCATAATCAATGCTTTATGCATAATTGATCTATCTTGTTATATTCTTCTCGTGCTAATTTAAACTAAAGTTAAAATGGGTTTTGATAATCTATTTAAATTAATGATACATTTTGGGTTATTTAAATACGATATATTGGACATCTAATGTTCGACGATATTTACAATTCGGTTTTCAGTATTTGAAAGAAAATGTTTTCGATCCGTCCATAAAGTAGTTAAAAAATTTATGATGTGTATCTCACCGTTTCAGTTTCAGCATCTCCTTGGTTGTGCGATTCGCCAGGTAAATCCAACGTTCAACCTTTACTTTAGAGTCCTCATCCAAATATTGGTAGACGATTTCTCCCGGATGTTCAATCATACACTGGGCTGTTTCCCAGTCGTCTATTTCATCCTCTGCCACTCGGTTCCACTTATCTCTAAGGCTCTGCCGCATCACTTGAAACCATTTCTTAGACGCCAGCTTTCCTGCCGGGTCCTCCTTAAGGGCTTCTACAGCTATATCCATCTCCATTCTTTGAATTTCTTTCACATATCTGAAAGTAATTTCATTTTTTTAAGAAATAAAATAAATATTCCTGAATGACATAGTGGTATTTTCCAATTATTTGATTGTGCTTCTGTGTACCATATCTGACGAGCCGTGATGTCCTTGATATGTTTGACTAAAGATCGCTCTGCCACTGCAGCTAAAAGCATTGCTACACTTGCTTGGATTTAGTTACGAATAGACAGACGTCTTCCCCCATTTGGAAGTAAATTTCCTAAGCTACAATTAAGGTGTCTGTTCAGTGAATAAGAAATCCACGGAAACCATGCAGTTGGCAGGGTAATTTTACTTCAGCGAGGCAGATGTTTTTAAAGATGTCGCGCTGAAAGAATTAATTCGGGATTTTGAGTAACCCGTATCAACGGATTCTTGAACTATGAAGGTACTCTATATTCTATTGAGTTGCGCAAAAGAAAATGATTGAATGGCAACGCATTTACGAAAATATATCACATATGTTACTGTGGAACCGTTTTTATGTATCGGAGATTGAGTTCTGAATTATTTTTTGTAGAGATTTGCTATATATGTATATAAACAGAAAATAAAACTAGAAATCAGACCATAAAACTTACTCATTGATCTTAAATTTCTTCCACACGATCTTCTCCCTTCGTCTTACCTCCAGCCATTCTCCAGAACTACAATTGGAAGAAAAAAAATCTATATTCGCAGCAGTACATTTCGAGTTGGGTCCATCACAGCTCAAGAATGCCTGGAACTTGTCACACGGGAACGTCCGCGTTATCTTGTGACAATATCCATGTATTCTTTTACCTCCAGCACGCAGTGTCCTCAAAACGGACGGAAAACAATTCTCGTGTGTCATAACCTTAAATATTTGAAAATCGACAAATATATATATACACATATATGCATTTATTTATAAGCCAATCAAAGTTAAACAGAAAAAAATGCTCAATAAATAACGGTATAACTAAGCCAATTTTTCACTTGGTATCAATATGTTGAACATACGGTTTAACATTGTCTAAAATTTGTAAAAATAACTAATGTCTATATACCGTAAATTAATATTTGTCCCAAACTCGTTACTCCTTCGGATATCGATAAGTGGAATTCAGCTGAATTGAGTGATGAATATATTTTATGAAACTTATAACATCTAGTAGTTGAGTTTTTTGAAAATCATGGAAATTGTTAGTCAGATCACTAAACTAGGAATCAAGTAAAAATACGATGGTACATCTAAATTCCCTGATGTTACCTGCTTCACATAGTTAAATAAATGAATGCAAAATCTAAGGATCTGTCAAAGAATAATAATACGATTTTAAGAAGCTTAAAATAAAGTTAATAGTATATTTGTTCAGCCTTCACGGTCTGTATTTAAGATGGGACAAAATGACTTACATGACTCTGGAAATTCTTCGACCGATATGTCTCAGTCCTTTCATCTTCCTCAATCCAAGATGTTAAAGGTCGTAAATTATGAAAAATAATCAACAAGTCGCAAATTCTAACGAATTCAAAACAGATAAGGTTCAGTATCAACGCTTTCTCGTAAGAAGTTTTGATAAGAAGTGACAAAAGATGCTATTGCAGATGCTATTGTTGGGACCAAAAGAGCTTTCTGCAACAATGAAAGTTGGATGCTTTCTTTCTTTGTTGAAAACTAACTGGGAGAAATTGTTTTTTGTATTGTTGTGTTTATGATGACGAGTTTTTAAAAACACAGAATAAACTCCGAGATCCGAAAAAGACGACCCATATGTAAATACATTAAAATCCCGATTTTACGTTTGAATTTTAGACTTTCTTCGGCACTGAAAATGCCTTATATAAATGATGTTATTAATAATTTCCGAATAATAGATACAAATACAAGTTTTCCCGCATCGTACGTTTTTATTTGAGGTGCCAAATGATCATTTTCTGGCATTTTAGTTATTTGTCGCTATTTTTTTCTTAACTGCAGCCGATCTCAATTATAGATATTCTAAAGAGGCGGGTTTTCATCAGTTAGCTGTCACGTGACAATCAGCTGGGTTTCATTCTGTGAGAAACTTATTCTTAACGAATGAAAATCCACAATTGTTTTTGCAAACCCTGTGAATTGTCGAAGACGCTCTTTGTCAAATTACAACTCAAAGCATAAAACAAACTAAAATCACCGATTTTTTTTATTCTTAACAAGTGATAATGTTTATCATTACTTATACATGGAATACAAAATGTTCATTTTTCTCTTTTTGATATTTTTGATGTTTATTTATCTGTACGTATTTGTCTGAAATATTTATTTTCTTTTAACCTCTTCTTTACTTTATCCCGTATTGTACGTTTTTTTTTTTACATCTGGGCCGATGAAAAACTTAAAATCGGGTTTCCACTGTAATTATACTTATATATTCTAGTAATAATAAAATTTTTCTAAAACAGCGATGGTATTAAAGATGAAATCCTACTTTATGGTAAAGGGTTTGTGTGCCACTTATTGCGTGCTAAAAATTTTGGAAATTATGGAAGTAAAATAAAATTTCCAATTGCGTGTAGAATTTAGTAGTGATTTCTAGTGTAATTAAATCTTCAAAAGAGCATCCATCAAAATAAAAGCTCTATTTCTGGAAATTTCTTTCGCATAAGACTCTTTCAGACGATGAGTAAGCTTGACCTATGCCTTTGTAACAAGTAATGATTTTTTTTAATTAAATGAAGATGATATTCGGATGCAGAGAATTTTTTCCAAAATGTATCAGGTTTGATAAAAGCGGAAATTGACTTAATATATATCTTAATTAACTTCACAAAAGGTAGTACACGTTTATTCTATGGAAGAAAATTTACCTCCCGTTTCTGTTTTCAGTCTTTCCCACACTGCTCATTTTGGTACGAAATATTTTCGTGTTAGGGCAGTACTGATCCAATATCTAGTAAAACATACAACAGCAAGTAAACCTGAGTTTTCTATCGGTCAGTGATACCTAAGCTTCTGCTAAGAAATCTATATAAATTAGATTGAGCGTTTGTACGTCTCTCTCGCTCTCTGATTATCTTTAGAATAGCCCCCTACTTAAAATTGAGTCCATGTCTTTGACAATACGTGCAATTGTAAACAGAAAACGAAAATTGAATTAAAAGTGAAAATTCAGTGTAATGTCAACTAATTATTACAGTATCATTTTATGCAATAAAACCTAATTTAATGAATTATTAAAGAAATAAAGAGACAACGAATTTAAGCCTGTAGGGGAAGTCATGTACTGACCGCATCATATTTTTAATTTAATTTTCATTTCCATTTAGCAATTGAACTCATTTTTAAAGGCGTAATAGCAAAAATGCAAAAAATCTAAAATACCTCGAGAACGGCTAGTTCTTTAGAGCAGTGATATTCAAACTGTGTTCCGCGGAACCCCGGGGTTCCGCTAAACGTTTTCAGGGGTTCCGCGACTTTTTTAATAAAATTTTAGATTTTTGTTATAGGATTTTATAACACATTTATTAATTTTTTTGTTATTCAAAAATTCCGATAATTGATAAATGCGTTTGCAAATAACAACAATTAAGCCTGATTTTCAAAAGTTGTGTAGCAAGAAGCAAGCGCATTCTAGTCATTAAATTTAGTTACTTCTAGTATTACTTCTGAATTAGATATATTCCGAATTTTGTATTTTCTTGCATTTATGCCTACAAATATGCTTGTATGTTTCACTGCAGTGGCGGCTTTTTAGAGCCGGCAAATTCACCTCAGCTGTATTCAATAAAAAATCTGAATAACATGTTTTTAATAATTTATTTTTGTATTTAGTATTTGGTTTTATGATTATAATGGTCAAAATTAATTTCCAGTCCTCGGTAGTTAATTTTTGTAAATGTAGCTTCAAAACTTTTTTACGAAGGGAGAGGGGGCACCGAGATTTTCTGTTACGTCACTTGCTTAAAGTCGTTACGTCACTATGCTTACGGGGCATATTTTTTGTACTAGGGTTCCCAAACAAAATTTTTTTAAGCGTAGGGTTCCGAAGGCGTTAGAAGTTTGAAGATCACTGCTCTAGAGTAAGGGGTTAATCTTATTCTTTTCTTAGTCAAAAATTACGAATTAAACAACTATGTGATGGATACATTTGAGCATACGTAGTATTTTATTTTAGATTGTGACAATTTTTGTGGGTCATTTAGCAAAGATAAGGCAGGTTTTCTTTTTCCACATCGTACCAATATCTAATCAGCACCAGGGTAACCCACGCGTGACTTATCTACTAAATTTTGTGAAATTGGGCCAATTAGTCTAATAATAGTTTAATAGTTTTTCGTGTTCTGGATGTCCCCAAATTTGTAGATCCGTCGAAAACTCGACTTTCGATTTTCGACACGATTCCAATACTTTCCCTATTCATCGCCATGTATTGCAGTCCAAGTAAGAATATGTTCTTAGATAGTTCTGGCTGAGGTCTTCAATATTTTACAAAGTATATTTTAGGGAATGGATATATGTCTCTCTGTGTTCTACCAGAGTTTTAAACTTAAAGCCATGAAACTTAAAGTCAACTACATTCAAGAATTTTTTAAAAATTGATTAGACAGTATACACGAAATTCTATGCAACGATCGATGTGTTAAGGAAATCTCTTTTGACTGAATAATTTATCCGCCTTTATATTTGAAGGATTTCCTTAAAAACTTTGCTGCGACGCATCTCAAGAGAATACTGTTTCTACATTGACTCTTTCTATCGAAGGCTTTTCAATACGTTTCAGATTTCTCTTGTGTTGGGGATTTTCTTTATTCAATAGGTAGGTATTTGCAAAAATGTATTTAAATGAGGGGGAGGGGAATCAGAAGTAAGTCATATCTATGTAAAGAGAGACAAAATGTATTTCTTTTCTTAGTATACAGGGTTCTTAGTTTAGCCTAAAGCACGGCAATAACTTTGTAAGGAACGGTCCATAAGTGTATACGTTAGCCCTATCTTTAAATAAATGACCATATCGGATCGTATAAAAGTTAGTTAAGAATGACTTTTGTGTGCACCCATTGGTCTGTCTGCAATGTGTGATCTGCCCGTTGAACTATCATTCGGTAATTGAAGTACTTCCCTAACAGCATTTTTGTTTTCACAGTGACGTAAGATTGACGTCACACTGTGACTTTGGGACGTCACAGGATGTCGCAGGACGTCTCGGCAATGTCATATTGAGGTCACAGCGAAGTCATTTTGGTCATTCTCATGGTCTTTTGTGACGTCGCATATTAACTTGTTTGTGACGTCACATTGTAATTTCCATTGTAATGTCGTCACATTTTTACGTGTTAATTAAATTGTCGAAATGTCACAGAATATAGTCACAATGAAGTTACAAGTTACTAATTCGTAACGTCGCATAGAACACATATGATATCACATTGTGACCCAGGTGTCACGTGACTACAACGTCACTGTCACACACGTGACGATCTTTGCTGTGAGGATTATGTGTTATTCTATTGCTGTTTAGATTTTGAAGATTGTGAAGAATATAACTAGCGTTTTATTTTAAAATAGTTATGTTTCTGGAAAAAGTCATCAGTCAGGCATTGTCAGATATCGGCACCATCTAAAATAAAATGCAGAGATATTATTGCGAACGTGTAATATTCTCTCACGGGCGTCCCCCGTCTACTCTTTCGCCTCTATCGCAGACCAAACGGTGATTTCGGAGTGTTTTCTCCAGAAGACAGCGGTACGAACATTCTTTCCCTGACATCACTCTATGATTGCCATAATTTGGAGTAAGAAGACAGGTTTTCAGGTTTGGCGATTTATCACCAATTTGGTAACATTCGGCGACTTTCCGAAACTTCGAGAACCATCGCCAAATAACGATTATTATACGAGATATTAGATTATTCTTGAAATTTCTGAGAGATATTTCCAAAAGTTTCAATAAAGAAACTATAAAAGGGACTCATATCATTCCGTTGGAGTGCAGTTGACAAGTAGACAATATACGAATTACAGTGGACTGTGACTTTTGTCAGTGTTTTGAGATTAGTAGCTGTTGTCTTGTGAATTCATTTTTGCCAGTATTTTGATAATATTATGGCTTATTTTGTGTAATTAATGGAGCATATAAGTGCTGTTTGATTGTATATTGTACCTGTTCACTTTGTGCTTGTGAATAAAAATAAGTTATCCAGAAACTTGGGCGCATTCTTGTATTCTGCGTATACACCCACGATTCTAGAGGATGCGTTTCCGTAACAATATTGTAAATATTTGTTATTCGTTTGTCTTTAACGAACGCTGCTTCCTGCTGTCCGTCGGTCTCTCTTCTCATCTCCTTAGGTGGGGTGACCGAATTCGAGCTGAAGTGTAATTAAATCGAGTGACGTTGCCTAAGCGGAGTCGTACGTAAGTTGCGATCCGTGAAAGTTATCGAAATAAATCGAGAATCGTAATTGGAAATGACATGACATACTTGCTTTAAATGTAATAATAATAATTTATTGAACACAAAAGGAACTTTATAAAGACATTATTGAATGACCCAGTATGACACACCCTGACAATGGGTGTTGAGTAGAATTATTCTAGTTCTCAGGGAGGTACCAAATGTCCGCGGAAATAAGAGGGGTCATGATGAATACCTCGGAGAATCATCAAAATCACGACAGTTGTCGTATTGTCGTGTCGTCGCTCCGCCGAGAGAATCATCCAGAAGAACAGAGTTCGGAGTATATATGCTCCGTCAAGTTCATTGGGCCCTGGATGCAGCCTCTTCTAAAAAGCCACGAACTTGGGCACTAAGCCCCACCAATGACACATTAATGTTTCTCAAGCCCTCATCCTGACATATTTACCTCCGGAAAATGCCACACATTCATCACATAACCTCCGTGCAGTTCCGGGAGAATTTTTGGTTGTTGTGGGGTCTTTTCCCAGAATCTGTACCTCACATCGAGTGCGCGGTCATTGGCATGTAGATTCTCAGGATATTTTTCTAGCAGAACCTTACAAATACACTTAAAGATAATAATTATATGATTAATTTTGCTTCGTTTTCGTTAATAATAAAACTAAATTCAACCGACTACATGACTGTAATTATCCCCAAGTCGACTGCATAATCAAAGGAAAATAAAAAGTATTGTCATTTATATATGTAATTTGTGGGGTAGTGTTTCCGCTGAGCGTGTTCCGGTTAACGAGGTTTGGTTGTCTATGAGATTTCACTAATACATCAGACAGCAGAATCTGTTTTATGTTTTTGTCTATGAATACATGAAACGAGTAAGGGAAAAATGACCGTATAGAAAATCGAAACCCAAGATATGATCCGTTATGAGTCACATACAATAGAATTGAATCAAACTTACATGTCTTCTTTGAAATTTTGCGCAATATCTTTGATGAAAGAAGTATTGTTACGAATCGTGGGTGTATACGCAGGATACAAGAAAGAGTCCAAGTTTCTGGATAACCTACATTTATTCACAAGCACAAAGTAAACAGTAACAGTATACAATCAAACAGTACTTAAATGTTCAATTCATTTCACAGAATAGAAACTAGTATTCTATAGAAACTTCTGAAAACCTCTATATCTCTAATAATCGTTCTATTGAGACGTTTCTGGAACATTCTGGAAAACGCCAAATGTCGCAAACTTGGAGATAAATCGACAAATATGGCAACCCTTCTTCTAACTGGGAAATCCTGGGCCCACATCATCCTCACGTCATGCTGACGTCATGGACTGTGCTTTCTTCGCCTGGCCTTCGAGACAGACGAAAGACGAGGCGCCAAAAGGAAAATTGTGCATACTATCACTATTTATATACATGCTAATGCTATGATTTAACCATGTCTTTCCTAAATTAGTGAGGAACGCAAACCTTTTCGAAAATGTAAATTTAAAAATTCCATTGTAAATAAAACAGTTATGAATCTAATAAATAAGATACAGTCACGTTTTATATGAAAAAACTAGATGCTACATAACGAAAGTGGATGAGGGATACGTTAAATCATTTTCACCGAATGTACAGAGGATGAACTGGATAGGTATTAAATGGAGAAGATTGTTTTAATTTGAAGCAAATTGAATCATAACTGAAAGTGAGTAATAGTGATGTGAATTCTAACAATTAATTTACCCCGTGCAGTGATATCAAGCTACCAAAGCTGGAATTATGCATCGTTAATGGAAGGAGTAAAAAAAGGGGATGTTTTGTTAAAAAAAATTTCAAAATATTTTAATTTAGAGTGCATTGATTTATAACGTTTTTGCAGGAAACGGAAAAACCAAGCCAGAAAATACTTTTAAAAAATGACTGTATTGTTTATAAGTTTATTTTGTAGCATTATATGAATATATTTGAAAAAAATTTAAGTTATCTGTTTAAGACTATGAATCATATTCGCCGTCTGATTCTGTCTCGTTTCTATTGGTACATTTCACTTGTTCAGTTATCCAGTTCAGTATGCCCCCACAAAAGTTTTGACGTTCATCTAGAATGTTATTTTTGACTTCTTTTATAGGGTCAATATTTTGTTTTTATTTATTCGTAATTTATTAGTAGCATCATTTTGTTTTGATGTCAAAAATGTTGGATTTGTGTTACGCGTTAAATTCAGTGACTTATTTTGTGTTAATATTTTGTTTTTATTTATTCGTACTTTATTAGTAGCATCATTTTGGTTTGATTGTATAAATGAAGGACCTGTTTTACGCGTTAAATTGAAAGAGGGTTTTGATATTTTTGCCCAACGTATGAAACTACCTTTATAGACTCCAAAACCGCAATTATTCGGTTTTCCTAAAAATGTCACTTAAAATGATTTTGCAATGACCTGTTTGTTCATTTAAAGTTTCACTTTTGTTTAAAATCTGAAATGGTTCGAAGGAAAGGACAGTAGTTCCATAAATATAGAGTCGACTGGTATGAGTTCTTTACTAAGTGTATCATACTGAAGGTGATATTAGTAAATGTTCTTTTATTTTATGTTTGGCGTATAGAAACTTATTTCTTGACTTACAAAAATTATAATCCTATTTTCTTTTTTAAAATACTTGTAACTATTTTCTGTGCTTTCTCTTTCTATTTCTAAAGGAATTATAATTTCAAGTAGGACATCTAAAACCAAGTCTTGTTTTATTTTCTGAATAAATTTTGGGGCAGAAATAAGATGGCTTCCTCGTCGGTTATTGAACCCTGTATTAAAAAATCAAAAGTTCTGGCAACATGAACCAATGAGGTCGACATTTTATAAATGAATTCTTTTTGTTTTTGCGAATTCTTACAAATATAGACGCTTGTCTAACATATATGTTATGATATGGAAATGTGCCAAGTCGCGATTCACAGAACATTTCGTAAAATAATTCAGGGGGAATCTTTACATGGGTGGACTTCTTTAGCTGGTAGCTCACTTGAGCATTATCCAAGAGGTCTTAATTTATTCTCCAGTTTGTCCGATTGTTTTGTCGGTTTAAACTATGTTTAATACTATAACCTTAGCACCCGAACTAAAATATGATGCAATTTCGGACGGAAATGATGAGTTGACGCTGCCTTGTTTATATTGGTACGAACATAAAAATTCCTTCCCTTTTGAGAGCCAGAAAGGGAAAACACCGTAGCAATTTCCATGATGTGAATCTAGTGTTGTCTTGAGTTGAAAATTGTCGGTGCAGGGTTGCCAGATTTGGCGATTTTTAGGAGGTTTGAGAACCTATTTAAAATATCGAATATTCTAAGAGATACGAGCCCCTCTTGAAAGTTTCTATGGAGAATATATAAAAGGAGCCATCGCTCAGTTAAAGCAGTTGACGTGATACGAGCTACGTTGTCATTACTATACGTCAATATTTATATAACTATTTATAGACTACTATGCGTCAATATTTATATAATAATATCAGCTGTTTCGAGAAATCAGTGGCGCATTTAATGGCTGCTTTATTGAACCTTGCAATTGCTTAGGGATCTTATGAGGTAGTTATCGAGCTATTTATTCCTAGTTACGCCGTGCTTGGAAACAGACGTGTTAGTAACAATTTTGTAGGAAAAAATGTTTGTTATTGAAGGATCTTTCCTGCATGGCTGAAGTGGTGTATCTGGCAAACACACTTACGAGCTATTCATTGGGCCCCACTATCCAGTTTCTGATCGAATATTATCTCCAGGACTTCAATTAAGTCAAAATATTACAGTGCACATCGCACTCGAACCCAAAATATGGAGCAATTAGAGATTGAAAGAGAGATTGAGGTTCCTTTCAACCTTGTTTCAGAAAGTAACAGAATTCAAGGAATTTCTTTCCAAGTCTAAATTGCTGCAGGTATTAGCACACTCGAGCGCAGTTCAAAATACTCGGGTTTGATCACTGATTCTGTCTAATTTAGATCAAACTTAATCTAATACACAACGATTGCTCATTTGAGTTTTATATTTAAACTAACCCGTTATAGAAGAAATAATGTAAAGAAACGTAATTCAGAATTTCAATGAACTTTTACTTTTGGAGTGTTTCTTAAAGTTTGAACTTTTATAATAATTCTCATAAAAAAGGAAATAATTGAGTTCTACCATGCTGAAATGATAAACAAGCGAAATTAAACACAACCAATAATTTTATTTATATAGATAACAATTTTACAATTAAACAGTAGTTTTTTATGCTAAGTTTCTGTTTTTCTTATTAGGGACAGAAATAAAGAGATATCTTTCATGTGTGGCGCCTTGGCAGGCAACATATAGTTGGCTATGCGAAAAGCAGCATGCATTTAGGTTCATGCCCACAGCGCTGAATATCTTATCATTGCTTATAAAGTTTCTGCAATCGTAGAGATAAGAGTCACAAACAACGATTGGGTCAGATCGGATTTTGGATTACATTTATTGAGAGGCTTTAAAATCGACGAATAGGATACGTCAGTCTGGATACTTGTATAACGATTGGATTCCGCACAAAGTGGGAAAATAGTTAAAAGGACACAAACACAGACTGTTTGAAGATCAAGCGAACGACACGATTTTAAGTGGGAACCTACCGAAACTACGCCAAAACTATCCTGAAATTCGGTACAACCGTTCTCACATCATTACGAAATAAACAGATAGACAAACCTCACCTGTTAGAACCTACGTTTTCAGTTTTTGTTCAAGATATAATAGCCATAGACTCGGAGAGGTAAAACAGGAACCATTGAAAAGATGGTTGAAGCGTATTCAAGAATACTTAAAATGTGGCAATCCATCCAAATATGAAAAATCTAAATTTACTGCCTCTGTACTCAGACTATGTTTTACAGAGAAAGAAAAGATCAAAAGTTTTTTCACTTCACGAGTTATTAATGCTCAAATAGCTTTTCCAAAACTACACAAACTAGCTATTGTATATCATTTCTTGGAAGATTAACAGAAACTTTGTTTCTGTACATTTTGCCCTGCTGTGTAGGTCGAAAGAATGACAACTGTTTGAGAGGGTACTTTCTGAAATATGTCTCTTTTGTTTTTACACATTTATATGAACAAAGACGCTTCTTCAGACGATACGTCACTGCATGGACATGAGCCAAGTTGCAGTTAAGAAAACAAGATGTTTTATTTCAAACGAAGAGCAAAGTATAATGTTAACAATAACGGTAGTTAGCTTACTTCAACGGAACACTGAACACATTAGTTTAATCAAATTTCTGTTAAAATACCTGTGCATGTAAAAATAATAAAGAGAAATATCTTTCTTTCACTCTCGCTCTTTCTTTATTATTGATAACGTTATTTATTTTCAGTGAGATCGGGTCGTACTAAAGCTCAACATTTTGTTGTCCCTTGAATATCGAATTGCATTTAGTTGAAAGGAAAGTCATGGGTTGAACACATCCGATTTCTCATTCTTTACTAATGATATTTTCTCATTAGAATAAACTTTATAAACTTTTTAAAACTGTTTTCTGAACAGTTGTTACTCAAAATATTGAACACTCCATATATCATTTTATCATTAATAGATATCAAAATTCTAATTTTAAATGTAAAAATATCACAATACTAATTAATACTCCACAAAACACTTTTATATTAATAATTCGTAAACTAGTGTTTTCTCCAATAATAATATAAAAAACTGCTGACACAACATAGCAAAGGATCAGGTTAAGACAAGCGTCTCGAAAACATTGTTTCTACATCCATTTTCTCCCGAAATATGTTTTTGAACTTTTGCCGTCGAATGACACTATCCTTTCTACCCTCAGGGCTGCTCCGAACGAAGTCGTTCCAGTTCTTTCCCGGAGCACTTCAAAGCAGACGATACAAAAAGTCAAAATTTTCCGAACCCAAGCATAAAGCTGTTCTTGAGGATTTATTTTTACGCATTTTTTTTTTGGCAAAAAGCAATAACGAGATGCTTGTTATAGAAAAATAATCTCGATGCCATTTTGTTCTTGAAATATCTTTATTTCAGCAATTACTGGGTGAAGTATGAAAGGCCTTGAGGTTAGAAACGTCGAGAAATCTTGTTTGCCAAGCATGTTTTCTTAGCGTAGCAATTTTCATGGTCGTAGTGATTTTGTGAATACTTCGCAAAATTGATTTCGTAAATCCTTGCCATACTGATATATAGGAAAAGTCTTTGAATAATGTCGAAAATTGCAATTCGAGTTTTATGTGAATTTAGTCTTTTGGATATTGCAGAGAAATAATCAACATTATTTATTATTACTGAGACTCTTATACTTCTTTTATCAGGGGAATTAAATTAAATATTTTGATGGAATTTTTTGAAGAACACTATTATTGAGAACACTGCTAGAATTGGCGCATATTATAAATAACGAGCAGTACCAACTATAAGTAATAAAATTGAATTTTTATTTGCAAACAACGAAATTGAAATGTTCTTTCTTATAAGTTTAAACCGTGAGTTAATCGCACTAACAATAAATCAATCCAACGCAACGTAAATTGGCGAGCAAATATAATAATAATAGTAGCGGATGACTGTTTTGAAAGTACTTGGATTTTCTTCAGTATTTTCAATTTTGACAGATGGGGGGTAAGATGGGGATATAATGGGTTAAATAAAAGGTGTCGGCTTGAAAACGCAAGAGCTACTCCGTCTTGAAAATTTGCAAGAACATTCTATTTGAATATCACGTTGATTCAATATTTTGAGATTTTTACTATTTTTATGAAATTATCTTCTCAGTAATTAAACGCATAGCTAGATACTCTGCTTTGCTTCAGTTTTAGTTCGCGGTGGTAAACAACAGCATAGTATGGTAGTCAGAAGTCTCCAAATCTGGCAACACTTCTTCTAACTGGGAAATCCTGGTAACCCTGGGCTTACGTCATCTTCACGTCATGCTGACATCATGCACTGTATTTCCTTCGCCTGGTCTTCGAGACAGAGTACGGTTCCTATATATATATATATATATATATATATATATATATATATATACACATATATAGGAGTCTTATGAGAGACACAAGAGGAGGCGCTAAGGCGCTAAACGGAACATTGCGCTTTCGCAACAATATATATTTGAAATTTT
The DNA here is from genome assembly GCA_951213105.1 of Amaurobius ferox. Classification (NCBI taxonomy): domain Eukaryota; kingdom Metazoa; phylum Arthropoda; class Arachnida; order Araneae; family Amaurobiidae; genus Amaurobius; species Amaurobius ferox. The sequence continues at coordinate 168,765,034 of OX578134.1, read as the reverse complement.
ACACAAAGTGTTATAGCACTCCTAACCCATTTTTTTTTGTCAAAAAGTGTAGGTCAGGTCAATTTTGGACCATTTTCGAGTAAAATTACTCCTTCACAATACTCATATACACCTAAAATTATTCATATATGCCTACAAACTATATTTTACATATCAATATATTGAATTGCAACACGGTTTCTCAAAGTTTCCTAACAAAATGCTGTGATATTTGTCTTTTCAGCAGTCAAATAATCACGTATCATATCACAAGTACACACTATTTATTTTCCCTGCATACTTTGTACATATGTATAAGAAAATTAATGTGACGGGGTTGAAAATTTGAATAGGAGTTTCCGACGGAGAAGCACGGCTTAAGCATTCCTGGACGCTAATTGAAACTTTGAGGGAATGTCTCTGTGTATATGTTTCTTGTGTGTGTCTGTAAATCATGTGAAGTCGATGGCCCTCGAACAAATGAAGAGTTTCAATAAAAAAAATTGTTACTATTATTACAACCAGTAAATACTGGAACCCTATTTACTTAAAACGCGATTGAACGTTCAGCAGACCCACCAAACTTTCGAATGAATATTTTAAAAAAAATCATATAAAAATCCATGCATTTATGAATGTTAAAAAAGAGTGATTTTATACTTCATTTTTGGTTAGTAAACGAATGACATAACTTTTAGAACGTTAGATTGAACCGTGCATGATACATTATACTTTTTCCAAATAAATTATTCTAAAATATTACATACAATTTTGTTTTTAACACTTGGCGATTCATTTGACGACCTTTGAACTGATTGGGTGACATATCACTATTTTGGAGACTTTTGAAAATAATTCCAAACTAACGGAACTGCCAAAAATGTGGGTAAAACGTCGTTAAAATTACGAAAATGACTCCAAATGAATGGATCATTATTAACGTTTATTAATATATGGACTATATCACTTAGCAGATGCTAGCAATGTTTGCAATGGTCAATAGATTTGCGTGGATTATTGGTATTTCGAAATATTTTTACATGTTGTGTGCAGAGCCTTGCTGCCCCAACCGGGAATCGAATTCTGGATCTCCAAACTGGCCAGCTGATGCTCTACTGTCGAGCTAATAGGACGGAATTGCGAGATCTTATCGTCGAAGTGGACTTTGCATTCTCCACTCTCTAATGTCAGATTGGCGGGCAATTGACAATCTCACTGACCACCTTCTGCTGTTTTTGCTTCAGGTTAGACTCCTGCTACTACTATTTTACCCACGTTAGTATCCTGCGTATCCTCTCAATTTGAAATTGGCGGTCAATTTTCTAAAATCCCCTGAATCCGTACTAGACATACTAGGGTCATTTTAAATTTTATTTTTCAATGATCTTTTTATCTCTATTCGCAACAAGCCTTTTCCCATTTTTGAAAAATGGACGTTCTTGTCATGTTCAAATATAATGTAAACTGTCTGCTTAACCACACTATTTTTCATCCATTGTTATCTTTTTAGACCTAACTAACTGTTCGTTTGGCGAGATGGTAGACTTTGGGTTCCTCCTGAGTGCAGGAGGTATCCTTTCCCGTTGGCATTGTCGTCCATGGACGCTAATGCCTGCAAAGTCGGATCGAACTGTTTGGGATAGGATATGTTAAATACCTGTCTTTTGGGGTGGTTCTTCGTTTGGGATGGACGCTGTCGCACCCGTAAGCAAAATGTTGAGGGTGTCCAATCCGTTTATATTTTGGATGTCCGATCCATTTATATTAAGGGTGTCTGGAAGCAGACACAGCTGTAACGAATGTTCATTCTCTAAAAAATGTAAACCGTTTTCAAATCAAATTGCACTCTATAATCAAATAACGGGATCTACAAAACGTAAACGCATTTGGAATTGCATTCTTATTTTCGAGATACAATAGTTTGCAAAATATCTTTATTGAATAAAATATTTATCTTTCAAAACCCAGAAGACTTCAAAGGAATATTTTTTTTGTGTATTTTCTCAACGATGGATTTTCAAAAATAAACTTCACATTTCTTCCTTTCTAAAGAAACAGGTTTTGAAGTAATCACAATCCATCGAATTTTATGAGAACTGTTTTATTGTGAAATAGTTTAAAAGAATAAAATAGTTATCGAGCTCGGAAGATGTGTTTGCTGTAAATAAGTGTAAGCCCTGTTGTACATACCGGGTGATCCAAATTTAAGAAAAGCTGTTTAGTCCTCTATGTAAGAAAAACTACTGGGTAAATCTCAACTAAATTTCGTACACATACCTTCCTGAGCATGCGGTTTAGATTTTTGAAGAAAAAAAAATAGTTCAAATTTCAGCCGCAAGGTGTAAACGGGTCCGCTGCATCCCCTGCAACTTGCACAATACTTAACTTATTAAACAAATATAGTCGAAAAAATAATTGGAGTGCAACAACTTTATTGCAATCGCATGTGGAAAAAATCTGATATGGGCAGCACATGGCTTTTCTTATACATTCACGGATAATGAAAGTGGCGCACCGAGAAGAAAACAAGGTACAATCGCGAAATGATCTAAATAACTTGAGGGCGGACTGGTATGCAAATGATCCCAGTCTTGTGTGATTGCCCATGACCGTACACCCGTGAGTGGCGCTGCAAGCATGAGCCAGCGGCCTAATAAACCGGCGTGCAGTGGACGCCTCTTCCGTGCAAGAATGTTTCGGCCGACGCAAGCACGCGTACGGAGTGAAAAGAATGGTGGGTAGGCTCCAGAAACGTCGATATACGCAACTGACGGATTTCGAGGTAGGCCTGATCATCGGGCTGAAAACCACAGGGTGGTCAGCGCGCCGGAGAGCCCGTCACATGGATTGTTCGGACTATACCGTCCGACGGTGTTGGGCGCGCTGGTTCCGGGACGCTACCCAGACACGGAGGACCGGTTCTAGATGGACCAGGCATACCACGAGTAGAAAGGATCGAATGATCGTGCGGCAGGCACGTATAGAGCTCACGGCGACCCGATTCCCGGTACAGGCACACGTAGCCGCTCCTGTGTGACCACGAACCATATCTAGACGTCTGAAGCAAACAAATCTGCGATCCCAGCGTCCCATACATGTGCTGCCGTTAACACGGGACATCGGCTGCTCCGGTTGCAATGGTGTCGGGCAAAAGCAGCGTGGAACGTCACAGATTGGCGATGTGTGGTGTTTAGTGATGAGTGCCGCTGCGTTTTGGGGACCGATGATTAGTGTGTCCGGGTGTTGTTGTTGTTGAGACCCAGACCGTCCGATCTGCCAGAAAGGTGTAAGGTAACCGTTTGGACGACCGGGAAGTGCCACCCAATTTAGACCGGAACACAGTGGGGGAGGCATCCACAGGGACTGTACTCTCCTTTCCCTACCACCAACCTCTCGGAAGGACTTACGGACCTACATGTTTAACGTGATCGTACTTCGCATGAACACGGAGGCAGTTGTGGTAGCGTGCAAATACAGCACGCAAATCCCTGGGCTGCCGCGCTTGAAATGTGCCAACATCACGCGGTGTTCCCAGGTGGTCACCCACCCAAGTACTAACCGCGCCCGACGCTGCTTGACTTCGGTGATCTAACGAGAACCGGTGTTTTCAACACGCTAGGGCCGTAGGTCAGTGTGTTCGGGTGTGGAGGTCCCACAGGACAACATCAGATGTTTGTCCGACACCAATCCAAACCGTATTGCTGCTTGTATCGCAGCACGAGGCGGTGCGACGAGCTATTGAGGGTGATCGGACTGTGTACCACAGCTCCCTCTGTACGTGTTCTGCTGCGCTGTTTTTGTGATCATGTTTATCATTCACCTGTATCCTTCCATCAATAATATTTAAGTCCATCCTATGCTTCCTTCTTAGTGCGCAATATTCATTGTCCGTGAGTGTACACATGCAATGAATATACTACTTTTACAGTAAAAAATAATGGAGATCCATGGTATTGCGTTTTTATCGTTAAATTGTACATTTGGCGATTTTCGGGATGACTGCATGTAAAACCATTTCAAAATTCCCGCAATTAACTTATATTTCGCGATATTCTAGATAAACAATTATCAATATTTGTAGTATCCTCAATCAGCAATATAGTCCATATATTAAAATATTTTAATAATTAATTCATCAATTGGGCGTTATTTTCATTATTTTAGCGTCATTTTTGCAATTTTGACGATAATTTTGTCAATCTGGGGCGAAATATCGCCAAGTTGGCGATACTTTTCTCGGAAAGTTCGCGAAATGCATTCCCAAGTGTTACAGACAAACAGAAAGAAGAGAGTTTCTTATATACTATAGATGGTATACCCGTCATAGGACGGAAATCAGAAACATTACTTCCCATTTAGTGTCATTTTTATCAATTTGGCGACATTTTTGTCACTTTGACAACATTTAAAAAGTCGCCAATTTGGCGACATTCTGCCAAAATCTCGCCAAGCGTTATTGATGGAGAAATAAGTTATTCTTATAGCAGATAAATGACTATTGTCGTCCAAATATAAAATTATTACCCAACGAATTTTTCTCATGAATGAAACGAGCTAGATCCACGAGAATGATATCACTAAATTTATCACATGATATTACTGATAAAAAGTGAACATTGTTTCAAAACAATTAATATTTTTTTTATTGTATATGATTTTTTGATATTTTTTTTACATGTGCAATATCTCTGGAACGGTTCACGTTAGCTTTCTAAAATGTATGTCAATCGTTTCCAAATGAAAATTTACATAATAAATGTATATCTAACTTTATTAAAGTTTATTATTTTTTGATGATTTTTTCAAAATTTTACTCGAAAATGTAGGGGGGTTCTGAACATTAGATTGCGTGTAAAAACAATAAGCTTCCAGTATTCACGGATTGTTATTTTTGTACTAAATTTGTTTGAATCGCTCCGTTTGTTCCTGAGGTATCGTCTGCACAGACTCACACACACACACACAGACATCTTCTCAAAAACATCTGATTCGTGTTCAGGAATGCTTGAAACGTGCTCTCCCGTCGAAAATTTGAATTTTCGACCCCGTCACATTAATTTCCTTATACATTATACTGTGTATATGAGGAAAGTAATAAAATGATAACAAATATCGTTAAAACAAGAGTGAACGTTAACAAGTAACGCGCGATCCAGTACGATGTACTTCATGACCTTTCGTCAGTTGTGGTTTGTGATAAAAAGGCCTTAACTCGTGTTAAAAGAGACGGGTGTAAGATAGAAGCGCCAACTTTCACCCCTAGCGTCCGAAATTTCACTTTCTTCTTCTTCAGAAATCGAAACCGTATACTCGGGAATGAATGTGTACGAAATTGGGTTGCGAATCGCCAGGTAGTTTTTTTTTACAGAGAGATCTAAACACTTCCTTTTTATTTTGAATTACCCGTTATTATGAATTGGAAAGTATAATTCCATCACATATTTCGTTTATTTTTAATACTATTTTCCATACGTCAATCTTTATCAAATTTCTTATGATTTATCTCCGCCATTCTGCAATTTACGAATTGGATGTTTTAAAGGGTCGATTGAATGACTGGACATTAATAAAGAATGCTCTAACAAAGTTAATACATAAAAGATCATTTTTCTCTGGATGAGTAAAAAATAATTAATTTTCTTAAAATATATAATATATAAATAACTATTTTGAAACACCTTGTCTTATTTTATCTTTTAAATAATTTGTTAAAAACTCGAAGTATTTAAAGAATCGATTGGTCAAGATATTGTCTTCTCTAGTAAAACACTAATCAAATCAATGGAAATGAAGTGAAAGGAAACTCACTCTGTTAGCGAACTTCAATTAATTTGCTGCCCAATCCTGCCGGAAAGGAGAGCTTACTAGCCCAACTGACCAAAGTCCATCTGCAATTCATGATGGCTTCATTGTGTGACAGTACGATAAGTTTCAAATTAAAATTAGATTTAATATCGATATATGTGGTTCACCGTATTTCAAGTTGAGGGATATTTCCTGAATTAATCCCTGGAACAATTCTGTGGGATCAATGAGAGGATTCATTTTCCCCAAATTGATTAATAAAGGAATTAAAAGGAATTTCTAAAACTATTGGTGTTACTTCAAGGAACATCAATTCGACAACACTGGCATAAGGGAAATTGTGAACATCCACTTATGAATTATAGTCCATGTATTAAACACTATTAATAATAAAAACGGTAATGCATAAAACCATTCCTAAAAGCAAAATGCATCATTCTACTTAAATTGTTATATATTAATAAAAATGGTTCTTAATTAGTATATCAAAACCGAACATGTTACTATGGAAACTACATAGTTATCCTGCGCATAATGTATGCACAATGAGTGAAACTGCCCTATAGCCTTGTTCACATACAAGCCGGTATTTTCTAGCTATGAAACATTGAAATGAATAAAAAATTCTTTTTCCAGGTTCTATTTCAGACCTCTTTCACATGGGCAACCTCAGGGGCGCGTTAGCCCAGTGGTTAGCGCTCGGGAATTGCACTCAGTAGGCCCGGGTTCGATTCCCGCCGCTGCCAAAACTGTCGCCGTGTTCACGCGGAGTACGATTACGTTAAACATTGGGCCCATAAGTCCTTCCGAGAGGTTGGTGGTAAGGGAAGGAGGGTACGGTCCCTGTGGATGCCTCCCCCACTGCGTTCCGGTCTAAATTGGGTGGCACTTCCCGGCCGTCCAAGCAGTTACCTTACACCTTTCTGGTAGGTCGGACGGTCTGGGTCTCAACAACAACAACATGGGCAACCCCAGTGCTTATATTTAAAGTGCTAGGACGCTTTTATGACCAATTATTCCCTGCCCCAAATTTCTCAGTTTTTCTTATATATTCTTAGCCTGTTCATGTTTTTGGGCAATAGACATAATAAAATAAATGCTTGCAATCAATGAATCAGGGACCACTTTTGGTTAACAACATTTATTTTTTATTTATTTGTAATTTTACAGTTTTTATTAATTATTATATGACTTTATTTTGTTTTATTAATATATAAGGAAATGTATATATTAATAAATACTATTCTATTTCTTTATTTCGTTTCATCAATATATACAGAAATGTGAAGCTAAATAAATATTTTTAATGTAGTTTCTGAAATACATTTATATATAAATGAAAATGTGAAATATTGTAACGTAAACTAAAGTTAAAACAAATGTCATAATTAAATTTAACATATTTTTAAAACTGAAACTAAATGCTTATTTTTTATTTGCATTATTAAACTTTATTCCATGAAATTGTTTAGAGAAATAGTGTTAATGAAATAGTTTAGTTTTCATTTCTAAAACTCAAAAATAAGTTTTTTCACACTTAATTTTTATTTTTAAAGCTAAATTATGATATATAAATTTAAATTAGTGAAAAAGTGATACCTTTAAAAAACTTTATTCAAGACGAACCGATATAGAATGCAAGATAAACAAAAAAATTCATATTTATGCCGAATATATTTTAACTATTCTAATATCGGTATAACGCATTTTTAATAATTACGAAAACCTTACTACAAAAAATAGTGTAAAAATTTCAGTATTGTTCTGTTTCGAAAGCTTCAAGTTAACTATTTTTATCAACATGTAAACAAGTCTACGTCCAAGTAATCCTAAAAAGCAAAAAAAAATAAAAAAAATAAATAAAAATGAAGTAAAAGAAAATTGACTTCATATGTAGTATCTTAAATACAGAAAAATGATTAATATTTCTGATATTAGCAATGTTGGAAGTTTTCTTGGGGGGCAGAGAAGGTAGCAATTTTTAAGATAAAATTTCAGAAATAGAAAACATTTTTACTTATTTATGTATGGTAAAATCCTTATTTAATTACACAGTCAAGTTTATTACAAGATGTATCTGAGTAATATTGAGCGCCTCAATCATTTTGTTTTGTGTCATGAAATAACATTTTTCACTAATATTCTTATATCTCTGATATATATTAAATATTATATAAAATATTTAGAATATAAAAATAAGACTACAAAATTTGAAATATAATTTATAGATAATTTATTAAAAGCAGTGATTAGAAAATCCAAATCAAATCTGGTAAAATTTTAATTTAAATGTAACTTCTAAGAAATGCAGAACATTTTATTTAACGATAATGAACAATACTATTGTAACAATATTAAATATATATTGATTTAAATATAGAAAAATCTTAATCCATTTTTAGAATATAAAATAATTGAATATTACATATAAAAGGGAATTCTGCTTAAATAATCAGCTTGTCTATGAAAATTATTGTATCTTGCGTCTATGGATAAATCCAAAAAATTTGCCCAAGAAACATAACATTATATTTTAAGTTGCTGCTTTAATGGAAAATCAGCTAGCCCATACAACTTTTAGATGACACTTTATTGTATTAGTTAGGTTCTTGAAACTAAAGAACAAACATTTCACCAATTCATGAAAAAAAAAAAGTCAATGTACGTTCCTGAATCAATTTTTATCCTATAAGGTATTTATTAAATTCTAAGACATAATAAGGATTGATCCATTTAATTCGTAAAAAAAGTCAATGCAATTATCGTAAAATGATGTATATAAATCGCTATAAGTTAATTACTATTGTATAATCTGCAAATAGAGTTGGAACGCGAGGTATCTCGGTATCCGTCATGTTTTAAGAATTCTCGATTGAGTGCGTGAACTTGTGGATAAATCTTCTATCAACAGCCTCCCTCATTACCTCTGTTTTTCCTACTTCAAAAGAGGAAGTACGTCATACCTCCTTTTAACTCACTGTTAAGCCTGTATTTTGCTCGCTTGGATTTCTGAACGGTGATATGGGCAAAATGCAGCCATAAAACTGGCTTGGAAATATGCACGTAAACGAGGGTTATGTGATAAATTTACAACCCATCTAAACCTTTTTATTAAGACCTTTGTTATCTTATCTTTTGTTTCAAGACATACTATTTGATTCTTGCTTCAAAAGGAATGCTATATTCTACAGAAATCAACTGATTAAGATAGTCTTTCCCTTGCAAATATTCCTGCAGAACAATTCTAACGAGATAAGGGAGGAAATAAAGGCAAAGTACTTAACCGACTTCCATTAATTTTCGCCCCTCGATCTAACGAGAATAAAGGGGATTATTCAAGACAGAAGTGACCAGAGTCCACTTGCATACCATGATGACTTCTCCGCGTAATCGATCAGTAAGTTGCAAATTAAAATCCCGCTGAATATCGATGAATGTGGTCAACCTTAAAATGCAGCGGAGGATTCCATCATGAAGGAATTAATCCCAAGATCGATTGGGTACAGAAGATAAAGATATTTGCTGCTTAGTAAATGAATAGAGAATTCTGTGAAAGCTATTTTAAAAATAAGTATGGAAATATCTGGTGCTTGTGCTTGTACCCTTGGCATACATTCCGTGATCTGTTGATTAATTTTTTGACAAATCTAGGGAATATCTATACTTCATGACAGGCTAACTTGAATACACTGTGGAAGTATCCCCGTCTGTTTATTTAGTTTTCTTCATACGACCATTATGCATACATTGACAAGAAGGTTTATAATGTACACTCGTGTCTAAAAGTTAAGCATAATAACGACTTTTATTATCCAAAGAAAAGGGTTGAAAGAAAAAGGGTAACGATACGAGTGTCAATATCAGTGAAACAGAATGATTAAAACAATGTGATACTGCAGTTTAATACGGTGTGTGGGAAGCTCGGGTAGAAACGCATGCTGCACAACAATTTCCCATACTTTCAGTGAAGGTTTGGATGAGTTGTGTAGATTGTGAAGATTTCCAAGTCTCACGAAGAACAGTTTTCAATTTAGGAACGGAGCTTGGTGGGTAACGGAGGGCTGCAAGATGTCTCCGGAGCATATCCCACACATTATCTGTTGGATTCAGATCAGGAGAGTTGACAGGCCACTGCATGTGCTGATATCTTCAGTTTGAAGTAAGTCATCGACCAAGGCCGCACGGTCAGAAGGCGCGTTATCATCCATGAATATAAAATCAGGACCAACAGCGCATCGAAACAATCGAACGGTAGGCTCAAGGACTTCGTCTTTGTATCTTTGACATGTAACCGACCCCGTGTCAAAGATTTGGAGGTATGTGCGGCCGTCCTTCACAAGGCCTGCCCAGATCATGACTTCCGCAAACGGAAAACTATGTCTTGCCGTGATGTTTTCCAGGTAAAAACGCGTTCCACGTTCTCTTCAGATAGTGGTACAGCCATAATCAGTTTATAGGCTAAACCTGGACTCGTCACTGAACATGACATTGTCCCACTGTTGTCCACTCCACTGCCGATTTTCCAAACTCCACTGTAAATGCGCGCGTTTCTGTGCCGACGTCAGGGTGATGCAAACTGCTAGTCGTCTGGCATAGAGACCAACGTGTCTGAGTCTCCTGTAAACAGTTTCTCTCGAAGCAGTGACTCCTGTGGTGGCTGTCAGGGCTGAACCCAGTTGTCTGGCAGAACGGTTTCTCTGACGTCGTGCATTTATCACCAAATATCGGTCTTGCCGAGCGGTTGTTACCCTTGGTCTACCTGGTACAGGTCGTTGGGTAATATCGTAGTGGTTTGGAACATCTACCACTGTCTGGAGATCACACACTAAGGCATATTTAGAATTCGAGACTCTTCGGTTTGGGATCGATCAGATTCTAGCATTTCAGTAATTCGTCCCTTCAAAAACCAATGTCCAGTTGGCATCTTTGTGATATTTTTCGTTCTTTTTAATTGTTAACAACTCTCCGTACCACAGCAATTGCGAAATTCTGCCCCAACTGGACACCGTTTAGGATTTCGGGGCTTGACACCAACACAGACATTGCTGCCTATGTTGTGCGGCAAGGGGTAGACGCGCTAAGGGACGCCAATGATGAAGCATCGCTTCTGGCAGTCATCGTCAAAAGGCGTGATTTGCTTCTACTGGATGCGTGGAGGAACTTGTGTGCTTCTGGATTGAAAACTGGGCTCTATTGGAGCTTTTATGGCTGCTCCAGTCATCGCACGATGCTGACATTATCTTACGGCATACATTGTTTTGGTAGTAGGGTAGCTGATACACATGAAAGAACTCATGTTTTCTTAAAACTTATGTAGCGACCTCCTTCAAACTCTTTCAGTTTCTCGCGCTGCCTACGAGTGCAAAGATAAAGCACTTTCACAGACTACTTAACATTACGGAACGGCAAAACCTGTGCGATTGTGCATTCACACGAATGACACCTCTTTTATAGGTTTAGGGGTGTGCCCTTCTCATGCGTCCGAAAAAGGCGCGGTGCCTTCATTGGGGATGGAATTTTAGTTATATTCATATCTAACCGAAATACATTTGCATACCGAGTTTCGTCGATCTCTCTCTATTTTTAGGGGTGAGTTGTTTTTCAACCTTTTGCTTACGGCTGGGACAGCATCAATCCCGAACCTCTCAAAAAGACAGGCATTTGATATACCCTATCCCAAACAGTTCGAGCTCCCTTTGCAAATATTGGCGTCCATGGACGTCAATGCCTGCAAAGGGGGATCTAACTGTCGATCGAGATTTTTACTTTTTTATACTGTAGATTATACAGAAAGTCTTTTTTTAAAAGAACTTTCGATTTCGAGATTTTGATACCCATAGGCTTTAGGACCTCCTGAACATGGATTGACTATTTTTGGATTGATGACCGTCTGTCTGTTTGTCTCTCTTTCGGCTGTCTGTGGTTGATGTCATGTGTACACTACGGCTGCCACAATTACTAATGACATGTTACAAAGCTTTTTCACGAGCGATTTTCACGAACAAAGATTTTTTTGAAATTTCTGCAAAAACTCGGGTTTTATTATTTTCCATAAAAACACCAACCGGTGCACAAATGTGAGCGGGTATAGACGGAATCCTTTCAGAAGTGTTCGAAATATGTCTAGGCGGTCGCAAAACGTATATTTCGTCAACCTCTTGTCTGGACATTTTCAGGTAACCTATGTACTTTCTCTAATAAGAGAAAATATAATTTAAGGGCCCTTAAATACAAATGTACCCCCTCCCCTTTTTAAATATATTGTTTAAAATTCGTTTATCTTATTTAAAAATATATATATGGAATGCTTTAGCGGCGTGCACAGAATTATAGACCATTTTTTTGTAGATATCTATTACTATATTTAACACTTCTATATCTATATTGCAAACGGAAATGTATTTCTAACATGATTAAAGTCCACAGAAAGCTAATATTTTACGTCAAGTACCGTACTTTCGGTACCGACTCCCTTCCCCACCACACACACACACACGATTCAATTCAATTCACTTCACTTCATTTCTTTTCACTCGACTTGTGCCCAAAATTACAGCTGTCCAGAGAGACACTCGATCAAATCCCGATTCGTCCATCGGATTTACTAAAAAAAGTTTCGAAGCCTGTAGTGACTCGGAAGATTTATGGATGGTTTTTGTGCGTCCGAGGTGTGGAGGTGGAATTTTTTTTCTGCCTTTTTGCTCTCGGTCGCGTTCTGGGGATGTTCAATTTCCCAGATTTGTGAGGAACGATTTTCCCGCAGAATGTACGGTCATGTCATCCATAGTGAATCACTCGGTTGGGAGGTGACATCCCGGGTTATTTTCTGGTCAGTTAAGACTGTTGAATATTGAGAAACGGCATTTTTCTACTTTTTACGGTCAAATGATGCTCAAATCAGACAAAATTAAATTGCAGATACGTATATCTCATTATATATATATTAGAAGTTAAACTAAATACACTGTCCAATATAGAAAATGCCACACTTTGAGACGAAACGTAGTATACACATAACAAGCAGGTGGTCATAGATAATTTATTTTTGAAATAGGACATGGATACAATCTTGATCGAGGAGGTCGTATCATTTGACATGGGTTAGTATGTTCTGCGGTCATGTTTAGATATATATATATATACGAAAACACGGTGTGGCTTCGACTGTATTTTGACGATCGTGCGAAGGGGTTCAGTTTAGGCCTACCTACGGCTGGGTGGTCGTACCGGCGTATCGGCGCTGAAACATGTGTACATGCGTCCGTCCACTGTGCAATGGATTTGGAGAAGATGGATTGAAGAAGACCATGTGAATCGACGCAGTGGTACAGACCCATCCAGACGTACAACAGCACACGTTAATCGACGCATTCGAAGGCATGCGGTGGTGGTCCCACAAACGACGACTGTCGACATTCTGCAGTATTTGCAGGGTACATTGGATGTTCCAGTATCAGCGAGAACACTTTCTCAACGATTGGCCGAATGCGGTTTGCACTGAAACCGTCCTTTACAAAAACTGCTATTGACGACAAGACACCGACGTGAGAGGTGCTGTCTGGCCTTAGCAATGGTGTCTGGTTCGAGTCTCATGGACGACTGAATGGGACAGGGTAGTGTTCAGCGTTGAGTCTCGTATCTGTTTGTCGAATGACAGTCGCTATATTTGTCTGGAGACAAAGCGGAAACATATTCAATCCTATTGCGACTGTTGAACGCCATACTACTCGACAACGCGTCATCATGATATGGGGTGCCATCGGCTTTGATAGCCGGCCACCTCTGGTTCGTAATAGAAGCACGGTGACGGCACGGCGATATATGGATAGGGTGCTGCAGCCGGTTGCAATGGCCTACTTTCAGCTGTTGCAAAAAGCTGTTTTCTAGCAAGATAACGCGCTACCGTACACTGCAATCATCAGCAGACAAGTCTTGCAAGGTATCCAGGTGTTTCCTTGGTCTCTGTTGTCTCCAGATCTCTCACTCATCGAGCATGTATGGGACGTATTTGATCGTCTTTTGACTGCCCTGCGCCCTCCCCAAATAGAGAACGACTTGTGAAGGATGGTTGAAGGCATATGGTCATCCATCTTCTGTAAACTATCCGCAAGCTCATTGCATCGGTCACTCAAGGGGTTGCTGCGTGTATCGCCACAAGAGGTGGTCCTACTGCCTACTGATTAGCCTTTCTATACCATTAATGTATTGCATTATCCTTCTGGAATTAACATCACTTATTTTTGCATGCCATCTCTGTCTGTTTGTCATTTATCATTGCATTTTTTTTCTGTGTTGGGTAGTGTATGTACACTTCCAGCTTCTACCTTTGTATCTGTTTCTACTCTGATTTTTCCATCTGGAGGATGGGGCAACATTTTATATTAATATAAGATTCCCTCAGACCATACAGGATACTTAAATGCAGGACAATATTCTAAAAACGTTCTTGAATTCTATTTATCGAAGTAATTTTTATTGTTATTTATCTTTTCGGTATTGTTCGATTTATTTGTATTTCTATTATTTCTTCTCTCCATATAAAGGATGCTTTGAATTTTAGATACATATGGATTACGCTTTTAGGGTGCATAATTACTCTCATCTAGTGTAAGGTTATCTTATAAATGCCAACTATATCTATGAGGGATCCAGCCGGAACAATGTTTCGAAAATCATTGAAATCTTCAAAACCACCCATATTTTACATCAAGCACTCTGTCTTCGGTCCGTTATTTTTGTTCCAGTCCTCGCAGCATTTTATTCACTTCACTTCAATTCATTTTAGTCGATTTGCTCTGAAAATTACAGATCTGTCCAGAGAGATACTCGATCAAATCCTGATTCGCCCATTCGATTCTCTATAAAAAGTCTGGAAATCTAGTGACGCGATGATTTATGGACTCTTTTTATATCCAAGGTGTGGAGGAGGGGACTTTTTTCCCCTTCTCTTTTACCTTTGTAGCGTCCTAAGGTCGATCCATTCGAGGAAAGTTGGGAGAAATGATTTTTTTCGAGCGAATGTCCGGTCATGTCATCCCCAGTCAATCTTCCGGTTAAAGTGACATATGTGGTTTATTCCCCTATCAGTTTAGCCCAGTGAATGGTGATGAATGACTTTGGGGTTTGATTGGTTCCCATGGTAACCATATTTTGTATTAGTCTGCTAAAGTGAAACTCACATGTACATAGACGTTATAACGTGTCTTAGGATATGCAGTAAAAGCAATCTAATAACAAAGTAACTACTTAAAGAATCAAATAACAAGGTAAACAATATAATAACTATAAATTTAATAAATGTATAAACAAGATAACAAGAAGCATATTCTATGCATTTAAGAAATACAGGAAATTCCTTCAACACAAAATGTTATTTACTTCAAATGTAGTAAATAGTTTCTTTAGCCATGGAATTATTACTACAACTTTCCAAGTCGGCTAAAGGAGAGGCTATGACAAATTATATAGAGTACCAGCATTGTTTCCGAAATATCTAATGTTAAAAAATATATGCAATATCAAATTGTCAATTGAAATGCCAATGTTCGTGTGACTCCTAAAGAAAACGGGTGTCAAACCGGAAGGAGGAATAGAAGGCAGTAAATATAATACAAATCATATACTCAAATTCCAGTAAAAAAAAAACTGAATATACTGCTAAATTAAATATAACAAATATATAACATATAACAAAAAATACAGAGGCTGTTTATACATTTTAGAATAAAATTGGGAGAGAAAAGAAAATATTAAAATTTTTTTGGCGGCAGCTCATTTTAGAAAAGCTAAATTATCTGTTGCTGTAGTTAAATGTTATTCATTTTAAAAATAGCGCATATAAGGAAACTTCGGATGAAGACTACTAAATAGTAACCCAACTGCACGCACACATGTTATTTGACGTTATTTGAATAAAGTTAATTTGTTTTTCGATGAAGTTTTCAAATATAATAAATTATTGTAGTATTGTGATAATTCGAAAAATATCACTGCTAAATATATCGCATTTTAAAGATGTTTACATAAAATTGCATTTTAGTTGGAAAGTGTTTCATAATCAATGCTTTATGCATGATTGATTTTTCTTGTTTAAATTATCCACTAGGACCGCTGCAATTCCTTTTATTCGATCCAGTATGGCTCCTTTACTATAGATTGACCTAACGTGTACACTCTTGGACATTTCTTTGCAAAATTATTAAAATTGCCTAAATACTTTCCTAGGAAATATAATGCAAAATATACTAAAGAATAAACGTCTTCCATATTTTACAGCCGCGCCTCTGGTTATAATTCTAATGAGATAAGGGAAGATGAATTGAAGGGCGCCAGACTTAACGAACCTCCATTCATTTAAGGCTTACCGAATTACTGGACAGGACTGACCAGAGTTCACCAACACGCCATGATCCTTCCGCGATCGAAGTGGAAGTTACGAATTAAAATTCCACTTAGTATCGATGAGTGTGGTTTGCCCCATGTCGAGTGGGCCCATTTATCGCAAATTAATCCCAAGATGAAATGGAGTGAGACCTTGAAGGGATTTGTGTTCCGGAAAATAATTAATTCGAGGATTTAAAGAAGTTTAAAGAGAGTCTAAGAAGTATGGAATTGCCGTTTGGGGTGTGCCAGCTGTTCGGATATGTTTTGACATTTATTGATTAATAGGATGAATGCATGTTAATCATGTCATGTGACGAGGTTTATTAAATTATGTAACGGTTCCATCCCATCTGTCCACCCGCATTCCTTGCTATCCTGAAATCCTTAGACAATCAAAAACCCAGACGAACACAATGCAATTGCTTTAAATCTAGACATCTCCCGATAGAATGGGAACCCATAACAGTGCATTGCCCTTCCTTGAGTAGTAAAATTAATATTATTTTAAATCAGTAAATATTAAATTAATATTATTAATATTAACTTATTTTTAAATTTA
Source organism: Amaurobius ferox (assembly GCA_951213105.1). Classification (NCBI taxonomy): domain Eukaryota; kingdom Metazoa; phylum Arthropoda; class Arachnida; order Araneae; family Amaurobiidae; genus Amaurobius; species Amaurobius ferox. The sequence goes on along the minus strand of OX578134.1, from coordinate 168,748,308 downwards.
TTCATGCTGACAAGATCAATACTACGTCATGAGACTGCGAGAGGGTGCGACGGTTTTCCATTTGCCGGCGTCTGCTATGCAACAACGCTCTCAGATGCCACTATGGGTAGCTATTTTGAGTCTGTCCTGATGCGAATGGAAATGTAAAACTCCTAAATTAGTGAAGTCTATTTTTACACTATCAAAGGATCAACATGAATATGTATTTTTACTCTTTTCTGGCAGTATGAGTGGAATTCGGTCCTATATTCCATTGCTAATATTGTTTGTCTTCTTGTTGCTGTTGCCCGTCCTCTAATGTCTAGTGGCAACTAGACACTGTCCATGAGCCTTTTAACCCTCAGGATATCAAGAGCAAGTAAGGGCTTTGAGGTAAAATCGTCTCTTGTGAGTTGCAAACAGTCGAGTATATATTTCAATTGTTCGTCTTGATGTGTACCATCATAATTTTTTTTTTGTTAACCGTTACTATGATATTGTATATTCTGTATCATATATATATATTATCTAACTTCCTTTTATATTATATTATCCATTATAAAAATAAGTACTGTTAGTCTAACCAAGTCACCTCCACCACATAACAAATTCTGGATGCTGGATCTAAGGAAACCCAAATTCCTTGGTTCTCAGCATATTACTTTCCTCATATACATAATGTATAAGGAAAGTATTGTGACGGGGTCGAAAATTCGAATTCGAGTTTTCGACGGGAGAGCACGTTTCAAGCATCCCTGATCACGAATCAAACATATTTGAGGTGATGTCTGTGTGTGTGTGTGTGTGTGTGTGTGTGTGTGTGTGTGTGTGTGTGTATGCGTGTGTGCGTGTGTGTGTGTGTGTCAGTGAGTCTGTGGAGACGATATCTCACGAATAAATAGAGCGATTCGAATAAAATTTGGTACAAAATCACAATTCGTGAATACTGGAAGCCTGTTGTTTTTAAACGTAATCGAATGTTCAGAAACCCCCTAAATTTTCAGGTGAAATTTTGAATAAATCATCAAAAAATCAAAACCTTTAATAAAGTTACACAAATAGACATTTCTTATATAATTTTCTCTTAGAAAACGATTGACATAAACTTTAGAACGCTAGCATGAACCGTTCTCGAGGTATTGTACATTTTTCAAAAAAATTATCAAAAAATCATATAAAATAAAAAACAATATTTCCTATTGAGAAACATGTTCACTTTTCATATGTAATATCATGAGATAAATTTGGTGACATCATTCTCGTAGATCTACCTCGTTCCATTCAGAAAAAAAAGATGCTTTGATTAATACGCTTGTATTTGAACGCCAATAGTCATTTATCTGCTGTAAGAATAATTTATTTTCCTGTCCATAACGCTTGGCGAGATTTTGGCGGCAAATTTGTTGGAATGTCGCCAACTTGGCGACTTTTTAAAATGTTGTTAAATTAACGAAAATCTCGCCAAATGGATGACGCAAAATCAATGAAAATGACGACTCATTGACGAAAATTCAATATCTGGGAAATAATATAAATATCTGCTATAGAAATAATCTATTTTCTTTACTGTAAAAGTAGTAAATTCATTGAGTTATATAAGGATAGTCATGTGCTGCCCACATCAGATTTTTCTTTTAATTTTGCCTCTTCCACTTTATACAATACAAATAAAGTTTGAAGATAACCAGTGAAAGTCACATGAAGTTGACTATTGTACATAAATAAGAAGTATATCATGATAATGATTTTGATTTTATAAATTTTAAAGAAGGATATTTTGTAGTATGATATAAATATTATGGTGTGTAAATTGAGATATGAGAAATGATGAAAACACATATAAGAGGATCAATGACCCTGGCAGAGCTCTTACCATAAACTAAAAGCAACTAATTCTGTATTGAAAGTAAACTTTTTCTTTTATAAATAATTTTACTTACCCCTTGTTATTGGTACTGGGATAAGGATATACTAATCATAAGTAATGATAAGCCCTTTTTAACTGTCAGTGTTATTGGATCTATGTAGGAATATAAACTTGGATAGAAGTAATTTGAAGAAAATACATATGAGTTGTGAAATAATAAATGATGAGTAAGGAAATAAGACAGTTGATAATATAGAGTTATTGAGAAATAATGAATAAACATATGAAAATAAAGACTTTCTTTTGGGGGAAAAATGAGTTGATAATTTAAGCGAGATTTAAAATGTAAGTAATGAGAATTTTGATATGGATAAATATTACAGTGTACATACTTGACATAAGATAGAATTGAAAAGACAGTGGTGTAAATAAAGAGTTAGATTGTCAGCAAATACTTATTTTATATTCAGTGAAATGTTTACATATTATTTTATTTTAAAGTGTTATATTTGAAGTGTAATTTATTATCATATTTGGAGCAAGAAGTCTATTGGTCTTGTGAGTTTATCAAATGAATGGCAATAAAGAAACCACTTGGAATTATTGTCAGGATGCACAACACTCAGGATCAATACACTTAACATTGTATAAATGTATTATAATCAGATTAACTAATGTAATTATTAAGTAAGTAAATTCGTATTTTGATGAGATTTGAACTTATATTTAAACATGTATTACTGCATGTATTGTATGAAGTACATGTAATTTCATTTAAGTATTTAAAAATCATCCTTAATCACATATAGCCTTGGAATTAATATTTAATTGTTGAATTTGTTGAAAATTGTTTTATTATTAGGTATTTTATAAATTTATGGGATCCCATCAAGCACATCAACACAAACATAAACACAAACTCCATAACACTGCGAAAAGAGTTAATGGTGTGAAAGCCCCAGGCCGTCCGGCTCGTCCAGAGGACTTAGAGCAACAAGTTGGACGACCGGAGAGTTAATGGTGTGTGCGAGTTCCCCTGATCAAGGAACTCTGCATTTTTTTAATATGTATATAAAACACAAACTAATTCATCACACTTACACAACATAGAATAAAATAATTTATTGTACTATTATCAAAGTGTGTCGTAAATATTTACATTTTTACTGCTTTTTATATTATAAATTTCACTTTTGATTTTATATTGGAATGCTATACTTTGAAAAGCCGTGGGCATGAAGTGTGCTTGTGCCCAAACCTTTTGTTTTTGGAGGGGGGATGTGATACAGTTATTTTAAGCTTTCCCCAATAACGCGCCCTTCTTTTTCATATTTATTATTTCAAATTCCTATTTCATATCCAGCACGTATTGCAGCTATATTAAATTCTATCCCACGCCACTAATATTAACAAGGTATGCCAGCACTTCCTCTTTTCCTCGACCATACCATATAGGGTCACTCATCTTAACCTCTGCGTACACGTTATCATGTGAAACTGCTTTCCCAATCACATTTTTAAACCCTAGAACGCGAAGACCGCAGTCCCATGCCTCATATCCCACCCCCTTCGATGTAAATGTAATTTGTACTTGTGAAGAACTACGCAGACGGCATTAAGATTTCTTGAGAGCTGGATGCCGGAACGCAGCTGTCCGATGTAAATATATCAATTTCGAGTGTGATATAATAAAGTAGATTTTGGTTATGTGAAAGTGTATCTTCCCTGGATAGTTTCCTCCTTTAATATTACACACACACACACACACACACACACACACACATACACACACACACACACACACACACACACACACACACACACACACACACACACATATATATATATATATATATATAAATATATCCATAATAATAATTTTCTTCCTACTTCTAATAAAATCGAATATAAACACTTTGCTCATCATGGTTTTGAAAATATAACTATACCTATTTTGGACATTAAAACAAATACTGCTGATAGATTATTCTTTGAAAACTTCTATATTAAATCACAATGTACTCTGTTTCCATATGGATTAAATCAATTATATCTCAATGGTAATATTGTTAAGAATAATTTTGTAGATAATAAATATTCTATTTGTAATCACCCTTTTTTTAATCATCTTTTACATAATAGTAAATTGGCTAAACTCAAAAGATTTAAACGCGGTAAAGGAAGCTCCTCCCAACATGATTTTAAAGCGGAGATTAAAAGTATGCATCAACAATTCAATAACACATTTCAATGGAAATTTATTAAATCATGGGTATTTGCAGTTAAGAAAAAACAATTAAACACAGTTTATGCTATTTTCTTAAAGTTAAATCTTACTAATGAACATTTTAATCATATTTTCTATGATTTGCTCATTACCAGATCAAAATATTTAAAAATAAAACTTAATCAATTTCATAATAATAACTGTTCTAATTCTTATTGTGTAATATCATTTAAGCATCCCATTTATAATTCCATAAACTTTAAGAATTTATTTAATCATTCTCATCATTTATTGTCTGTAAAGGATTTGAATGTTACTAAAACTTTTAAATATAACAAGCCTATTGGTAGAACCATTTTTAATTACAATCCAATTTCAAAATCTCTCTCAGTCGACATAGATTCCTCAACAAATGTAGATGGTGAATGTATTTGTAGTGTTGAAAATTATGCTGAATTTCTTAATCCACACTTGGGTCATATAGTTACTGGAGACTTAGCCATTGTAAAAGATAAATCTTTAAGAACTATAATGTCATTTGGCACTAAATTCAGGTTACCTTCATGTAATAATTCTAAACAAGTCTTAAAGTCAATCAATCTGGACCTTGATAAATTTATTTATGGATTAGCTTCTAAATATGCTCAGCCTTTAGAGGCATTTAATTTGTGGAAATTTACTATTTTAAGATCTATTAAAAATGCCATTTGTAGTATTAATTTATCTAGATCTATATATAATATGGATAATATAAAGCACTCTGTTAATGATTTACATATATCTTTTGTTGTTACTTATGTTGATAAAGCCTCTAATAATTATGCTATTATTTGTAAAAAATTCTATATTCAATATCTGCTAGATTATTTAAAAAATAATAGTCCATTTAAAATTGATTCACACTCTCTTAATAGTATCAAATTAAAAATTATCAATATGTATAGTGATTTAGATATTAATAATAAATTTTGGACATTTCCATATATTGTGCTTATACCTAAATTTCATAAAAATCCTATTAAATATAACTGTAACTAGTGGTCATAATTCATACTCTACTACTGCTAGTAAATTATTACTAAATTATTTAAATGTACTAAATAGTAATTTACGAGATTCTAGTGACAACTACATTATTATAAATAACTGTAAAGAATTAAAAAATAAATTAAAAACACTTGGTAAAATAATAGGATTTCAAACTTTTGATTTTAAAGATCTATTTAATAATATTAAGATCACTGATCTATATGATGTCATTTTAGCTTTATATAATGCTTATATTACTAATCATTCTCATCTTTCTAAATTTACCATTTTTCCTAAGCTTCTCCATTTTGTTCTTTTCAATAATTATATCTTTCAAGGTAATATATTATGCTTACAAGTCTCAGATGTTCCACAAGGTGGCTGTAGTAGCAGTATGTTAGCTAATTTATACCTATATCAATATGAAAAATTCTTTACTTCAACAGATTAAAAAATTTACAGATATGTAGATGATCTGATTTGTCTTGTATTTACTGATAACTATGTCATAGATATAGATTTCTATCCGGATAATTTGGAATTAATACCTAATGAAACTTCTATTAGTAATAATATTTATTATTTGGATTTAAATCTAATTATAGAACCTGCTCATGGGATAGTTACTAATTTATATGATAAAAAAGATTTTTTTTAATTTAATATTAATAAATTATTACCTTTTAATTCCTGCAACTCGATTCAATTGTTTAGAAATATTATACTTAATCAACTTTTTAGAATTTATAGATTATCAGATAAAAAATTTCATGCTTTGCACATTAATAACCTCAAAATTACCAGTAAAATGTATAAATATCCTGCATATTTAGTAAATGGTATAGTTAATAAGTTTCGATTAGCCTAAAATTCTCATATTCTCCCCTTATTATCTTATTTTAGCCGCACTTCTTCATTCTCTTGAAATTATATTTTCATCTTTTTATCTTGAAGCGTTAACTGTTGAATATCTCTTTTCATTGCTTTTACGCAGTACAGTTTTTATTACTCTCTTTGGCAACAGCTAATCATATCTTTTCATTTCTGCATATGGCAACATTGGTCTAGCCATATTTTGCTTGTCATGGTTGCACAAATGAAGTGTATTGTTCCAATCTATATGCTTGTCGTCCATATAACACAAGTTTATAGATAAAATCTATCTTGTGTTTCAGAAACAAGCATTTTTGTGTTCATTTCGAAGGGATATATGCACCCGAAGAGAATTTTTTCGAAATGAACTTACCGTAAGCCTAAAGCTCTTCCATGTGCAAGCTTTTTTGCTTGATTTTTTTGTTTTCTTATTTTCATTCCTCATTTTTGAAATTTGTTGATTGTCTTTGTCTTTATGACCTGCATTACGCTTTATTATTTCCTATTTATGTCTTAATTTCTTTTATTTCTTTGTATTTTGTAGAAAATTTTGGAATAGTGTATTATGAGTTACTACATACATTCTAACATTGGATTTACTAATTTATATTTATATATATATATATATTACTAATTTATATTTATATATATATATATATATATATATATATATATTGCAGCAATTTTAAGCTCTCCCCAATAACGCGCCCTTCTCTTTCATAATTATTATTCCAAATTACTATATCATGTTCACCACGTATTGCAGCTATATTAAATTCTATTCCACGCCACTAATATTAACAATGTCTGCCAGCACTTCCACTTTTACTCGACCATACCATATAGGGTCACTAATCTTAATCTTTTAGTAAACTTTCTCATATGAAACTGCTTCGCCATCACCTTTTTAAAGCATAAAGAACGCGAAGGAAGTATGTGCTCCATGTCCACCTCTCCCATCACGTTTTTCTAGAAACAATTACCTTATTCTAAACGATAGTAAAGAATTAAAGAATAAATTAACATCACTAGGTAAACTAATTAGATTTCAAACTTTTGATTTTAAAGATCTTTTTAATAATATTAAGATCTCTGACCTTTATGTAGTAATCTTAGCTCTCTATATATATAATGCTTATATTACTAATCATTCTACTCATACTATATTTACCAATTTTCTTAAACTTCTCCACTTTGTCCTTTTCAACAATTATATATTTCAGGGTAATATATTATACTTAGATGTCTTAGGGGTGACACAAGGTGGCTGTAGTAGCAGTATATTAGATAATTTATAGTTTTAT
>OX578134.1:168691029-168736029 GCA_951213105.1 Amaurobius ferox | reverse complement strand
CCTCAATTTATTTTGTGATTTTTTTTATTGTTATTGAAAAAAATGTTTATTTATTATTTAATAAGAGAGACAATAAGTATAATTTAATAAGAAAGTGTTGTGTTCAGGAATTTCCTGAATTTGATAAAGAAATTTTATGGAATTTCCTGAATTTCCTAGGATTTAATGAAGTTTAACTTCATCAAATCCTATTTGGCAACAATACAGGCTGTAAAATAAACAGATCAGTTTGACCAATTCATGGTTTGACTAGAATTAAGAAACGTAAAATGTGAGAAATTGTTACTCGTATGAGAATGAATTAGTTTTGTTTAAAATGTAAGAACAAATTTTATTATTCGTTTGAGTAAAAATCCTGGAGGGGATTTGCATCCAGAGTTAACGCGTTTCGATAAAAAAATATAAATTTTATAATTCCAGTCACTATCTAACTTTATACCATTTTTTAAAATTTTAAATGCTATTTTTTCATTTAAACAAATATTTCGGTATGTGTAGCAAGTTATAAAATGCAAGGTTTCTACCTTGGGTCATTTAAATATTGTATAAACACCATGTCAACTTAAGTTATAATTATATCATATTTTAAGGGACATTAACTATCCTCATTAGCATAAAATTGAATTTTCAATTAATAGCTTTTCTCAACCTGCTAAAAAATTAAAAAATAAAGCTTTTTAGTCGGCGTCTTTATTAGTTTCCTAATAAATAAGGCTTAATAAATTAATTTTTCAGAAAAACGAATATGCTTAGAATAGAAGTATAAGTAGTAAACTGAGGAAAGTCCACATCAATAGCTAATATATGCAATTTTAGTAGCCAGTATATTTACAATTTTGCGAAAAGTAATTTTGTAATTTTTGCAGAGATTTTCATAATTTTTAACTTTTACGTATACGCAGTAATGCTGCTTCGGAATAATATCAGTGACTAGTTAATTAGGGAAGTGTTTGGTTTTTTTTTGTGTGTATGTGTGTTGAATCTTGTATACATCACGGGTGGAAATAGTTCTAGACTTCGAAAAATGTCGAGAAATTATTAAAAAATGAGTATTTGTGTATTTTACCGACCCCCGTTGGCGAACTTTAGAAAATGCCGCCATTTCGGCTCGATTTTTTTCATTCGATCTGAAATTATATGGTTTCTAGTAGAACGTGATGACACAAAACGCATACAATAATAAAAATCAAATCAATGGAAATAAAGGTTTAAAAACAATAACTAAAAAAAAAGTTGCTCGTTTCCTTAATACAGTGCAGCCGTGGTAAAATCTTAAAATTTCAAAAATATTTTGTTTATTTATTCTTAATTAATAATTCAAAAGACTTTTGTCTATTTTTAATTAATTTAAATTAAAAAAATCCTTATATTAACTCTTTATTGATTTGAATGACTTTCCAATAATTGAAATTAAATAGAAAATGTTTACTTTTTGATCATTTTAGTTTTAAAAAGCATAGTTGATTTACAATTGTCGATTTGCAAAATTATTTTTTTTTATTTTCGAGAATTAACAACTGAAAAACCTTTGTTTATTTTCTTTAATTTGAATTTTTTTAAATCTTTATTCAATTTTCGGTAATTTGAATTTTTAAAAATTGTTTAATTTTCTATAATTTAAATTTTGAAACTTAAATTATAGAAAAACTTAAATTATTTTTGCCATTCAATAGATTGAATTTTAAGAAGTTTTTGTTTAGTATTGTATATTTAAATTTGAAAACCTTCTATTTACTTTCAATAATTTGTATATAAAGACTTTTGTTTACTTTTCAAAACTCCATTGTGAAGAAATTAGCCTTCTTGAATCGTGGAACATATGACATCACATACTGGAAGTGTCACATTCTATGTAATACAAGACAACACTCAAGCACTGAGTAACCACAACATGATGCTCTCGCATGGTCATGAGAGTTTTAGGTCTAAATGAACACATTCTATGTAATACAAGACAACACTCAAGCACTGAGTAACCACAACATGATGCTCTCGCATTTTCATGAGAGTTTTAGGTCTAAAGAAACTAAGTGGGAAACTGTGTTCATCTTTAATTGAGTAGGAAAGTTAATATCGAGAGGTCATCCCAATTTAGGCTATCAATCGGCTGCTACAAGAATTTATGCAGTAAATTGTTCGGTAATAAACTTTTGCTACTTGACGGAGACATATTATTCCTGTTGTTCCAAACTGATCTCGACCAGCCATTGTCGAGAAAGTTGGATGAGCTATGGTTGAAAACAAAATTTTCAGTTGGAAAACAACGTTCTTTCTGTCTACCCAGAATTTAGTGAGCGACTCATGAAGTTAGGAAATTGAGGGCTTACAAATAATCAATGTCTATCTAAAGACATCATGTTTATTCCTGATTTGAAAAGACACTGTAGTTGCAGAAACATCTGGAGACCATCCGGCTATTGAAAATGTGCACACATTTTTAAAATAGGAATTTTATGTACCGAAAGACACTGATGTGGAATCAGTAAACGAAAATGAGTTGGATCCATTGGATGGGAATCCCGTTATATACATAAGCTCGGATTCGATACATGACTCAACCGAAGAGGACAATCGCAATTATTCTATCGAATGTTTGAACCAGTATACACCATGTGGCATGCAAGTATATAAAATTAAAACTTTAAAATCAAAGACAATCAAAAAATGTGTTTTAAAAATCTTTTATTAAAATCCCCCTTTTATGTCGTATAAAATTACATGGCCAAAGCGCTGGCGCGGTAGGCCGGTGGTTTGCGCGCTGGATTTGCACTCTGCCATAACTGCCGCCGTGTTCATGCGGAGTACGATCATGTTAAACATGTGGGTACGTAAGTCCTTCCGAGAGGTCGATGGTAGAAGAAGGAGGGTACGGTCCCTGTGGATGCCTCCCCCACTGGTTTCCGGTCTTAATTGGGTGGCACTTCCCAGCCGTCCAAACGGTTACCTTACACCTTTCTGGTAGGTCGGACGGTCTGGATCTCAACAACAACAACAACGGCCAAAGCGCTTTCGTGTTTCATTATGCCTTTCATCAGTGGCGAAGTGAAAATAAGGTGCAAACAAGTGCTTAAATATAGGCCATAACCGCCAGGCAAAATTTACGTATCATCAATTTACATTTTTAAATTTTTTTAAGAAACGAAGCATTTAAAATATCAATAATTATAAAATACAAATTACAATAAAGAGTAAAGATTCATAACCAAAATGAATGTCGTCAAAAAATACTAAAGCAAATACTAAATTTTCAGAAAATCCTATAAAGGTTTTTGATGTTTAGTGAGTCGAGAACGAGTCACCAAGCATCACTAAGAATCTGAACGGGATCAAAATTACAAATTGACACATTTAAAATTATTAATTTTGATCTCTTGATTGGTTATGGTTGACGATTTGTTTTCGACTCACTAAGTGTCAAATCTTTATATGATTTTCTGAAAATTTAGTATTTGCTTTATTTCATTTTTTGACGACATTTATTTTGGTTATGAACCTTTACCTTTTATTGTAATTTGTATTTTATAATTATTTATACTTTAAATGTCTCGTTTTTTTTTTTAAAAGTAAAAATATAAATTGATGATATGCACATTTTGCCTAGCGGTTATGGTCTATATTTAAGCACTTGTTCGCACCTTATTTTCACTTATCTACTGAAGAAGGGCATAATGATGCCTGAAAGCGTTTTACCGTGTAATTTTGTACGTCGTAAAAAGGAGATTTTAATAAAGGACTTTTAAACCTATTTTTTGGTTGTCTTTGATTTTAAAGTTTGAATGAGTTGACAAACTCCATACCATTTTATAGAAAATTAACTTGAAAATTGGCGCAACCATTATGTTACTAAGACATCTTAATATAAAAAGTTGATTTTGTAATGGCACTCGGCTGATTGTGAAAGATTTGAAGCCAAACTTAGTTAATGCAGAAGTTTTAACTGCACGGCAGAAAAACAGATTGTCTTCATAGGACGAGTGGATTTGCTTCCCTCAAATACCGCCTTTTCTTTCATTTTATGTCGAAAGCACTCACCAATGAAATTGACTTTTGCCATGACGATAAACAAGCCTCAGACCAAATTTTAGGAAAGGTTGATATGTATTTCCCAGAACTTGTCCTCAGCTATGGGCAATTATATGCTGCATTTTCAAACGTGTCCCAATCAGCTAACCGACTGGGGAAATAGACGTTCTGAACCTTTATGGCGATTACCAAGTCTGGGAAATTAGCTAACGCAAAGACACAATTAATTGATGGAAAATGGGTTAAAGGATAGTATTCCATATTTACGAATGATGTGGTATATATTGATATATCTGCAAATTAGAAACTTCAAACTAATTTGATTTGATTGAACGTCATCACTATCATATTTTTCTCGACTTAGCATTTCAAGCCGCAATAAACTCGAAATGCAGCTTTGACTATCGTAGGGTGAGCTATTTTTCTAGTATATTATAAATAGCTGGAAATTTTGTTTCAAATATTTGGGAGTCACAAGCACCAAAAATGAAATTAGGAAATGGAATGAAATTAGAAAAAAAATCTGATGTGGGCAGCACATGACTTTCCTTATATAATGCAATGAATTTACTACATTTACAGCCAAAAAAATAGGTTATTCTTATAGTTGATACTTATATTCTTTCCAAGATATTGGATTTTCGTTAATTAGTCGTCATTTTCATCGATTTAGTGTCATTTTAATCCATTTGGCGAGATTTTCGTTAATTTGGCAACATTTAAAAAAGTCACCAAGTTGGCGACATTCCGCCAAAACCTCGCCAAGCGTTATGGACTAAGAAATAAGTTATTCTTATAGCAGATAAATGACTATCGGCGTTCAAATACAAATGTATTACTCAAAGTATCATTTCTTATGAATGGAACGAGTTAGATCCACGAGAATGATGTCACCCAATTTATCGCATGATATTACATATGAAAAGTGAACATGTTTCTCAACAGTTAATACATTTTTTTTAATTTATGGGATTTTTTCATAATTTATTTGAAAAATGTGCAATATCTCGAGAACGGTTCATGCTAGCGTTCTAAAGTTTATGTCAATCGTTTTCTAAGGAAAAATTACATAAGAAATGTCTATTTGCGTACTTATTAAAAGTTTTGATTTTTTGATGATTTTTTCAAAATTTCACTCGAAAATTTAGGGTTCTGAACATTCGATTGCGTTTAAAAACAATAGACTTCTAGTATTCACGGATTGTGATTTTTGTACCAAATTTTATTCGAATCGCTCCATTCGTTCGTGAGATATCGTCTCCACGCACTCACTGACACACACACACACACACACACACACACACACACATACTTTCACGCACACACACACACAGGCATCACCTCAAAAGTGTTTGATTCGTGATCAGGGATGCTTGAAACTTGCTCTCCCGTCGAAACCTCGAATTCGAATTTTCGACCCCGTCACAATTCTTTCCTGATACATTATGTATATAAGGAAAGTAAAAAGTCATGAAGCGAAATGATGAAATGAAAATGATGTCCAATTAGATTATAAAATGAAAGTGAAAGATTTATATAAAATTATGAAATAAAAATTCGTAACTACTAATTATTAATTAGATTAAATGCTGCTTACTCTTGTTGCTATATCTAATTAGACTGATTTCGGCATGATCAACACTAGGGATAACTACTTGATTGTATCTAAAATACGCCTCAAGATGCGCATTCAAATTTCAGTTGAACGTTTATATACTCAAGAAATCCAAATCTTTAAAAAAAAAAAAAAAAAAAAATTTATCGTAGACGTGAATTGTAATCGTTAGTAAGGTTACCTGCGTCAAAACTTGGTATTATTGCTTTTTGGTATTTTGAATATTTTGTTGTGGAAAATGTTTCTCATCAGTACATTAAAATTAACTACTGTTACTTTTAACTACGATTTTTCATATTATATAACTGCTATAAAGCATGTATTAAATATCAAGTGCTTCAAAGTAAATTTTTTTTAGTCAATAAAAAATTGCAATCGCTTCGATTTCAAATTAATCTCTGGTCATATGTCCTGACATTTACGTATTTTAAAAAGTTGTTTTCGTGCAGCTATTATCTTATCGAGGAGAGCTTTTCTCTCAGATGCTGTATTTTGAAAATTATGTTTTATATGAATTATTCAGGGATGCATCGTGCAAAAAACTTTTTTGAAGTTATTCGTAAAAATGGAATTTTTAATAAGTAGTAAATATATTTTTTGTTTTATTTGGTCTCCAAGAAGCTGTAAATTTTACTATCTAAAAACAGCCACAGAAGAAAAGAATATTGAATTTCATTTTTGAAATTCTTGAGTTTTTCCGCCTTTGTTAACACTTTCCAACATAGTTGAAAAGCGTTTATGACTTTTTTCATTCTGTCTGTCTGTCTTCGTTCGCACGAGAGCTGCCGTAAAAATGACTTTATCAAAATGAAATTTTAGTATGTTATTGAGGCGATCTGTGGAATATGTGGGAATGCAAATCAATAATAGCATTCAATTAGTTTTGGATTGAACCCGTGTTGAAATACATTGAATTATTTTTCAAATTTTTCAAACATTTTCCTAATTTTTCAAACATTTTTAAACAAAGTTGAAATTCACAAATTGCTTCGAAAATTCTAAGAAATACTCAAATTATCCCGTAAAATATATATAAAAAAATTTCAGCAAAATGTGTTTTGGTAGTTCCTTAAATTGAAATAATAGTGACACCCATATAATATGACGAGATCACATGATCCACTTCAAACTAAAATAAAGCATCCATCTTCTTACCCAAAGTAAAAATTGTGATTTTTAAAGTTCTTTTAAATTTATATATTGTGTTGCATCTGTCCTAAAACCGCCTAATTGTTGCGTACTTTTGTGCATCTATATTCTGCGTCAACGCAATTACAATATTTTTGAGTTTAAATGATCATAAAACTTTGATTATTTCTACAACGAAGTCTAATTTTAATGGATGCACAATATAAACAAGTGATTGTAAAGATGGGTTGTATAAGGATTGCTGAATTTTTTTCACGAAAAATTATTTAACTCTGGAGTATGAAAAAAAGTTCATGAATGAAACATTCACTGATTTTACATAGAGAACCAGCAGATTTACATTTCGATGACGTCATTTGAATAAAGTTTATTTTCGATGAAGTTTTAAGTTTTCAAATAAAATAAATTATTGTAGTTATGTGATAATAAAAAAAAATATTCACCGCTGAATATATCGCGTTTTAGAGGTGTTTAAATATAATTGCATTTCAGTTGAAATGTGCTTCATAATCGCTGCTTTATGCAGGATTCATCTTTTTTGTTTATTTATTACTGTGTTTCCCCTGTTAACAGTTATAGAGTTTGTCACAGTATGTTGTCATGAATAGGGAAAATTTAAAAGAAATTTCTTAACATCATTAAATTTACAATCGTATACAAACTGAAATTATATAATTTAAGTGTGACGTGCTTTTCCAGGTATTTGTTTGCTTTTGTGGTCTCAAACACAAGCATTCAATTCTTCGATCGGTATCCAATTAAATTAATTATTGGTAAAATGGGGTCATCAATTTACTAATTTTACTTCGTTTGTAAGAGACTCTGATGAAGATGTTCCGAGTACCTAAATATTATTTGATACCCAACTATTATTCGATAGTTTTCATAAGAAAATATTGATTTATTAAATTTAGATTTTTATTTATTTATTGTTTCATTGTTGATGGGTTGTAGTATAAAATAGAACAAATGGCTTAATAATAGTATGTTGTAGATAATTATGCATACGAACACACGCACAAACATAACATAGTTTTTAGAACATCTAATGAAACAAAAGATATCCTAAATGCAAGAAATTTAAAGGCGTTTGATAGGGCGCTAAATGGTGTGTACACTTTTGCCTGAAATATTAGCATCTTTATTCTATTTTGCGTACATAGACATATGCATTTTTAGTAAAAATTGGAAGTGATATCTTCAGAACAACATAGAAATCCTTAATGCCCCCCTCCTTGTAATTCGATATTGAATTCATATTGGTTATCATCTAACCTATGTATGATTAATATAAATAACCAATACGAATTCGATACTGAATCTAACATGATTCGATACTGAATTACACATCTAAATCATTCGGTTCATCATTTGGTACTGAATCATACATCACATTCAATACTGAATCATACATCTAAACATTATGCTATATGATTCAGATAGATGATAGACAATATGAATTCTATACTGATTTCATACTGATTATCAGCTATTAGCAGTCAATCAATTGAAAAATTTATCAAGGAAACATTTTAACCCGAACAGTGAAAAAATATATACAAAACACAAACGCCAGTAGTCGCTGGACTTGAAAAGATGCAATGTCACGCAAACGCCAGTAATAAATATCGGAACTGATAACAGATTATTGAGAAGACTTTAAAAGTCGGCTAAAACAAAGAAGGCACGCCCAGAGTCATTTCTCAATAAGTTGCGCTCTTTATATGTGAAGGTTGAGAGAAATGATCATAGTACGGCCAACAACGGGCTTGCCCATAAATAAAGTCCATTAACATGTTTTTGAAATACCTTGCATATGTATATATGATACAGAAATTTTAAGTTTTCCCTATTAACTCACCCTTTCCTTTCATAATTTTTATTTCAAATTCCTATCTCATGTCACACGCTTATGGCAACCCCATTAAATTTTAATCCCACCCTATTGATATTAACAAAATCTGCCCATACTTCTTCTTTGCCTTTACAGCACCATATAGAGTCACTCATTTTAACAACTACAATAAATTTTCTGATTTCAAGCTATATCTCCATCATGTTTTTGAAGTATAGAAAACGTGAGGGCAGCATGTTTCCTATGTCGTCATCTTTCTCCGCCGTAAATGTGTAACTTGTACTTATGTAACACTGCTGGAGAGAGAGTCGCCGATGAGGAGCTCATCCACTGCAAGAAATTGTGTTTTAATATTATCCATCTGAATAAAATAATTTTTGCAGCTAAAGAGCTTATTCTATGAGTGATTTCTACAACTATCACATATCCAACTAAAAACAGGCAGACGTAAATGATATAAATATAGGAATGCGCTTCCCCCCAAAAAAATTTGTAACCCATTCTGTCATCTACTAACTGAAATAACTACTACTACTGCACACACGAGATTGGCATGCGCGAAAACACAACGGGAATATCCCGACAAGACAAGTCAAGTTGAATAAGAATAAGCTACTACTATTACTACTACAAATAATAATAACGATTATTATTATTAGATTCGTTCTGTGTTTCACTTGCGATGTTGAGCGCACAAATTGCATATAACTGCAATAACTACTACTACTGCTAAGGAGACGGGAAACTTGAGCAACGTATTTAAGCACAAATCAGACAAAATATATCATACAACTGTTTCGAGGATACGCTAGATCGCCTTCGGCAGTGCTAGAGAACCAACAAACCCAAAGTCAAAAAGACGAAGTAGGCACAAATTGAAGAAACAGAGGGGTTTATATACCCAGGACCTGGATTAAAAACTCTCCTGAGTGAGCCAATCAGAAAGCAGAATTTAAAACTGTCTAGCCAATCAGAAACGAGAAGTAACACACAAGATTGGCCTTTTGCCGAAACACAACTGGAATATCCCGACTAGACGAATTAAGTCCGAACGAGAATAAACTACAAGGGGCGGGAATGTCTAGTGGTTAGCGCACGGCTATTGCACTCTGATGCTCGAGTTCGATTACCGGCTCTACTCGCAATATTCTCGTGTTCACGTGGAGTACGAGAACGTTACATATGTGGCTCCATAAGTCCTTCCGAGTGGTTGGTGTTAGGAGAAGGAGCTTACGGTCCCTGTAAATACCGCCCCCACAGGGTTCCGTTCTAAATTTGGTGGCCCTTCCCTGCCGTCCAAACAGATACCTTCATTTTCGGGTAAGTCGGATGGTCTGATTAGAATAATAACAATTAATAATAATAATAATTATTATTACTATTAGATTCGTTCTGTGTTTCGAATGTAATGTTGAGCACACAAATTGCAATTTGGAATGAGAGTAAATTTGGATTTTGCAGAGTAAAATAATTTATATATCATATCTATGATCTATGAAATCCAAGGGGACAGATACGAACTTTTAAAGTTATTTTCATGCTTCAACTTTTATCAGCTTCAGCAGAGTTCTGACCCTGATACCTCAGGGGGACAAAAATTGGTTTCGACATGATTTATTCAGAAATATATCATGCTAAATTCTATTAGAAAAAATAGAATATTAATAACTATAAAAATATTTCTGTTTTATATTCTCTGCAGGAAACAGTTTTTTGTTTTAACTGAAAGAAAAAAGAAAATACATTGCGTTTGATTTTGAGCATCCCTGCTCTTGGCAGTGAGTGATTTTTGCATTATCATACTTTAATGTTTTAAAAGAAAAGTATTATCTTCCACAATTTTTTTTAAAATGTATAAGAGAAATACACGTTTTAAAAATTATTGTTCATATTTCGAACATTTTTTGAATAATTTTCGTCACTGTATGGGTATGTAATTTTTCGACAGGAGTATTCAAGGAAAATGCACGTAAGGAAAAAGTAATGTAAAATGAATTGGGTTAATATGTTCGATCACCCTTTGCAGGTATTGGCGTCCATGGACGTTAATGCCTGTAAAGGGAGATCGAACTGTTTGGGATAGGGTATGACAAATACCTGCTTTTCTGAAAGGTTCTTCGTTTGGGATCGAGGCTATCCCATCCCTTAAGTAAAAGGTTAATAAAAATCCCTATAATGAAACAATAATAACTAATGAAAAACAGATCGTATATCTCTCATTATATTCAGTGAACTATCGTTTATGTGGTATATGTATAATTAAACAATAACTGTAATTAGATAATTTTTTACAAGTAAATTATAGTCTATAATTTTATTTTTATCTATAATTTCATATTTTTAAGTACAGAAATAGTGTTTATTGACATTTAACAGAATGAATGCTTCTACCTTTTCGAATGGACCGATCCGTTGCTAAATTTGTAAAATACTTTCAGAGAGACTGTGAATGTTAAGAGAATTTTGTTAAAAATTGATTTTTTTTTATTATTATTTTGAGGATTGTGAATACAAGTGGATTTGAACATGGAATCTGAATGTATTACAAAGTTAAGTAAGACCTCTCGTTGCGGATATTATGATTATTATTATTATTTTTTTTTTGATAAAAATATTCAGACTGTGACAAAAGTGTACTATTATAATATAGGATTTCAAATGTCATGTTAAAAATATGTAATATTCTGCAAATATTATGAATTTGATAATTATTTGTCAGTACATATCGAAACTACATCCCATTTTCATACGTAATATATATATATATATATATATGCTTATATATACGTATATATATATATATATGCTTATATATACGTATATATATATATATGCTTATATATACGTATATATATATATATATATGCGTATATATACGTATATATATACATATATATACATATATATATATATATACGTATATATCTATACATATATATATATATATATGCGTATATATACGTATATATATACATATATATATACATATATATACATATATATATATATACGTATATATCTATACATATATATATATATATATATATATATATATACGTATATATATATATATATACATATATATATATACGTATATATATATATACATATATATATATACGTATATATATATACATAGATATATATATATATGTATATATATACATATATATATATATATGTATATATATACATATATATACATATATATATGTATATATACATATATATATGTCATGGCGCGGTTTGCCAACTCACAAAAGCAAAGGCGCACCAGACAACTCAAGAGCCGGTGAAGCCGTATAGTGGAATTTTAGCAATTTAATCAACCATTCTAAATTTACCCAAGCAAGAAACTTTCTCAGTCTAACAGAATTGTTTGTTAGATGACATGCAGTGAATAGCAGAGGAATTAAAGGCATTTCAAATAAATCAGAAGCAAAGTAAAAATCAAAATATTATTTATTTAAATCACACTTAAGTACTTTACTTTAAAAAATCAATTTCAAATTCAGAGCTTCATTTAAAATAACACAATCTGCCTTTCTGCTCTGTACAAATTTATATGGCATACAATAATTCACTTCAATAATCATATGATCTTAATTTTGATTGTTAAGTTATCAATAAATACATTTTTGACATGAGCCTATTAATTTTAGAAATCATTCTTCACTATGCCGGTGCTGTACGGCATTAAAATTCCCGTAAAGAAAATGTTACCTGGCTATTATACATTTCACGCTTTTCAGAAAATACCTCTCATCAGATGTGCACGATTTTAAGTAGAACAAAGTTCTCAAAAGGAACGATGAGGAAAAAAGGTCCAAAACTTTAAGTACTAGACATCAGTCGATTTTACACTCCGAACGATATTTGGATAGCTACTTCAAAGCTCGGCGTCGATGTCGGATAGATTTCCTGGAATGGAAAAAAATATATTTTAGAAAATGTACAGAATAATTAATGTAAGTATCCAGGATCTTCTTCAATCATCTCCAGAATGCAGGGGCGGTTTCCTTTAGAACCAAAATGCCCATCTCCGCCAGTTAGCCATTTCGGCTAAACGCCTTTTGTCTAATTTCAAGACAAAACCTTCGATGCGACCTTTCAGTCGGAATTTTCCAGCTCGAAGAGAAAAAGTATGGGTCGCTCGAGCCCACGCCAAAGTTTCTCCTTCGCTTTTCGCCTCTTCCTGATTGGACAGCGCGCTCTCCTAGTAACAAGTGAGCTGAACGTCACGCATCTCGGCCAGACACAAATCCTAGACGCTCCCAACGAATTCACGACCAAATGCGCTTTTTAATGCAATTTCAATGGAAACAAGTGTTAGCGAAAAACACAGCACAGGCACGAACGGAGAGAAGGATGTTTCTCTCGCATAAAAATAAGAAAGGCTCATGGCGCAGAATTGCGACATGACAGCTCTCCCCTTCAGGGAGGCAAAAATTTTCCGAACACAGTGAGGAAAATTTTTCTCTCACTTAAAACACAAAAACACAAAAATTTACAGAGAGTTTTAGGAACCTGTAAGTGTAAAATAATTTAAAACAAAATTTTGGGCGAGAAAAGTGCGATCGTTCACCTCTCTCAAAAACAACAACACTGTAGATCTGAATGACTGGCCAAGCCACTCATCACCACAGGTAAAGACCAAAAGAAAACCAAAAGGATGACAAGGCGTCACCACATCTTAAAGGAACCTTTACAAAAATTCACATTTAAATTACACTTAAATCAGAAAAATTTGTCAAGGCAATTTGCCTGACACACAATATCTCAATCAACCACATTGAGATCAACCAGGTGATATGAAAAATAAAATATGATATAATATGAATTTACAAATTTAAACAATATAAACAATTAAAAAAATTTCAAACAATTTCAAACAATTGTCACTTTCAAAACACACAAGTGACACAAAAATTCTTAAAGGATTACATATATTGAAAATTAATTTAAATTTAAATTTGTCATATTTAAGCAATGAGATTCTTTACTCATTCAAAATTTGTCTCACTCTTTGAGAACAAGGTCACTTTCAATATTTCCATTTTTCAAAAACTTTCATTTAATCTTAACTTTCACTTTAAATTACTTTCAAATTCAACATATTAACTTTAAATTACATTTATCTTCAATTTTTCAACATTTCAACTTTTCATCATTTATTCAACAAATTTAACATTAACTTTAATTCAACTTCTTTTTGTCATCAAGACAATTCAGAATTTTCTCATTCTGACACACTTTCATAAATTACTTTAAATTATTCATTTATATTTACATTATTTAATTTATCTTAAAATTTCAATTTACTTTACTTTCAACAAAATCTCTGAAATAACTCAACAAGTGACCACTTTATGTCACAAAAGAAAAATTTACATTTATATACATTTGTCTACTGAGAGAGAGAGAAGGAGAAAAAATTCTCCTGAAATTCACGTCAGTTGTGTAAAAGAGCAGGAACACATCTAAAGAGCAAACTCGGCGGGGACTAACGAGTTGCCAAATTAGAAAAAAGGGAGGTGTAAAAAGAAAAAAAATACTCGCGTGCAGGAAGCGATTGCAGCAGAAACAGGACGCCAGGACATGCCTCAAAAGCAACGGATATCACCAAAATTTTGGACAGCTTGCGCTGACCCCATCATCCTCATCATCATCATCTTCTTCATCAACATCATCCTCATAGCTTCACCAGTTTCCCACCTGGCCAATCACAACCCTCCTAGGTAGGCTCGGAGCAAGTTGTCGTCCAGGACTCCAGTCCTGCCACAAAAGTTCGGAACTTTTAATTTGCTAAGCTGCTTCTTCGTCTGTGATCCAATGTAAATATGTCCATGTTTGCGTCCACCAGCCAGCTTTCAGAAAAAGGTTTGCAGCATAGAAATATGATGACTCACTGAAATGTGTGTAGATGTTTGAAAACTGCTGGTCAAAAAAAACAACAATGTGAAATGGAATTTCAAGAGAACAGAATTTCAACAAAACATCAGCCAAAAATTTCACCTCTCTCAGCAACAAAGTTTCAAAAACATTTTTCAAAAGAGATCATTTACTTTTGATCTTCAAAAAAAAAATTTCATTAAATTTTCAAAAATTTTCAAATTCAAACCTTTCATTTTCACTTTCAAATTACTTAAATTACTTCAATTTCTTTATATTAATTTCAATTTTAATTTCAATTTTATTTTAACAAATCATTTACTTTTTTCAAAATTCAAAATTTCCTCCTTTTTCTTAGGGGAACAATTCAATTTACCACCACCATTTTAATTACTTTCATTCAAGAACTTAACAAAATAATCAAACATTTTTTTACCATAAAACACATCAGTATAATCAAAGTCAATCAAAACAAGACTCTCGAAAAATTTTAAAGTCCAAGGAGAGTCAATTAACAAATTTACTTATTATTTAAATTATAATATAAACATTCATAAATTATAGTTCACAAATCAATTACTTTTTCTTATTTACTTTTTACTTTAAATGCAAGATTTCCAATAAATTTTAAAATCACAACAATTTTTTCACAAATTCTATTTTAAAAGACAATATTGAAATATAAAAACTTAAACAAGTATAAACTTAAACCAAAAATGAAATCTTTCTTGCAAAATTTAATTTCTGAAAAATTGTGAACTCAACTAAAATTTAATATTGTGAAAATCTTTGATTCCTCAGATTATAAGGTGTACGTGTATTTCTGTTTGTCATATAATACTGATTTTGGTGTGGTATATAATTATTTCTAAAGTTATTGTTGTAAATGATTCTTCCATTTCCTCTATTATCAAAGTTATTTGAATTATTTCTATGTGCATATTGTTGACTTTTATTAGCATGAAAGTTTGATCTAGTATGAACAGTATTTTCGTTTACCCTTTTATTTGGCAAATTAAATCTTACTCTTTTCACAGTCTTTTTGTTTTGAGATTTTTCTGAATTTCTTGATAAACAAGATTTTAGTTTCACAGAGTCTTTCTCAGCGGTGATCACAGGAGTAAGTTTATTTGACTTAGAGTTCAATTTTTGAGTTTCAGTAGTTTGTTTTGAAAACTTTTGCAATTCCTCTCTTCTTGGAGGTAAAAGAGTCAGTCTGTTCACATGAACCAGTTGTTCATTTTTGGGATTCATTACATGTTTTATTAAAAAATTGACAGCAGAAGTTTGTTTTATCACTTTAAAAGGGCCTTTATTAAAAGAGCTCAGTTTTCTTGACTGGCCTTGAGGCAAAAAGGGAGTGTAAAGATACACTAAATCACCAATTTTAATATTGGGCATCTTCGCTTTCTTATGCTGTTGTAAAATTTGTGAATTTTCAGCTTTTTCTAAATTACTTTTTACTACATCATATGTTCTTTTAAGTCGGAATCTCATGTCTTCACCATAATCATATGTTGATTCATATGTCGGAGGTTTAAATCCAGCAATCAAAGTATTTGGAACTGTTAAATCTCTACCATAGAGTAAATAAGCAGGCGATTCACCCGTAGAAGCATGTATGGCATTTCTATGTGCTAATAAAGCAAAATGGATCAATTTGTCCCAGTTATCTTTATCGTTATATGCAATATTTTTCAAGGATCTGATCAAGGTACCATTTAATCTTTCAACACAACCGTCTACAGATGGCATGTAGGCAGTAGTAGTATTCTTTATTATTCCTAATTTCTTATAAAAACATCTAGCTGTTCTAGAAACAAAATTCGTCCCTTGATCCGAGACGATGAATTTAGGTATACCATGCTGAGCCATGTAGTGCTCTAAGCAACTTAAAATGTCTTCAGTTTTAATTGAAGCCAAGGGATATGCTTCAGGCCATCTTGTAAAATAGTCAGTTATGACAAGTATGAATTTATTTCCAGATCTTGATATAGGTAATGGTCCAACACAATCCATGGCGATTCGCTCAAATGGATATGTGGATTTTGAGAATTTTTGAATGGGTGCTTTGTTATTTCTAAAACCACGATTTACCACACAAATTTCGCACGAAGACACATAATTTTGTGTTTGGGAATACATTCCCTGTCAAAAATATTTTCTACTTACAGAAGCTAAAGTTCTTCTAAATCCACAGTGTGCGTAAGTAGGGCAATCATGATGCAGCCATAAAATTTCAGACACAAGTTCCTGCGGAACAACAACTCTTTCTTGTTCTTGGTGTCTACGCTTAGGGTGTTTATGAGTACACCACAAGATATCATCTTTTCTAAAAAATACCAAAGTTTGTGGGTAAGGTTTTATGTTTTTATCTAAGAGGTCTATAATTTTATTGCATCTTGGGTCAGATTTTTGAGCATTCTTAATTCTTATGAGCAAGGTAGGACAAGTAAATGTTTGTTCCAATTGACCACTTTGTATGTTATTTTCATTTTGAATTTCACTTTCATTAACATCAACAGCACAAATTTCATTTGCTTCATTTGTATTGGCAGGATTCAAATTGACTTCTGATTCTCTTATATTGCTACTATTAGAATTTGGATTTACACTTGGAAAATTCTGATTAACATTCTGATTTATAACTTTATATTGTGACACAAATCTTTGTGGAATATTGTCAATAGTATTTGTACATTCATCTACATTTCTCGACATATAATCAGCAACCACATTTGCCTTTCCTGGTTTATGTACTA
The DNA here is from genome assembly GCA_951213105.1 of Amaurobius ferox. Lineage (NCBI taxonomy): Eukaryota > Metazoa > Arthropoda > Arachnida > Araneae > Amaurobiidae > Amaurobius > Amaurobius ferox. Next base: position 168,718,733 of record OX578134.1, on the reverse strand, counting down.
TTTGATAGTCAAATTGTGATAGAGATGCAATCCATCTAGCCAATCTAGATGTAGGATCTTTTAATTTAAATATGAATGAAAGGGATATCTGGTCACAAAAAATTGTGAAAGGTTTTCCAATTAAATAGTGTTTATAATAGTTAGTAGCCCATACAACGGCTAATGCTTCTCTTTCGACAACACTATATTTACATTCAGCTTCATTAAGTTTACGACTAGCATAAGATATTGGATGCAAAATTTTATTTTCATCTTCTTGGGACAAATAGCAGCCTAAAGAGTGATTTGAAGCATCAGTGTGTAAAATAAATGGTTTTCTAAAATCTGGAAGGGTCAAAATTGGTTTTGACAAAAGTTTTCCTTTTAAAATTTCAAAAGATTTTTGAGCTTCATTAGTCCAAATAAATTTCTTTTTACTTTCATTATTCTTAGTCTTCAATAATTCTGTCAATGGCAGGGTCAGTTCTGCATAGTCTTTTATGAATTTTCTATAGAATCCAGTGAGTCCAAGAAACTGTCTCACATTCTTAATTGATTTAGGAATTTTAAATTTTTCTACAACTTCCAAATTATGAGTATCAGGTTGTACTTTTCCATTTGATACCAAAAATCCAAGATACTTAATTGTTTTTCTGAAAAAATAGCATTTGCTTGGTTTCAATTTAAGACCATGTTTACTTAATCTTACAAAAATTTCTTCTAGTTTTTTCAAATGTTCTTCGAATGTTCTTGAAGCGACTATTATATCATCTATGTAAATTCCAGATATGCCAGCCAGCACCAGAGACATCAGTCTCTGAAAGGATGCGGGCGCATTCTTAAGACCAAAAGGAGTTCTGGTCCATTCAAAATGACCGTCAGGTGTTGAAAAAGAAGTTTTTGGATAATCATTAGGATGTAAACACAATTGGTAAAATCCACTGGTTAGATCCAGAGTCGAAAAATACAAGGCTCCAGACAAATTATCGATTAATTCCGATATATTCGGAATCGGAAAATTTTCTACTATTGTTATCTTATTTAACTTTCGGAAATCCGCTACTAACCTATAACTTCCATCAGGTTTCTTAACAAAAAGCACAGGAGTATTGTAAGGAGATGTACTTCTCTGAATTATTTTGGCATCTAACAATTCGTTGACCTGGCGTGAAAGTTCTTTCTGTAAATTGTGTGGAATGCGGTATGGCTTCTGCCTGACAGGTATGTTAGACTCAAGATTAATTTCGTGCAAAATAGTGTCACATCCAGACAATTCTTTCATATTTTTAGCAAAAACATGTTTATATTTACTTAATAATTTCAAAAGTAGAGTTTTCTGAGCATAGTTCATATGTTTCAAATCAAAATCTCCTCCCCATGCATCAAATGTTTCATTTTCTTCAATACAGTTTTCAATGTCAACTCTATTATTTATGTCAATATCAGATTCATAGATCTTTTCGAAAGTTCCCAATTTCATACCTTTGTTTATATAAACAATTTTCTCAGATGGATTTGCAACTCTTGCATACAAAAAGTCATTTTCAGGAATTTTGTGGATGCTTCTGGCTACGAAAATTTTGTTTGCAGAAAATTCTTTATTATTGATAGGTTCAAGTAAAATTGTCGTGTCTTTCTTAATTTTGTAATTTCTTTTTAATTTAATAAAAGATTCAGTATATGGCCTCAAGACACATTTGTTGAAAGCTTTGGCAATCCCTATTGCCTGGTTTTGTTGTGAACTTCCTTCATCATGTTTATCACAATCTGTCTGAAATATTTCATTGTCACTGGTATTGTCTTTTGTCAAAAATCTGTCTGTATGTACATTGTCATTCATCTGTCTTTCATAAAAATCATTATCACATTCAATATTTGACCTTTCATTTCCATTTGCATTAAAATCTCTAAAATCAACATCTCTAAATTCATTGTGAAAATTGTTTTGTTCAAATAAATATCCATTATTACACTTATTTTCATATCCTCTAAAATTTCTTGAAAAATTTGTGTCTTTGGATCTATAATCCACATCATTTGTAAAATTGTAATTTCTTCTGTCAAAATCATGGCTTATTGCATAACTGTGGAATGCTTGAGATTTCACATCATCAGAAATCACAGTAAAACTTTGTGATTCGGTAAATTCAGTAAAGGGAATACTACAGTACAAAAAATTCACACGTTTATGTCTATAAGTAATTGTCACTTGTTTCTCATGTAGAAATGTACTTCCTAAAATCATGTTGTACCTTCCTGGGGCAGGTGTATTTAAAATGCAGCATTCAATCATATCTCTTTCATTTCCAATAATAATGGGAAAAGAAGCTTTTCTCTCAACCAAAATATTTTGACTTCCAATTCCTCTCAGAATAGTGGATGTATGTTTTAATTGTACTTTTCTCGGGTTGATTTTGTGTAAAGCATCACTATAGATAATGTTTATGGAACTTCCAGTGTCGATTAATGCATTTAGTTTGACATCTTCAACAAAAACTTGAATAATAGGAAAATTGTTTTGGCAAGGGGCCTCGATTTCTGTCATGTAACTAACTTCAGAGTTTTGACTATTAAATATTGGAGATTGAAAGTTTTGTGTTCTGAAATTCTGTCTTCTAAATTGTCTTCTATTACCAAATCTATTATTAAAATATCTGTTATTTCTTCTATATCCAAAATTATTGAAGTTTTGAAATTTATAATTATCAAAAGAATTTCTAAAATTTGAAAAATTTCTTCTCTGGAAATTTGAATTTCTATATGAACTGTTACGAAAAGGTCTTCTAAAAGCTAGAGAGTTCTTTCTTGGAGAATAATTTTGATATGGACTTTTAACATACCACTCTTCTTCCTGTGAGGCAACCGGAGTTCTTCTTTGACTGAAACGGTTTCTATTTTCAGATCTCTTGGATGGTGTAGAAGTTCTGAAAGATGTTGATGGTTTATGTTTCTTCTTTACTGGAATATCTTCCCAATCTTCCTCTTCCAATTCATTTTCATTGTATCTGCTTGTAGAGGGCGTATCCATAAAAGATTCTTCAAAACTGGAATTGCTCTTTTCCAGATCTTCTCTTATTTCATTCAGTCTTTTCTTTCTTTTTTCTGAGTTCTCACTGAATTTTTTTCTTAACTTCTCAAATTCTTTCTTCTTAGAATTCAATTCTTTCTTCAGCTCTTCAATTTCATGTTTAGGGTCATTTTCGATTCTCACGGCATTTATGTCTTCTGTCATTTCTTCCAGCACTTCATTTTGCACTTCTTCTTCCAATATTGCAATCTCTTTAGCAGCTTCAAATGACTGTGGGTTTGCAGATAACACAGCTTTTCGAATAATGATTTTCAACCCTTTCTTGAATGCATTTAGTAAAATAGCAGTTCTCAGGGAATCTTCATTATCAGACACAACATCCTGCGGAAAAGCAATATAGGATTCGGCTTCTATGCGATTCGCATAATCGCGTACACTCTCATTTGTCATTTGCTTGCAATTTACTAGTGCGGCAACGTTCTTGGCAATATTTTCTTTTTTTTGTAAAATTGTCCTTGAGTGCGTTAACAACTTCAGTAAAATTCGTGCTTTGATTTAATTTTGGAATTGATTTAATCAGTCTCTCCGCCCGACCAGACAATTTCAACTTTAGAACGAAAATTTTGTCTCTATTTGTCCACTCGGCGTGTTCAGCCACTAATAAAAACTTTTCCAAAAAGACCTGGAAAGATTCACTTGCATTGCCAGCAAAACCCGGAATGGATCCAAGAAACTGAGAACCAACTCCGATTTTCATTTTGTTAGAGTCTCTGACAGCGGAAGCTGATCTGCCAGAATTTGGAGAAAGTCGTGGTGGAGACACCGAAGGAATACGGTTAGATGAATTCCGTTGTGTAGAGGAGTCTCTACTCCTGCTTGCTCTCGTATTTCTAGATTTAGGCATTTTAGCACAAGGTTTTTCACCGACACAGATTCTAATTTATCACGAGCACAGTTTATTGTGGAAAATTGATCAATTCACTTTCGCTTAAATCACCTATTTATGTGTAAGCAGAGCACCGAAAAACACTACGTGTAACTTTTTTCACTTTTTGTTCATTATCATGAACCTCGAATCACTTTTGCATGTGCACAGAACTTTTGTATTCACTTTTCAAAATAAATGTATGCACTTCATGTATTTACCTCTTAATGTGTGTGTATTTGGAAATTTCAATTATATCATACATCATATAGAACTTTGTGTATTTATGTATGTCAAATACCTCAAAAATATATATGTAACACAATTTCAATATGTAAAATGCAAATTCAATCATGCAAATAATACTCTGGTGCATCTGGGCTTATGTGCTTTTGCACTTTTTTTTACTATATGACACAAACAAAAAAAAATTTTCATGCTCATTAAACTCAAATATTTTGCACCACAAAAGAACTTTTTAACTTACTTCGACATTTTACTCTGCAATACTTAAATAACACAAATCAATATTTTATAGTTTGATATGCCTTCAACAAAATTTAAATTTGCTAACACTGATGTACTCTGAGAAAAAAAACACGAGCACCAATTTGTCATGGCGCGGTTTGCCAACTCACAAAAGCAAAGGCGCACCAGACAACTCAAGAGCCGGTGAAGCCGTATAGTGGAATTTTAGCAATTTAATCAACCATTCTAAATTTACCCAAGCAAGAAACTTTCTCAGTCTAACAGAATTGTTTGTTAGATGACATGCAGTGAATAGCAGAGGAATTAAAGGCATTTCAAATAAATCAGAAGCAAAGTAAAAATCAAAATATTATTTATTTAAATCACACTTAAGTACTTTACTTTAAAAAATCAATTTCAAATTCAGAGCTTCATTTAAAATAACACAATCTGCCTTTCTGCTCTGTACAAATTTATATGGCATACAATAATTCACTTCAATAATCATATGATCTTAATTTTGATTGTTAAGTTATCAATAAATACATTTTTGACATGAGCCTATTAATTTTAGAAATCATTCTTCACTATGCCGGTGCTGTACGGCATTAAAATTCCCGTAAAGAAAATGTTACCTGGCTATTATACATTTCACGCTTTTCAGAAAATACCTCTCATCAGATGTGCACGATTTTAAGTAGAACAAAGTTCTCAAAAGGAACGATGAGGAAAAAAGGTCCAAAACTTTAAGTACTAGACATCAGTCGATTTTACACTCCGAACGATATTTGGATAGCTACTTCAAAGCTCGGCGTCGATGTCGGATAGATTTCCTGGAATGGAAAAAAATATATTTTAGAAAATGTACAGAATAATTAATGTAAGTATCCAGGATCTTCTTCAATCATCTCCAGAATGCAGGGGCGGTTTCCTTTAGAACCAAAATGCCCATCTCCGCCAGTTAGCCATTTCGGCTAAACGCCTTTTGTCTAATTTCAAGACAAAACCTTCGATGCGACCTTTCAGTCGGAATTTTCCAGCTCGAAGAGAAAAAGTATGGGTCGCTCGAGCCCACGCCAAAGTTTCTCCTTCGCTTTTCGCCTCTTCCTGATTGGACAGCGCGCTCTCGGCCAGACACAAATCCTAGACGCTCCCAACGAATTCACGACCAAATGCGCTTTTTAATGCAATTTTAATGGAAACAAGTGTTAGCGAAAAACACAGCACAGGCACGAACGGAGAGAAGGATGTTTCTCTCGCATAAAAATAAGAAAGGCTCATGGCGCAGAATTGCGACATGACATATACATATATATACGTATATATATATATATATATACGTATATATATATATATATATATATATATATATATATATATATACAGGGTTGTTATAATTAAAGTTTGCCTATTCAGACGGTTCTAGAGCCGGTTCTATGGCTCCAAACGCAACAACATTTAACTAGTATGTAGTACATGTGATGCGCTCTGCGAAAATCGAAAAAAAAAATTAGTTACAATTCTCGTCAGTAGGTGGCGCTGTGGCAATAGCTAAGGCGATTGTTGCAATTTATTTGCAAAATAAATAAAGGCAAATGTATTGCATAGTTGGTGCAATGACAATTGGCTAATGCAGTAAGATCTAAAGCCAGATCTATGGCTACAAACAATACAGAAAAAAAGGAGATAATTTCATGTGATGCAATCTGCGTCCAGAAAAATAAAACATGCCGCTCGCCAGCGACGAATGACAGCATTACGCATGCTCAATGAACCCTCCATTATTTTCAATCACGCATTGCATTCTCAGAACTGTGTTTTCTACTGCAGAGCGTAAAGTGTCCTGTGGGATTGACCCGATGTGACGCCTAATACTGTTCTTCAGATCAGAGATCGTCCGACATCTGTCTTTAGACACTGAGTCTTTCAAACATCCCCACAGCCAAAAATCGCATGGTGTGAGATCAGGCGATCGTGGTGGCCAGATTGTTGTAAAAAACGACTTATCACACGGTCTTGTGTGAAATGGCGTTGTAAGAAAGTCTGAACTGTTCGAGTAATGTGAGGTGGTGCACCGTTTTGCATAAAAACGGTATTTTGAAGGCAGCCTCGCTGTTGCAACTCGGGAATCACAAAATGTGACAACATATTGAGATATCTTGTCCCATTTACGGAACATGTAATGGGTCCTGTGGGTGTTGATTTCTCATAAAAATATGGCCCTATCATAAACGTAGCTGTAAAACCGCACCACACTGTCACTTTAGGTGCATGCAATGGAACTTCTTGAACAACGTTAGGATTCTCTTTCGCCCAAACCCGACAGTTGTGTGTGTCCACTTGTCCGTTTACATAAAAATGCGCTTCATCGCCACACAGAATATTCCAGGGCCAAGAGTCATCCACATTCATTCGTGCAAGAAATTGTAGTGCAAATGTTAGCCGAGTTCCTGTATCACCCTGTATTAGCTGTTGCACCCTCTGAATCTTGTATGGATAGTAGCGCAAAATTTTACGCATCACTTTTCTCACCGTGGAAATCGACATGTCGACTTCATTTGCAATAGCTGGCAAACTTGCATTACCATATGGTGAATGGTTTGATAAATCTACGGCAGCAGTAGCAATATCTTCAACGCTAGAACTGTCCACTTGTTTTCGTCCTCTGCCAGAAAGAATGTCGAGTCTTCCTGTTGCCTCAAATTTGCAAATCATTTTGTGAACGCCACGATCAGACATTGGTCCACGTCCAACATATTTCTGTTTCCGGAATTCTCGAAGAGCTGCAGCTGCGTTGCAGTTCTGTTGATAAAATAACTTTACGAGAAGAACTTTTTCTTTCAACGTAATCATTTTCCACAAAGCGTCAGATTCTAACGCTTTTCAGAAACAATAAACTCGTCCAGTATCAAAGGAATCACAGACACGCTTTGTTAGCTTGTTTTAAATCGTAAGTTGATTTGAAGCGTATTTCAGTGTTTCGAAGTTGTGACATCACTGCCGTATCGTCGAAGATTTGAATAAACAAGTGATCTTCTTCAAGCGTTTGTTGAAATTTTGTACACTTTTGTGTGTTTCGTCTGGATTGACCGAAATTGATAGAATGAATCTGCACAATTTTACTTTTACTAACTATGACATAAATTTTCCTTCATTTTTTTTACAACGAAACTTGCGAAAATCACCTTAGATGTTGCAGCAGCGCCACCTACTGACGACAATTGTAACTAATTTTTTTTTCGATTTTCGCAGAGCGCATCACTTGTACTACATACTAGTTAAATGTTGTTTCGTTTGGGGCCATAGAACCGGCTCTAGAGCCTTCTGAATAGGCGAACTTTAATTATAACAACCCTGTATATATATATATATATATTCAGCTGAAGAAGTTTCTAGCTCAACGTTCTCATACTAGCCTATCACGCTGTGAATCAGTTATCAACATCCAGCACTGCCAAGTTGGTGCTTTCATTTCAATCGCTGCTCTATTTTCAGCTCATCAACTTTTTGACAATTATACTATATGCATTGTATAGACGTACTTTCAGTACTCCCCATGAGATGGCGCCACTATAAACATGTTACTTTATCTTTAGAAATTCTCTAACGTTGATCCACCGTGCGTCATTGAGCTTTGTGAGTGCGCTTTTTCTACAACGTAGAGCTCGCAAGCATAATATGCAATTGAGCACTAGGAGGGGGAGTACTATAGAGAACTCTCATAAGGCAGTATTAAATTCCTTGAGCTCGAGACGTCTTGAGCTTAAAGCTATTATGCGAGGCTATCAAAATTTTGTTCAAACAATGCCATTTTGATGATGTCACTTTCATTCCTACACACATAATACAATAAATGTTTCTAATTATTTTCTGCAATAAATGAATAAACTCGAACTTCGTCACGATTTGTAAATAATCTATAATAACATGTTCTGACATTTACGCATCGTAAAATTTATTTTCATGCTTCCGAGTATTATCAAATCAAGCAAGGTTTGGAAAATGTTTTCTTTGAGAGATTATATTAAAAAAATATTTTTTACATGAATTATTCATGAATGTATCCTGCGAACTTCTTTGAAGTTATTCAAAAAGAAAATAATATTTTTAATAACTGAAAAAGTCATTGTTTCTTTTATATTTCTTTCAAGAAAATACTCTTTAAATTTTTCTTAGAAAACTAATTTTATTTCAATGCTTGTTTTTTTTTTCATGCATGTTTTTGCGAGCATACTTTGACGGTATTTAGACTAAAATTTAATAGTTTTAATATATAAATTGATGTAAATGACGGACGTCATTTTGTAGCCAATCAGTTTTTAAGTAATAGTTGTGAGATTTAATGCGTTTTTAATGATGGTTAGCATTGTTTAACTAAATGATTATTGTATGTGGAATATAAAAAATTTACTTCAGGTTTAAGGACAGGCAATTAATCTTGACTACACTTATGTTAACCAATAAAGAATTTTGAAAGAACTCTGAATGATTTTTTTTTTAAACTTTTTTTATGATAGTAGCCAATTGAGCTCCTAGAGCAGATTATTTCTATCATTTTATTTTATGCTTCATATTTTTGTTGTTATTCACAAATACGTCTTTAAAGAAAAAAACCTTGTAGTTAAGTGATGATATTGTTCCTGCATTTTCAGAAGCTGGTTATAATCTCTTTTCATTTTACCTTAAGTCAGTTAATTTCGTAGTTTTACTCAGTGAGCGAGTATTTTGGATCCCTCTACTGTTTTCTTTACATTCTTCTAGATTTTTCCTTCCATTTATTCGAGTTCTGGTTTGGCAGCGATTTATTTTCATGTTACATAATGCAACTATTTATTTATTGAACCCGCTTTTGGTTTTTTCTCTCCTGGTCATTCTGTCTCTCTATCCTAAAGAAGGAAACTTTTTCTTTTTTTTTAAAAACCAGCTGATACTTTATTTTTATCAAATTTTATATTCCATCTCTATAGCCCAGACCGCGCAGCTTGTCAAAATGGCAGAGCAGCTACAAGGCGCGAAATAATATAAGAAAAATGAAAAGCCGGCCCCTGACTACGACGGACGGACCGGAAGAACAATCCCGACCGTCCCCTAATCAACAATCCCATTAATCATCAACAATCTCGACTATTAATACATTCTCGTTAACAATCCCGACCATCCCCTGTAACTTCTGCACACCTTTTGGGTGAGCTGGACGGCCTGCGTAGTAATAATAATAATAATAATAATTATAAACCGACCGACGGACTGGCCGACAGAAGCGGGCGCACCACGGACCGTCGACACCAGATCTTTTATTTTTTTTTTAACATAAAAATTTTAAATGGTTTAGCAAAGCAGTCGTGGCAAACATATTACCCACAACACTTGTGGGAAATTATCAAACAAATGAATATTCAATTAACACATCATTCAAAATCAACAAGTACATATATATATCAAAATAAAGTTCCAATAAACCTATTAAGTAAAACCCAGAACCTTCAGTAATATCACCAGGAACCATACTATCCCATACAAAACACCATATACACAATAGTGGCTCAATTAAATAAAACTAAAATCTTAAATAGTATCTCCCAAGGCTCCGTAATCCATGCAAAATAATAATCAATAAACACAAAAACAATGACCCCAAAATAAATCCCTTTCGTAATCAGAAAGATCATACCCAAATCAGCAAGCCGAACTACAAACCAGCGGCCACCAACACCCGTTAACACCCAACTGAAAACTTATTCAGAATATACAACCATAACACACCACCAAAAAATAATATAAAGCACCAACAACCCAAAATAAGTCCCCCAAGCAACAGTACCTGAGAGATCCACCGGTTACCCTCAAATTTTATAATGTTGCCGAATTACTTTCATTACAGATCAGTAAATAATTATTTGGAGTGTGGAACAACAATCTTGTTTTTCATATCACGCACAATAAATCATATTCCTATTTAATCACCAAATTTTCATATTCCAAAAAATTCTTTCTTAACAAACAGTTGAAAAAAATATCTTTTCTGAACCCTTGCATTTGTTTTCCTGTTTGATGTTTTATATCATTGTATAGGTAAAATAATCAAGATTGACATCACGTCTGTATTCAATAGATAAAATCAGGAACAAAACACTTTAAAAAATGAAAGGTCTTTTATTTAACACATCCTAAAAGACGTACAAAATATATATTAAAAACTGCCAGAGCTCTTTCGGACGTATGGACGCCCTTCATCAGTGGTTACATGAATAGTAAAAACAACGTTTAAATTTAGCCAAGAGGCTGCTTATTCTTTGAATTTATTTATAAGATCTTCGTCCACGTTCGCCTTAAATTTACTCAATATGATACTAAACTTGTTGCTATTAAAGATCGTTTAGTCCATAAATCTAGTGTTCCTTACTATCCTAAGATTTTCCGTCCTTTTATTAATTTCTGTCATGAATTTGGTTTCAAAGTCGCTCACTCTAATATTACCACTTTATTTAATCGTATTCGATCCGATAAACTTGGAAATTTTGGTGACTTTAAAAGCTTTGCTGGGGGTGTATGCCGTTCCCCTGTTATCCCCTGCTGGTGACTATACATTTTACATTGGTAGTACAAAACGTACTGTTGGCATCCGTTTAGCAGAACATGCTCGCGATGTCAAATCTGGTAAACTTTCTACGGCTCTTGTTCAATATGTGGTTAATGATACATTTCTTTCCGTTTTTGAAAAAACTTTCCTTTTAGTCCGTTGTAACAATCCACGTAGTAATATTTTTTATGAATTCCAGTTTATTTATATTTACCGTGAATCCATTTGTAATTTTGATCCTGTTCAAATTTTAAGTTATGATTGGCGACTCATTCTCGACTCTATGTAATTCAAACCTCTTAAAATTATTTGTGACGTCATACTCAGGAATATCATGCTGGACGTTTTCTAAAATTTGTATTAGTTCTTTTCTTGTAATAATTTAAAATTCGTAAGCGTTTAAACTTTTTTGTAATTTAAGTGTATATTTCTTGTATTATTTTGTAAGTACATTTATCATTTTATATTTTATGCAAATTTGCTTTAAACTGGTCTCTCTATATATAAACATTCCATGTTTTCACTATTCATATAGCCACTGATGAATGGCGCATATACGTCCGAAAGCGTTCTGGCAGTTTTTAATATATATTTTGTACGTCTTTTAGGATGCTAAATAAAAGACCTTTCGTTTTTTAAAGCGATTTGTCCTTGATTTTATCTATTGTTTTATAGAAGTCGTTAAATGTAGTCAAATGTTCGTCAATTTGACTACATTTTACTTCATACTTCTACATTTTACAAATGGCTGGAGCTGGTAATCAATCTTAGGACTTCCGATCAATGTTCAGACGGATCAGTAGATCCGAGTGTTACATCAGCTTAGCTATGTATATTAGTAATATCTTACGGCTTACACATTTGACGGGTACATATACAAAATACAGTCTCAATTTTTGACTCGTTAAACAATCTTTGAAATATTCATAAAACCTAATACACTTTTTATAGTAAGTGTATCTATAATGTAAGTTAAAATAATTCATAAAGAGCAGATTGACTACATTAAAACTAACTAGATTGATTTACTGTAAAACGACACTATATAGCTTGGAATGTTGGAGAATGTACGTTTTGCACCTGATCGATGTGAAGAATGCGAGTTTTGCAACTAATGTATGTGTAGAATATGCATTTTGCACTTAATAAATGGGGAGAATGCGAGTTTTACAATTAATAAATTCGAAAAAATGTGAGTATTGCACCCAATTCATGTGGAGAATACGCGTTTTGCATCTAATTGATATGAAAAATGTTAGTTTTTTTTACACCCTAAGTAATCAGGGCGCGGTAGCCCATTGGTTAGCGCGCTGGAGTTGCACTCGGTAGGCCCGGGTTCGATTCCAGCCACTGCCAAAACTGCCGCCGTGTTCATGCGGAGTACGATCACGTTAAACATGTGGGTCCGAAAGTCCTTCCGAGAGGTTGGTGGTAGGGGAAGGAGGGTACGGTCCCTGTGGATGCCTCCCCCACTGGGTTCCGGTCTAAATTGGGTGGCACTTCCCGACCGTCCAAACAGTTACCTTACACCTTTCTGGTAGGTCGGACGGTCTGGGTTTCAACAACAACAACACCCTAAGTAATCAGAATATAACATTTTAAGACAATATACACTCATGTCTAAAAATTAAGCATACTTGCTGTTTATGTGAAAATTTCAGGAAATCTACATCGGAATGGAAGGAAACGCGGAATGCTGTTGTAATAGGGTTATAGAAGAAGAAATTAAAGCAAAACAAGGATAATAACGACTTCTATTATCCAAAGAAAAGGGTTGAAAGGAAAAGGATCACAATACGAGTGTCAACCTCAGTGAAACATAATGATTAAAACAATGAGATGCTGCAGTTTATTGCCGTGTGTGGAAACCTCGGGTAGCCACGCATGCTGCACAACGATTTCCCATACTTTCGATGAGGGTTTGGATGAGTGGTGCTCAAAGAGTCCCAAGCCTCACGAAGAGCAGTTTTCAATTCCGGAACGGAGCTTGGTGGGTAGCGGAGGGCTACAAGACGTCTCCCGAGCATATCCCACACATGCTCTATTGGATTCAAATTAGAAAAGTTGGCAGGCCACTGCATGTGCTGGATATCTTCAGTTTGAATGAAGTTGTCGAACAAGGCCTCACGGTGAGGAGGCGCGTTATAATCCATGAATATGAAATCAGTACCAAAAGCATCTCGAAACAATCGAACGGTAGGTTCAAGGACTTCGTCTCTGTGTCTTTTCTAGGTAACCGACCCCGTGTAAACGCGTGCGTTTCTGTGCAGACGTCAGGGGGATTCAAACTGCTGGTCGCCTGGCATAGAGACCAACCTGTCTGAGTCTCCTGTGAACAGTTTGTCTCGAAAGAGTGACTTCTGTGGCGGCTGTCAGGGATGAACCCAATTGTCTGGCAGAACTCTGACGTCGCGCAGTTATCACCAAATATCGGTCTTGCGGAACGGTTATTACCCTTGGCCGGCCTGGTACTGGTCGTCGGATATCATCTCCTGTGGTTTGGAACCTCTATCATAGCCTGGAGATCACATACTGAGGCACATTCAGAATTCCAGACGCGTCAGTTTCGGATCGACCGGATTCCAGCATTCCAATAATTCGTCCCTTCGAAAACATGTTCAGTTGGCGTCTTTGTGATACCTGTCGTCCTTTTTGATTGTTAACAACGCTCCGTACCACAGCAATTGCGAAATTCTGCCTCAACTGGCCATGCTGCTCGAGGCCGTTTTATACTCGTTCCGACGTGCGCCGGTGCTTTGCGCATGTCGACGTCGAAAGAACTGTTTTTCATATGCACAATCATTTACACTCGTCCAACGATTCTCCACAACTGATAGTGTGCCATTGTATCTATATTAACTCCGAAATTTTCGCATGTTAGGAATTATGCTTAACTTTTGGACATGAGTGTACATAAACATAGCTGTTCATTATTGAAATAAACATTATATTCTTTAAAGATTCCGTAAATTATATCGCTCCACGTGTTTATATATGGGACTCTTTTTCTTGGGTTTTATCTACCACATTTTTTGTATCTATATAATAAAAGGCAATGTCTGTGTGTCTGTCTTATACACTATACGTTTCGCGACCGCGCGTCGGAGAGTTACGAAATTCGGCAATCGGAGACCCTGGTGGGTGAGAAGGGGACACGTGAAAACCGATTTTTAAAATTTTAATTATTTTTTTTGTTATTTAATGTTTTATGCGATTTCGACCTTTTTTTGCCATTTTTGCCCTTTTTTTTCCACGATCCGGACATCGTAGGAAAAAACAAATCACACCATCGGAAAGAACTGACAATTGCGAGTAAAAATATATCAATTTCAAATCTGAATTTCGATTTGTAATATTTTTTAAAGATTTTAAAACAAAACTCACTTTTTGCTCAAGAAAACGATTTTTGGTTTTTAAATTCTCGCATAGTAAAAAGTACTCATAATTTCGACTAATAATTTACATTTTTAGAAAGGTCAAACATCTGGCATTCTTACAAGTCCAATCTGGTCAGGAAATATTCCGTATTGCCCACAGGATCGGGATTTTAAAAGTTTCCGAATTTCAATTTCTCGGCGTTCCGCTTCTTAACCGGCGTTTCTCCCCCGCAGAAGGGGGGAAGGTGGTGGGTGGGGACGTCAAGGTGGAGGTGACGTCACGGTTCTGAATAGAGCTCCTTTACTCCATATAAATTATTATATTTATATTTTCAATGATGGAACGATATGGATTTTTTAAATGTATATTTTAACTTTTGGATATTTTAAATGGATATTTTAATTTTATGGATATTTTAAATGATGGAACAATGAAACAATGGAATGAGGATGATGGAATTAAGCATATGGTCATTTTAAATTGCAAATCAGCGCGCGGGAAGTTAGCGGTAGGCCCGGGTTCGATTCCCGCCACTGCCGAAGTATTTACGTGGAATACGATCACGTTAAATATGTGGGTCCGTAAGTTCTTCCGAGAGGTTGGTGGTAGGGGAAGGAGGATACGGCCCCTGTGGATGCCTCCCCCACTGGGTTCCCGTCTAAATTGGGTGAATATATATAAAGTTATGCAGATTGTCGCGGAGGGCGCGGCAGCCCAGTGGTTAGCGCGCGGGAATTGCACTCATTAGGCCCGGGTTTGATTCCCGCCACTGCCAAAACTTACGCCACGTTCACGCAGAGTACGATCACGTTAAACATGTGGGTTCGTGAGTCCTTCCGAGAGGTTGGTGGTAGGGGAAGGAGGGTACGGTCTAAATTGGGTGAATAAAAAGAAAGTTATGAAGATTGTCGCGGAGGGCGCGGTAGCCCAGAGGTTAGAGTGCGGGAATTGCACTCGGTGGGTTCGGGTTCAATTACCGCCACTGCCAAAACTGCTGACGTGTTCACTCGGAGTACGATCACGTTAAACATGTGTGTACGTAAGTCCTTCCGGGAGGTTGGTGGTAGAGGAAGGAGGTTATCACTGTGGATGACTCTCCCACTGGGTTCCGGTTTAAATTGGGTGAATAAAAAGAAGGTTATGGAGATTGGCGCGGAGGGCGCGGTAGCCCAGTGGTTAGCGCGCGGGAATTGCACTCGGTAGGTCCGGTTCGATTCCCGCCACTGCCAAAACTGCCGCTGTGTTCAGGCGGAGTACGATCACGTTAAACATGTGGGACCGTAAGTCCTTCCGAAAGGTTCGTGGTAGGGGAAGGAGGGTACGGTCCCTGTGTATGCCTCCCCCACTGAGTTCTGGTCTAAATTGGGTGGCACTTCCTGGCCATCCAAACAGTTACCTTACACCTTACTGGTAGGTCGCGCCAGCGAGTGTGCCACGGTTAGAATTTGCTACGGTCAGAATTTTCAAGAGTAGCGAACAGGCTGGTCACCAAAGGCGGTTAGTAAATAATAAAAGGCAATGTCTGTGTGTCTGTCTTATACACTATACGTTCAGCGACCGCGCGTCGGAGAGCTACGAAATTTGGCAATACCCGGGGGGGGAGGAAGGGGACACGTGAATACCGATTTTTAAAATTTTAATTTTTTTTTTTTTTTTTTTGTTATTTAATGTTTTATGCGATTTCGACCGTTTTTTAACATTTTTGCCCTTTTTTCTCCATGATCTAGACATTGTAGGAAATAACAAACCACACCATCGGAAAGAGCAGAGAATTTCGAGTAAACATATATCAATTTCAAATCTCAGGGACAAATTCTAATATTTTTTTATGATTTTAAAACAAAAGTCACATTTGACTCAAAAAAACGATTTTTGGTTTTTAAATTCTCGTATAGTAAAAATTACTCAGAATTTCGACTAATAATTTACATTTGTAGAAAGGTCAAATATCTGGCATTCTTACAAGTCCAATCTGGTCAAGAAATATTCCATATTGCCCACAGGATCGGGATTTTAAGATTTTCCGAATTTCAATTTCTCGGTATCCTTGGTATATTTCTTCACCGGCGTTTCTCCCCCGCAGAAGGAGGGAAGGTGGTGGCTGGGGACGGAACGGTTCTGAATAATACGGAATTGCGAAATCATCGAATGTATTCGATATTCGAAATACATTACTTTTCAATTTAATTTTTAGTGTTAACGTCATTAAACTAAAACAAACCATCCATTTCATTGGAATAAATTATTCATCCATTTTTATTGGAATAAATTATTATTAAATTACTTTTCATTTTAAATGCATTTATTATTTTTTTAAAAACGTGATATTTTCTTACAACTCAACCCAAACATTTATCTGTTGTGTTAGTAACTTATTTTCACGTGTTCTGTATCAAGATAAGATTGACTTCTCTTTTTCAGATAAGAATTGAATTTATTGTTCTTTTAAGAACATTCTTTTTTTTTGTATAACATTATTACATTATAAGTGTACTTACACGTTTATAGTGTATTTTATTTATATTGTTTTATGTTTTAAAATTGTTCTTATTTAAACAGGGGTTCTGATTTAACATATTTTCTATTTAGATTTTTGTTTACTTTATTAATTGTGTATCAGTTTATAGAACTTTGGCTAGGATCTTTTTTACAAAAGCATATTGATTCAGTTTAGAGTTTATTTTAACAATGTGCTATTGTTATTATGGGTGTTTATAATTTTGTTTCGACTTCTATTCTAGATTGTATTTAGATTTTTGTTTAATTTGTTATTCTAAGAACACTATTTCTCTTTTTTATTTCTATTTCTCTTTTTATATTTAAGTCTATTTTAAGTGTACTTACTGTGTTTATTAAGTTAAGATCCAGACCGTCCGACTTACCAGGGTGTTTATTAAGTGTATTTTTTGTGTTTTTATTACTGTGTTTATTAAGTGTATAACCGGGGGCTGTATATTGTTCTGATTTAACAGGTCATATAAAAAGGTTTGTGTGGTTTATTAACAGGTCATATTAACAGTTTTGTGTCATTTAACAGGTCATATTCTAGAATTGTATTTATATTTTTGTTTAATTTGTAAACATTTTATTCAGTTTGGAGTTTATTTTAGCAATCGGCTATTGGTATTATGAGTGTTTATAACTTTGTTTTGTGTTTTTATTGAAAACAAAAATGCCTCCAAAAAAAAATTCTGCTTAAGTAGCAAAACAAACCGAAAAAGAAACCGCGAAAGAAATGCCGCTGCTCAAGCCTCCAAAAGTGAGGAACAGCGTCAAAATAGACGGCTCGCTGATGCACAGAGAAGAGCTGCAGTTAGAGAAAATGAAACCCAGGAACAGCGGGAAGAAAGACAGATCGCTGATGCACAGAGAAGAGCTGCAGCTAGGGAAAATGAAAGTCAGGAACAGCGGGAAGAAAGACAGATGCTTAACGCGGAGAGAATGACTACAGTTAGGGAAAATGAAACCCAGGAACAGCGGGAAGAAAGACAGGTCGCTGATGCACAGAGAAGAACTGCAGTTAGAAATCAAGTTTGGTTGGAAAAAGAAAATGCTGCATTCAGTTATGATTTTACTATTGATTATGCATCTGAACAAATGATTAAAGTAGGCAGAATGACAGTCGAATGCAACTTCTGCCACGCACTTAAATGGAATGGGGAAACACCTGGTATGTGTTGCAGCAATGGGAAAATTTGCCTGCCTTTACTTCGAGATCCTCCAGAACCTCTTTCGACATTGCTTATGTCCAACTCGCCTGATGCAAGGCATTTCCAAGAAAACATAAGACGATATAATTCATGTTTTCAAATGACATCATTTGGTTGCACACAGCTGATTAGAGAAGATGGATATATGCCTACATTTAAAGTGCAAGGTCAAGTGTACCACAGAATAGGGAGTCTGCAACCCCAAACAAATGACGAGCCAAAATTTCTTCAGGTTTATTTTGTAGATGACAAGCAAAAACAGGTTGAACAACGTTGCAGGAATGTGATGCAGGCCAAACCAAATATAGTAGCAGAGTTACAAGTCATGAGCACAACAGTTATGTAAGTAGTTTTAAGTGTGCTATGGAGAAAATGACTCCCGAATTTAAGGTTGTTATTCGGGCAGATAAAACGCCTTCCGGTGAACATGAAGGAAGATTTAATGCACCGACAACATCAGAAGTGGCGGTTATTCTTGCTGGTGATGAACACGGCCGCAGAGACATCAAGCTTCATTTGAGGAGTGATGAGATTCAAAAGATTGCAAAAACGCATAGATCCTATGATGCACTTCAGTATCCGCTAATATTTTGGCAAGGTGAGGATGGGTACCACTTTGAAATGAGAGAAACGAATCCCACAACAGGCATTGCTACTTCAAAGAAGATTTCGGCAATGGACTTTTATGCATTCAGGATGATGTACCGAGCATCAAGCTTTAATATCATTTTAAGGTGTAAGACACTATTTCACCAGTTCGCCGTAGACGTATATGTAAAGATTGAATCAGAGCGTCTGAGGTTCATACGCTTGAACCAGAGGAAACTACGGGTAGAAGATTATGTTCATCTGAGGGATGCTGTCAACAGTGATGGTAATGTTCGTGACATAGGCCAACTTATAATTTTACCTTCTAGCTTCACAGGTGGTCCTCGCTACATGCACGAAAGAACTCAAGACGCCATGACGTATGTCCGAAATTTTGATAGGCCTGACTTATTCATAACGTTTACGTGTAATCCTCAGTGGGGTGAAGTAACAAACGAATTAATGCCCACACAGAAAGGTCAGGATCGGCATGACTTGCTTGCTAGAGTCTTCCGCCAGAAATTGAAATCTCTGACCAACCTCCTTAATAAAGGAAAGATATTTGGTAACGTTGCCTGTTTCATGTACACGGTGGAGTGGCAGAAGCGGGGTCTTCCACATGCACATATCTTGCTCTGGCTTCATGACAGAATCCATGTTCACAGAGTAGATGAATTCATCAGTGCGGAAATACCGAATCCGGAAATTGACCCAATTTTGTATGACATAGTCACAAAACATATGATTCATGGCCCATGCGGGAACATTAATTCACGCTCTCCCTGCATGAAAGACGGGATATGCACAAAGAGGTACCCAAGGAAACATTTGATTAATACGCGGACAGACCGTGACGGATATCCCCTCTATCGTCGCAGAGATCCAGAAGACTGGGGATTTACGGTAGTCAAGAAAGTACGAGGTTCTGATGTCATGGTTGACAATAGGTGGGTTGTTCCGTATTGTCCGTTATTATCGAAGGCATTCAATGCCCACATTAATGTGGAATACTGTAGCTCGGTTCAGTCTATCAAATATGTGTGCAAATATGTTAATAAGGGGTCTGACATGGCAGCATTTCAAGTCACGAGTGACGGAAGTGTGCATGATGAGGTGCAGCAGTATGAAATTGGGCGTTACATTAGCAGCAATGAGGCCATTTGGAGGATCATGGGCTTTCCCATTCATGAGAGATATCCCACAGTCACTCATTTGAGTGTTCATCTTGAGAATGGGCAGAGAGTTTACTTCACAAGTGAGAATGCACGAGCCCGAGCACAGTCCCCGCCAGATACAACACTTACTGCCTTCTTCTCCCTGTGCCAAAGTGACGAGTTTGCTCGCACTCTGCTGTACCATCAGTTGCCAAAGTACTACACGTGGAATGCAAGCAGAAAAAAATGGCTCCGTCGTAAGTCTGGTCAAATTGTACCGGAATATTCGGGTATTAGATCAAGCGATGCACTCGGTCGTGTCTACACAGTTCATCCAACCAACTCTGAATGCTTTCATCTTCGACTGTTGCTTCACGAAGTACAAGGTCCTATATCCTTCAGCTTTTTAAAAACTGTTGGCGAAACAGTATGTAATACTTTCAAGCAAGCCTGCCAGCTAAGAGGCCTTCTCGAAGATGACTCACAATGGAAAAATACACTGGAAGAAGCAGCTGCCACTCGATCAGCGGGAATGCTCCGTAATCTATTTGTACTTATGCTGCAGACATGTTCCATGTCAAATCCTCTGGAGCTGTGGAATTTACAGAAACAAAATATGTCTGAAGACATTTTGCACCAGGCAAGAGTTAGGACCAATAACTTTGAGTTAATGTATGACGATGTCATCTTCAATCAAGCATTGATCTTTCTCGAAGATAAGATCAAGGCCTTAGGTGGTTTGAATTTAAAAGCATTCGGACTTCCTGAGCCACAAAGGGGCGACTCTAGCAGTCTCAACTACGAAATAATGAGGGAGACAAGCTACAATATAGATGAACTAACAACTTATGTCCAATCAAATGAGCCAAATCTGGTTGAGGATCAGAGACAAGCTTTTGAGTTAACTACATCTGCTGTTTTTGATGGAGTGGGTGGAATATTCTTCTTAGACGCACCCGGTGGAACAGGGAAAACTTATCTTATCAATCTTCTTTTAGCAAAAGTGAGACAGAGAGGTATGGTTGCCCTTGCTGTAGCTTCTTCGGGAATTGCTGCTACTCTTTTGGCTGGAGGAAGAACAGCTCATTCAGTGTTTAAATTACCTCTAAATCTAGCAAGTGTTGAACATCCCACTTGCAACATTTCAAGAAGTTCGAATAAGGCTGCACTTCTCAGAAGATGCAAACTTATTGTCTGGGATGAGTGCACAATGTCTAACAAGGCTGCTCTGGAAGCTCTTGACGTTACCATGCAAGACCTTTTTCATAACACAAGACGTATAGGAGGAGTAACTTTGGTTTTATCTGGGGATTTCAGGCAGACTCTTCCAGTAATTCAACGTGGTACGAAAGCGGATGAAATACATGCATCAATTAAAACATCTTGCCTTTGGACAAATGTTCAAAGACTCAGGTTAGAAACGAACATGAGAGTTCATATGACAGGCCATGCCGCTGCTCAAGAATTTGCAGAGAACCTACTGCGACTTGGAAATGGGGACATAACCGCTGATGACAAGGGATTAATAGAGATGGGATTTATTGGAAATATTGTTACAACGCCAGTAGAACTAAAAGAAAGTGTATTACCCAACATTGAGCGTCACTTCCGAGACCCTAAGTGGCTGTGTGAAAGAGCTATTCTTGCTCCCACGAACGAAGCGGTTAATGTCATTAACAGACAACTACTCATGAAACTTCCTGCTTCTGTTCACACGTACAAGTCTGTAGATTCTGTAATAGATATAAATCAGGCCGTTGAGTACTCACCAGAATTTTTGAATTCACTGGAAATTTCTGGTGTGCCCTCACATAAATTAGAACTAAAGATTGGGGCACCCATAATGCTTTTAAGAAATCTAGATCCACCGGCACTGTGTAACGGAACAAGATTGATTGTTAAGAAAATGATGCCTAATGTTCTTGAGGCAACAATCATAACAGATCATTCTGCTGGAAGTCACGTTTTTCTACCACGCATCCCTATTATACCTCCAAACCTCCCGTTTGAGTTTAAACGCCTACAGTTTCCAGTTCGGCTGAGTTTTGCGATGAGTATAAACAAATCTCAGGGACAGAGTTTGAAAGTCGTTGGACTCAACCTACAAAGGCCTTGCTTCTCCCATGGACAACTTTATGTTGGTTGCTCAAGAGTTGGTGATAATAGGAATCTATTTATACTTGCACCAGATGGGAAAACAAAAAATATTGTGTATAAGGAAATACTGCGAGAGTGAAACAAAATTTCATTTTCTAAATTATCAAAATCTAAAATGAACTAAAGAAATTAATGGTGTCTAAAATGGAAATCCTGCTCTGGAGTTTGTTGGCCTGAGATCAAAGATGTATAGTTTGAAAACACCTTCCATGGAGAAGATAACTGCTAAAGGTGTTAATAAGAATGCTGTAGAAAAAATAATCTGTTATCAAGATTACTATATCTGTCTAACAAGGCTATAATAGAGTTGAACAATTTAAAATTACAAGTAAAGACCATCAGATTTATACTGTTAGGCAAATTAAAATGGAAATATACACCTATGATGATAAACGTTATATTTTATATGACGGAATTAAGAGCTGAGCATATAGTCATTATAAAATTTAAATGATTGAATTATGGTGGATTGAATTGTGGCGATGCATTGTATACATCGAGTGGTGGTTGGTACCACAATTAAAAATCTTAAACACTGAAGAAATAAAAAAATAAATAAAAAGAAAGTTAGAGATTGTCACGGAGCATTGATGCATCAGGTGATGGTATGAAATTTAAATTATTGAATTATGATGGATTGAATTGTGGTGATATATTGTGACGTAATGCATTGTTGTATTGTAAAAACTTAATTGTGTCAATGTATTATTTACATCGGGTGGTGGTTGGGACCACAATGAAAAAACTTAATCATTGATTGCTTTTTATATGGTTTTTGGCCTAAGGACAATTAAAAACCGAATAAGTGTTTGCTTTTTACACGGTTTTTGGCCTAGGCACAATTAAAAACCGAATTACTGTTTGCTTTTTATAAAGTTTCTGCCTCATGCTGGATTGAATTGTGGCGATGTATTGTTTACATCGGGTGGTGGTTGGGACCACAATGAAAAAACTTAATCATTGATTGCTTTTTATATGGTTTTTGGCCTAAGGACAATTAAAAACCGAATAAGTGTTTGCTTTTTACATGGTTTTTGGCCTAGGCACAATTAAAAACCGAATTACTGTTTGCTTTTTATAAGGTTTCTGCCTCATTATGCTGGATTGAATTGTGGCGATGTATTGTTTACATCGGGTGGTGGTTGGGACCAGAATGAAAAACTTACACTGAAGAAATAAAAAATAAATAACAAGAAAGTTATGGAGATTGTCGTGGTGCATTTATGCATCGGGTGGTGGTGGGGACAATCTTAAAAGAAAAACTTTTTAGCTGAGCAGCATCGTTAAAAAGCGAGCTTGCCACTGTCAGGATTGAGTTCCTGTCTGAATTGGGTGGCATTTCCTGGCCATCCAAACAGTTACCTTACACCTTTCTGGTATGGATATTTTAAATGGATATTTTAAATGGATATTTTAATTTTATGGATATTTTAAATAATGGAACGACGGAACGAGGATGATGGAATTAAGCGCTTATCATATGGTCATTATAAAATTTAAATTAGCGCGCGAGAATTGCACTCGGTAGGCCCGGGTTCGATTTCCGCCACTGACACGGAGTACGATCACGTTAAACATATGGGTCCGTATGTTTTTCCGAGAGGTTGGTGGTAGGGGAAGGAGGGTACGTTCCCTGTGGATGCCTCCCCCACTGGGTTCCTGTCTAAATTGGGTGGCACATCCTGGCCGTCCAACCAGTTACCTTACACCCCCCGGAAGGACATGCTGCTTTTATATAGAGGCGATTTATATTTCGATGACGTCATTTGAATAAAGTTCCTTTGTTTTCGATGAAGTTTTCAAATATAATAAATTATTGTAGTGTTATGATAATTTTAAAAATATTACCGAGGAATGTAACGCCTTTTAGAGATGTTTAAACCAGGCAATTTATATTTCAATGCCATCATTTGAATGAAGTTCATTTTCGTCGATGAAGTTTTCAAATTTAATAAATACTCTCGGTAGGTCCGGGTTCGATTCCCGCCACTGCCAAAACTGCCGCTGTGTTCAGGCGGAGTACGATCACGTTAAACATGTGGGACCGTAAGTCCTTCCGAAAGGTTGGTGGTAGGGGAAGGAGGGTACGGTCCCTGTGGATGTCTCCCCCACTGCGTTCCGGTCTAAATTGGGTGGCACTTCCTGGCCATCCAAACAGTTACCTTACACCTTACTGGTAGGTCGCGCCAGCGAGTGTGCCACGGTCAGAATTTTCAAGGGTAGCGAACAGGCTGGTCGCCAAAGGCGGCTAGTAACAAATAAATCTATCATTTAAATCAACTTTAACTTCAATAATGTTTTCAAAATGTTGAATGAGCACACCAAAGATAAACACACATTTGAATCACACTCTTCCACACTACGCAACAAAAACTAATAAAAAATAAGAAAGATCAATCTTGCTTAAAGCATTGATTATGAAACCCTTTCCAACTTCAATGCAATTTTATTTAAACATGTCTAAAATGCAATACATTCCTTGGTAATATTTTAAAATTTATCGCAATACTATATTAATTTATTATACTATAATAATTTATTTTACATAAAAATTAAGACCATGGAGCTACAAGTAATTAAACTCTATAACCTAATAAAAAACAAAATGGGTATACGTCTGTTAATTATGGTATCTGATGAAGTCTCCTTATTGCCTGAATGGAGAATGCGGGTTTTACAGCAAATTTCACTTTGGAGAATCTAAGGGTTGTAACTAAGTTCAATTTTAAAGACTCTGGATATCAGAGATGTGACGTTTTCACTATGAACAACAAGACATAAACAAGACAAATGGGCTTGAACAACAATTCTTAAATGATGAAAAAACATTATGATTAAAACAAATGAACAATACATGAACAACAAAACAAATGAATAACCATGAACAACAAGACTTAAATGATCATGAACAATACATGAACAACAAAACAAATGAATAACCATGAACAACAAGACTTAAATGGCCATGAACAACAAGACTTAAATGACCATGAACAACAAGACTTAAATAATCATGAACAATACATGAACAACAAAACAAATGAATAACCATGAACAACAAGACTTAAATGACCATGAACAACAAGACTTAAATGACCATGAACAACAAGAGTTAAATAAAAATCCGATTGCGACCACAAATGGTCAATGTGAGTTTTGCAATTATACTCCTCAATGTTGTCAAACTACTCGTACAAACGTGTTCAGATCTTTTATAAATAAACTTAACTATAAAATGGGACAAGTCAAAAGCCGGAAAGAGATTAGTGTTCAAAATATTTTCAAACAAAAGCCCTGAAATTGAATAGAGATCACGTTCTCATGAAGTTAGTACGTATCTGTAACGACGGATTAAAAGTAGAATAACATCAATGGTGAGAAGATTAATATATTTTTTTTTAAATACTAATTTGAAAACTTTCATTGTAACATGGCTACGTTTGATAACATGGATATCTGAAAACTTAATTTTAATATTAACTTAATTGCTTTATATGAACTTTAAATTATTAATGTTTTATCGAAATTCAGACTGTTTGAACATTTTTATACCTCTTAGTAAATTTCGGAAAACGAAATGACTTTGAGCGGTGTTCATGAATAGAAGTACCACTGACATCTGAAGTTTGAATGTGTAGCTCGTGCTCTTTAAACATCTTATTGATTATTTGAAAACTAGATATTCTTTGCATTAAAGGAGCTGCACTAACAGAAGCACATGTCACATTAAATTGGCTATATTTTGCTTTAGAGTGGGAAAAACTTATAACTCCGTCTATTCTCTTTGGGCAGCTTCAATGTGTGTTTCTCCTTTGTTAAATATTTTCGCTTTGATATATCCATTTTACATCGCAGTAAGTTTTCCATTCCTTAAATCAAAATACACTGTTTTGCAAAATTCCCAAAAATAATTTTTTTGACACAATAGCGTATAAATCCATCAAAATTTTGATACTGAATGCGTTACATTTTAACCCATATGAAAAGTAAATACCGCACGTGATTTTGCGCGCAGTCCTTCCTTAAACGAAAAAAAATTAATTTTATTGATAACGGACTTTTTGCACTGAAGAAGGAAATCCAGTTGATTTTCGAAACGTACGTATGCTTATTTTTCTTTATGCTGCCTTTTATGATGTAAACCAGTTTATTAGCTTTGCCTAAATTTCATTTTTATTATTATAAGGCAAGCAAAAATCACTATATCTGTTTTGCATTAGCTGTTTTATTATGAAATAATCCGAGACATCTCTAAGTATTCAACTCCGAAATCTTTCTGAAATATATGGCTGCCATATTTTACGGTTATTTAAGCGTTACCGAAAAAATCGCAATACATAAAAAATGTGTGAGATGATGCATTAAGATTTCAAAACCTACTTTCGGAAAAGACTTTTTGCATTACATATTTTTGTCACGAATAACTTGTGAAATGGTACGCACTTCTACTTCGATTACACTCTCAATTTAATCCATGCAATTTATGGTTATATATGGTATTAAAGTTATTTGTCCAAGTTCTATTGCCACGTTAGTTTCTCTGAAATACGAGGCTGTTCAAAATGTCCTTCAACATTATCGTCAACACAAAACGATAAGCGATAATATGAGTAGAATGCCCTCCAATGTCGATATCTAAGAAAAAATCTGATGTGGGAAATAAGATGACAAAAGATCCTTGAAACATTGGCCAATATAGAACAAGCAACATTTTGGATAATTAGTTAAAAATATTTTGGGGTTTACTTTCTTTAATAATCATGTCAATTTACATTTGTGCTAAATTACATCATGCCAACTTACAGTTGCTCCAGATTACATCGTGCCAAATTATATCTCTCTCTTCCCTTCCCCCTTCCTCCATTTCCCCTCTCTTCTTCCTCTCCTCTCTCCCTTTCTCTCACCTCTCTCCATTTCCTCCCTCTCGCTCGCTCGCTTTCTCCCCCTCCCATTCCTCCCTCTCCTTTTCTAACCCCGTCACTCACCTCCCTCCCTGTCTTCGACAATGTCTACTATGTAGCATATCTAAATGTGATCTCATCATCATCGATGGCTTGACAGCTTTCTGGTTTTGGCTTTTATCTGAAGATCCTGAGAAACAGTCCCCCCCTTCGAGCAGTACTTTTCAAATATTTAAATTTTAACACCTCATAGTTTCTGCCCACCCAATCGATCGATCTATTTCCATTTCTGTCGTCCTCTCTAGCTTTTTTTCCCGATCGGTGGGGCCATAAAAATGATTTGTTTTAATGCATCTGATTAAGTCAGAATCTTGATGTTATTTGTGTTTTCTTCTCTAAATATCATTTTCCTGAATTTCATCAAATATACTACGGAAAATGTTTTCTCAAAGAATCAAAAAACTTTTCCAGTATGTCCTGTGAGTCCAGGTTTCTGGAGCGTAAATTGAAACAGGGCTTACAAGCATTTTATATATTTGTAATTTTGTTCTTTCGATCAGGTGTGTTTTGAAAAAAAATCGTAGGAGGGGAGATCATATCTGTAGCTAAAAAAAAATCGAATTTTTTTTTCTTACTTTAGTTATTAAAACTAAATTTTAATTGATTTTCAAAAAATGTTTCAAAAAGTTCCGATTAGTACAGATGTTATACACATTTAGAGACATTATTACACCGATAAGTACAGATTAAAAAATAATATTGAATCCCTAAATATTGCAAGATATTATATAATGGATATGTGTACAATATGAATATAAATTTAGGTGTAAAACGTG
>OX578134.1:168561029-168686029 GCA_951213105.1 Amaurobius ferox | reverse complement strand
GTGATTAAACTGGTTGTGCTGCCTATCATGAGCAGTATTCCAGAGGGTGTTTTCTAACAGGATAACGCTCCTCCTCATACCGCTGCTCTCACCCAACGTGTTCTACAGAATGTCGACATGTTGCCTTGGCCTGCGAGATCACCAAGTCTTTCTCCCATCGAACATGTATAGGACATTACTGGAAGACAAATCCAGCGTCATCCACAACCATCATTAACCTTTGCTGATTTGACTGACCAAGTGCAACAGGTATAGAACTCCATCCCACAAAATGACATACGGCACCTGTACGACACAATGCATGCACGTTTGCATTCAAAATCGTGGCGACTACAGCGGTTATTAATGTACCACTATTTCACATTTGAAATGGCTCTTCTCGCGCATACTTTAACCTGTGACCGTGAAACTTAAATCGAATAAATATGTTTCCTACACAATTGCTTTGCCTAAATTCCATTCCTCTAAACTAATTCTTCTTGGTGTTGGGATTTTATTTTCCGCCAGTGTATATTGGCATCAAAATCTCGAATTCGAAATTTTTTGTCAAAATAATACTTTCTTATTACTGCGTATGAGAAAATTAAAATCTCCCATTGA
The DNA here is from genome assembly GCA_951213105.1 of Amaurobius ferox. Taxonomy (NCBI): domain Eukaryota; kingdom Metazoa; phylum Arthropoda; class Arachnida; order Araneae; family Amaurobiidae; genus Amaurobius; species Amaurobius ferox. The sequence continues at coordinate 168,685,429 of OX578134.1, read as the reverse complement.
TGTTCTTTGTTCATCGATAAGCGAGACTATAATAAAATGTTTCAAAATGAAAAGCACCCGAAACAAAGCGAGCTTAAGAGCGAGAGTGTCACTTAAACATAACCTCGACGCGGGATGAATATTTAAAATGGACAGTCACTTTATCTCCGTTTTTATTATCTAGAGAAGCGATCTGGTTCGGAGAGTGCCGAAACGGACAGCGTGTTACAATAGAATTATTTAATAGAGAGAAATAGAGTGTGTAACATATCCCGGTGGAGAAGAAAGAGATTGAATTTAGATTGGAGGGAAGTACCTCGTAAACGAGAACGGATACACTGGGTTTACTTGGCTTTTAATACATTGTATATGTAGAGAGAATGGAATCGCCAGGAGTTAAAATGTTGTCTTTCAGAACTGGGTGGATATACATCCGTGGATTGTCTCTGGACAGGGATTAATGTATTCCTTTCCTTTTTTACATATTATAATGCATAAGGAAAGTGTTATTACGGGATCGAAATTTCGAATTCGAGTTTACGACGGGAGAGCACGTTTCAAGCATTCCTGAACACGGATCAAACGATTTTGCAGTGATGTATGTGTGTATGTCAGTGAGTCTGTGGAGACGATAGTTCACGAACGAATGAAGCGATTCGAACGGAATTTGTACAAAAATTACAATCAGTGACTATTGGAAGCCTGTTGTTTTCAAACGCAATCGAATGTGCAGCCCCCCCCCCGCCTAAATTTTGAAATGAAATATTGAAAAACTCATCAAAAATTCAAAACCGTCAATATAGTTACGTAAATAACCATTTCTTATGTAATTTTTCATTAGAAAACGATTGACGTAAATTTTAGAACGCTAGCATGAACCGTTCATGAGATATTGCGCACTTTTGAAGTAATTTTATCAAAAAAACATAAAATTAAAAACAGATATTAACTGTTGTGCAATATGTTCTCTTTTCTTATGTAATATTATGCGATAAATTTGTTATCATCATTCTCGTGGATCTAGAGCGTTCCTTTCACGAGAGAAAATAAGGTGCTTTGTATTTGTACGCCATTAGTCGTTTATATACTATGAGAATAACCTATTTCTCTATCCATAACGCTTGGAGAAATTTTGGCGACGAATTTGGCGAAACATCGTTAATCTGGCAGGTTTTTTTTTTTTTTATAAATTATGCTAAATTGACGAAAATGTCGCCTAATTAGTATAAATTTCGTCAAATTGATAAAAATGTTATCTAATTGATAAAAGTGACGCTAAATCAACAAAAATTACGACTAATGTATGAAAATTCAATATCTTGGAAAGAATATAAGAATCTACAAGAGAAGATACCTTGTATAATAGTTTTGTATTTGGACGTCATTAGTCGTTTATCTACTTTAAGAATAATCTATTTCTCTGTCCATAACGTTTGACGTCGTATTTGGCGGAATATCGTCAACTTGGCGAGTCCTTAAATGTCGCCAAAGTGATGAAAATGACGCTAAAATAATGGTATTGGCGACAAATTGATGAAAATTCAATATTTTGGATATAATATAAGAATTTACTATAAGAATAATCTATTTCTCCGTCTATAATGCTCAGTAAAACGCTGGCGATGAATTTTGGCGGCATATCTTCAACTCAGCGAGTTTTTAAATGTTATCAAATCGACCAAAATGTCGCCAAATTTTTAAAAATGACGATAAATCAATGGAAATGACGACTAATTGATGAAAATTCAATATCTTGGAAAGAACATAATAAACGACTAATAACTAATTTCTCCGTCGGTCCGTAATGCTTGGCGAAAAATGTAGCGGGATGTTGCAAACTTAGCGACTTTTTAAATATTGCCAGATTGACAAAAATGTCACCAAATTGATGAAAATGTCACCCAATTGATAAAAATGAAGCTAAACAGAAGACAATTCTTTGCGAATTTTTAAATTTCGTCATATGACGGGCATACCTTCTAGTATATAAAAAATACGCTTCTCTCCGTTAATGTGCAATATTTAACGACACATATGGCAAACTTCAAAACGATACATATAGCAATACATATAGTGAAATATCGCCAACTTGAGGATATTTAGCCCGATTGACGAAAATATCGCCAGCATTACAAAAATGACGCCAAGTTAATGAAAATGACGCCCAATTGATGAACTTGATATTAAAATATTTTAATATATGGACTATATTGCTTATTGAGGAGCTATCCATATTGATAATTGTTAATTTAGAGTTGCCTGAAATAGAAGTTAATTGGGTACGAAATAGAGTTACATGTTGTCATCCAAGCACCCAATGTACAATTCAACGTTACAAACACTATGCCGCGGATCTTTTCATCATTTTTTAACTGTGAAAGAAGTAAATTCATTAAATTATATAAGGAAAGTCATGTACTGTCCATATCAGATTTTATAACCAAGTTTTAATTTGTAAAACAATAGAAAACTAGAGTATAAATTCAGCAACTTTCGAGAATCAAAATGAACAAAATGTACATCATTCAGATTTCCAATAGGGCAAATTTTGTTCGGTGTGCTCAAACTAGTTTCAGAATAGCTCCCTTACATACTACTAAAATGATAAAGCAAAACACAGTTATTGGCATTTGAGATGGAATATTTGACACATTTAACTAAGTATAATTGAACCATTTTCAATAACCATTGTTAGGAGCAGAAAACCTTCGCTTGAAGAATGCGAAAATATACTTAATATATTTTCTTTCGTGTAATATCTGAATTCTAAAACTAAGAGTTATTATATTTTTCTGTTTTGCAAATGATTCCTCATCTGCTACTTCTTTTATCCGTAATCCAAGTATATGGCTTCAAGAAATTTGTTTGCTGCCTATTTAGTCGTAATATTCTTCTGAGTTATGTTATTTTGCTAATTTTCCCTTGGCAGACCCAAGGCGAAGGATCCTCCACTCTATTAATGCACCGACGCGATGTGAAAAAACTTAACTCAGAAAAATATAATCGTGATAAATTATGCACATAGAAAAATCCCGCCGTGAGACAATAATTATGCTCTTTTTTCGCCGTCGAAAACAAAGAAGGTTCGTTTTCATAACATTAATTAAAAAGAAATGCATTCAGTAAATTGTATTAAAATTAAAATTTACGGGTGCATCTAGATTCTACCAAGTATGTAAGGTATATCTTATTATTTCTACAGAATATTATTTCTACAGAAAAAGAAATAAAATTTAAAAATAAAACTTTTTAATATATGATAGCTGTAAAATTTAATTAAGAATATGGTTCACGATAGTTAGTGCGTTTGAACAAAAAATCTTGTCACGCAATTTCCCTATTGCAGGTAAGTAGATAATATAAATTTCAAAAAGTTCACATTAAGGTAAAAAATCATAGCAGTACAATTCGAAATCCACGGGGAGGTAGTCAGGTTTTCTAAAAAATTAAAATTCTGAAACTTTTGTACTGTTCCTCTGTTAAAATGTACCCGAATAATAATAAAAAAAGTTCCTTCATACTCTCTACTAACCACATAAAAATATTTGCGGACACAAATAGTATAATATTGCATTTAAAGACGATTTTTGTATAACCTTACTGTGATTTCAGGTTTTTTATTGTGTGGTACAATGATAGAGACACGATTTTTTTTAGTAGTATAAACTCGATGGATTGTATACGGATGAAAACCAATATATTTGGAGGTAACTGATTAAATAGCAAAATATATTTTTCTAATTGGGTCGTTTTCCATAGAGGGACCGCATAAATATTTAGATTTTGAATTTTTCTAAACATACCGTCCAAAAGAGATCAAATTGCAATGTTAAGATTCTTTACCTGTTTCAGAGAATTTTTGGTTTCGAATTTATGCTATCTATCTCTAATAAGTAAAAATATAAATCCCTTAACTACCTTATTGAAACAGCATTTTATGAATTAAAGCTGTTTCTTTAAAGGCTTTATCGTTTGAGGCATTTCTATTGCTCAATTATGTGTGTGATAAATATTGTTTAAACAAAATTGAGCACCGGAAATTGCATCGTAGGACAGGGTTCGGGCAAGTTTTCAACACCAAAAATTTGGCAAATGCACTGGAATAGATACATAAAACAAACTCGGAATTTCAAACTTTCAGTGATCATCGACATGAGTGATCTAAGCAGCTGGTCTCGCATCTAAAGAAGACTAGCATATATACCCGTCGTTGTTTAAAATTTAAAACATGTGAAAATTCTAAAAGCATCCATATTGCTTTAAAGAAAAAACCTAATTTTAAACTTATCATAAACTCTGGGTAAACATCTTTGTTAGCACGTCAACATAAAGAAACGTATTTACGCATTGAGCTGTTTTGGTGACAAAAAGAATCTTCATCGGAGGGATAAGAGGGGCAGCAGCCACCGTCAGCTAAGTACGCGAAGGAGCTGTTAAAACTCAGCTTTTTTAAACCTAAACAAGTAGACATTACTGCTCCCAAAACTGTCTGATACCTTTTCATTTTGTACTATGATTTTATACAAAATAAAAGTTTTCTCTACCGATATTTTTTCAAAATTATTACAAACGTAAACGTTACTTTATACAGGTACATACTAACTGCCCTCAGAGACCATAGCTGGCTACGCACTACGATTGTGTGCAATTACTTCCTAAGCAATCGTTTTAAGATATTAAAACAAGAGAAAATACACCCACAGCGCTGGAACAATATTCCCTAGATAAATGCCTAAAAACGTGTTTGTCAGCTGCTCAGGCGCCATATGGTTAGCACGCGAGCAGGCTCGGTTAAGATGTTGATGAAAAGGAACATGAGTGTACCAGTAAATAGAACATGGTAATTAAATTAATAGCGGTTACCTGAAAACGTAGTTTATGGAGGCCAATAGCTTATATTATAGACCGATGATGAATTGCTAAATTCTAATTGTTAGGGGGTTGGGGAATGGAAAAACTAATTTCAGCACCTTCAAGATCACATTAAAAGTAATAATTAGAATGATGGTTATTTTTATCCACTTTAAGAGATTTTTTCACAAAATGCTTATAATATTAAAATTATTGTAATGTGTAAAATTATATAAATCGTATTTGTAATATACAAGAAATTATAAAAACTTTTTATTTAACCAAATCCATATCTAGGCATTGGCTAGAAAATCGTTCTTCAAAGCTTATGTTCTTTGGAGAGGGGTTTTGTAAATAATTGAATTTTCATCAATTTTTATTAACACTTTACAACATAGTTGAAAAGTATTTATGACTTTGTTCATTCTGTCTGTCTGTCTGTCTGTCCGTTAGCACGATAACTGCCGTAAAAATGACTCTATCAAAATGAAATTTTAGTATGTTGTTCATAAGGTCTGTGAGACCTACGGGAATATAAATGAATAATATCACCCAATTAGTTTTAGATTGAACCCGGGTTGAAAAAATGAAATACATTAAACCCTGGGGTCTAATTTTTCAAATATTTTTTAAGCAAATTTAAAATTCACAAATTGTTTCGAAAATTCTAGGAAATATTCAAATTATCCCATAAAATATATAAAAAAAATTTTAGCAAAATATATTCAGTAGATTTTTAAATAGAAATTAAAATAATAATTAAACCATTTATATGAAGAGATCATGTGACAATTATATGAATAGATCACGTGACTCACTTCAAAATAAAATGTGTCGTCAATCTTGTGTCGAAATCGTGATTTTTAAAGTTTTTTTAATTTATATTTAAGTGTTGTATCCGTCTTAAAACAGCTTTATTTTTGCTTAAATTCTGTGCACCTACATTCTGAAATAACGCAATTACAATATAATTGAGTTTAAATGATCATCATATTTTGATTATTTCGACAACGAAGCTTAATTTTCACTTATGGAGAATGTAAACACCAAAAGATGTAGAATGAGTTGTATAAGAATTGCTGCATTTCTGTAACGCAAAATTATTTAGCTTATGGAGTTTGCAATATAGCTGATATGAATGAAACATTCATTGATTTTACACAGAGAAGAATACGATTTTTTTTATGAAGTTTTAAGCATAGAGTTAAATGACTTGTACCTCCATGGTTTTAAGTTTTTAAATAAAATAAATTATTATAGTATTGTGATGAATGGAAAAAGTTTATGAATGAAATGCTGCTTTTATAGAGAGAGCCAGGCGATTTATATTTCGATGACGTTATTTGAATACAATTATTTGTTTTCGATGAAGTTTTCAAATATAATAAATTCTTGTAGTATTAAGATAATTTTAAAAATATTACCTAGGAATGTATCGCATTTTAGAGATGTGTAAATCAGGCAATTTATATTCGAATGTTGCCATTTGAATGAAGTTCATTTTTTTCGATAAAGTTTTAAGATTTCAAGTATAATATATTATTGTAGTATTGCGATAATTTTAAAAATATTAGCCGAGGAATGTATCGCATTTTAGACATGTTTAAACCAGGCAATTTTTATTTCAATGCCGTCATTTGAATGAAGTTCATTTTTTGCGATGAAAGTTTAAGTTTTCAAATATAATAAATTAATGCAGTATTGTGATAAGTTTTAAAATATTACTTAGGAATGTATTGCACTTTAGAGATGCTTAAATAAAATTGCATTGAAGTTGGAAAGTGTTTCATAATCAATGCTTTATGCATGATTGATCTTTCTTGTTTTATTTTAATTTTCTAATGTTTGGGGCAAACGGTCAACATTGCCTCTAAAAAATAACCGAAATTTTATATCAATGAAATGAACTTTATTAACAATACTTAATACTCCTATAATTTTATGAAACATTGTTTTATAGATTTGCTCCTGTTTTGAAACAAATATCATTTATTTTCTTATAAATAATTGTTTAATGAACATCATTGACTGACCTGACATTTTCAGTTTCGTCTCTTTCAATATTATTTGAAACTTTAGAAGCTTTTAAATATTCGATAGAGTTTATATTCAAAATCACTACTTGTGAAATCGCATCCTATTTCATTCAAACATTCATGATAACGATTCGTTATATAATTTGTTCACAAACTCACTAAATGCAGGAAAACATACACACCTACATCCATTCCTAAAAGGTTCGATTCGAGTTTGAGGGTACTCAAAATGTTGATTTCGAATTTTTGACCGTCACAGAATTTTCCTTTACAATATATACAATGTATGTACGGAAAGTAATACATTCTTAATAAGTCCAGATTGACACTAAAAGTTTAAAATGTTATAACGATTCGTATGAAATCGCTTAAAAACACAAAATATTTGCAGGGGAGCAAAAATTGCCTTCACCGAGAGGACTAACAAGACTCGTGATCACTCAAAACAAGATCGGCGACTTTCGGAAAAAGGGAAAACTTGGCTGAGGTAGAAAAATTGCGTGAAATGAATTTAGGAGAAATGAAAGGTAAGAATCTAAGAAGAGAACGGAATGAATAACCGGTTCCTATGAATGAACTATATAAACACTAAGGAGAGGAAAAATAATAGCGGAATTTCGTTGGGAGATTGAAGAAAACCAAGGAGGAATATCAACGTGTTTTTACGACCCATAGTGACCTATAAAGTAAGCCATGCATCATGCACAATACCTTAACTGTATTTATGAATATCGTAATGCATAAGCCCTAAAGTCACATTTTATAATCTTTAAGAATATATCGGCTGAATTTTTAACTCATTAACACTTTACAACATAGTTGAAAAGTGTCTATGACTTTGTTCATTCTGTTTGTCTGTCTGTCCGTTCACACGATAACTGTCTTAAAAATGACTTTATCAAAATGAAATTTTAGTATGTTATTCAGACGGTCTGTGGCACCTATGGGAATATAAACGAATTATATCACCCTATTAGTTTTGGACTGAACCTGGGTTGAAAACATGAAATACATTTGAATCCTATGGGACCTACGTTTTCAAACATTTTTTAAGCGAATATTAAAAAAATTCAAAAATTTCTTCGAAGGTTTTAGGAAATATTCAAATTATCCCATGAAAAATATGAAAAAATGTTTAGCAAAATATATTCGGTAGTATTACAATAATAATGGCACCCATACTATATGAAGAGATCACGTGACCCACTTCAAAATAAAGTATGGCATCCATCTTGTGTCAAAATCGTGATTTTTAAGGTTTTTTTAATTTATATTTAGTGTTGTATCTGTCCTAAAACCCCTTTATCTTTACTTAATTTCTGTGAATCCGCATTCTGAAACAACGCAATTACAATATATTTGAGTTTAAATGATTATCAAACTTTGATTATTTCGACAACGAAGCCTAATTTATGGAAAATGTAAACACATAAAGGTGTAGGATAAGTTGTATAAGAATTGCTGAATTTCTTTAACGAAAAATTATTTAACTCTGGAGGTCTGCAATATAGCTGATATGAATGAAACATTCATTGATTTTACATAGAGAAGCAGATGATTTTAAGGCCGAGTTTTTCGATGAAGTTTTAAGCACAGAGTTAAATTACTTGTACCTCCATGGTTTTAAGTTTTTAATTGAAATAAATTATTGTAGTATTGTGATGGATGAAAGGAATGGAATAAAAGTGGATGAATGAAATATTTACAGCTTTTACAAAGAGAGCCAAGTGATTTATATTTCAATGACGTCATTTGTATAAAGTTCATTTGTTTCGGAGAGGTTTTAAGTTTTCAAGTATAAAACGTGAATGTAGTATTGTGATAATTTTTAAAATATTACCGCTGTATGTATCGCATTTTAGAGATGTTTAAATGAAATTGCAAGTGTTGGAAAGTGTTTCATAATCAATGCTTTATGCATGATTGATCTTTCTTGTTTTATATTTTGTTCTACAAAACGGACAAATTATTTCATTATTTCACACTTTGAGCGTTGTATTTCACACTGTGAGCGTTAGGTTGATAAGCAGTTAGTTGTACAGGGTTCATAAGAAAGTTCCTTCCCATTCCAATAACTTTGTAAAGAAAGGCCCAAGAGTGCTGACGCTAGGTCTGTTTATAGCAAAGCGATCATGCCCGATCGAATAAAAAGGATTTCAGCGTCCCCTAGCGGAGCATTTCAAAAGATAAGTTAACGAGCTCGGAAAGAAAGTGAGATGGCTCAAAAAAACCAATTACGAAATTGTTGAGTACTGCCGGATGAGTAGGACGACAAAAGTGCGTTACAAAAAGTATTTGATAAAATACGGTTACGCGCGATTTACTGTCCTATTCTAGAATGTTTCCGTAGCAAACACTTACATGCACAAGGAGTCTGGTCAAAATGCCCTCCGTCACCTGTAATGCATATTTTAATTTGAGAAAGGCGTAATTTAAGAATCATTGCAAGTATCACTGTGTTACATTATCTAGCAGTCCATGAAGTGAAACGGGCATTTATTGCTTTCCATATATGTGTTTTGGATGTCGTTATCCTGTCGTTATTTGGATGTCATTATCCTAGCATTTTAAATTCTCCACTAGGTTAGCTACAATCACTTTTATTCAATCGAGTACGTTCTCTATAGATGGACCTAAAACGTGTATAATCATGGACTTTAATGGGAACCTTACCAATTGTATATGGATTTGCACGGTTCTGCTTGTTTTTAAAGTATCGCACATGATTTTTAAACACTTTAATACATAATTACTTGAAATTAGAGAAGTGTAATTATTACTTAAATAAATCATATCTGCTTATAACTAAATTATTTACAACAATAGTATTATTTTGTTATTTGAAAGAAGCTGTTATTTGAAGAAGGTTTCAGAATGCCATTCTACATATATATTTGAGGTACGATGTTTTTTATTACTTCCCCTGCAATGCATGGTAATGTATAGGGAAAGTATTGGAATCATGTCGAAAATCGCAACTCGAGTTTTCGATGGATCTACACGTTTCGAGACCTCCAGAATACGAAAAAACTATTTTTAGCGTGACGTCTGTGTGTGTGTTTGTGTGTCTGTGTGTCTGTCTGTGCGGATTTTGTATCTCCTCTAACTAAAAAACTAATTGACTGAATTTCATAAAATTTGGTAGGTATGTCACTTGTGGGCGAATCTAATGCTGATTAGTTTTGGGTACGATTTGGAATAAAAGAACCCGCCATGGACCGAATTTCACAAAATTTGGTAGATAAGTCGCTTGTGGGTCACGCTGGTCCTGATTAGATTTTGGTACGATTCGAAAAAAATAACCTGCCTTTGTTTTCAAAATGGCCCCCAAAAATATCCGAAATCTAAAATAAAAAACTACGTATGCTTAAATATATCCATTAAATGCTTGTTTAATACGCAATTTTTAACGAAGAAAAGAATAAGATCAACCCCATTACATTAGGATTAGCCGTTCTCAAGATATTTTTGTCTTTTCGTATTTTCTCTACACAACCTTTGAAAATAAGTTGAGTTATCAAATGAGAACGAAAATTGAATAAAAAGTGAATTAAATTTAATTAAAATAAAGAGAACGTGGATATAAGTCTGTAGGGAAAGTCATGTGCTGCCCACATTAGCTTTTTACTTTCCCAGCAATACATGCTAATGTATAGGAAAAGTATAGGAATCATGCCGAAAATGGCAACTCGAGTTTTCGACGGATCTACACGTTTTCTGACCTCTAGAACATTAAAAACTATTTTTAGCGTGACGTCTGTGTATGTATGTATTTGTGTGTGTGTGCAATGTATGTATTCACTCAAACTCAAAAATTACTGGACCAAATTTCATGAAATTTGGTAGGTAAGTCACTTGTGTATGACCCTGGTGTTGATTAGTGTTTGGTATAATTCGGAATTAAAGAACCCGCCTTTTTTGCGAAATGGCCAGCAAAAATTGTTTGTATCAACTCTAGCTGAAAAAATAATAGATCAGTTTTTACAAAATTTGGTAGATAAGTCTCTGGTGGGTTACTCTGGTGCTGATTAGATTTTGGTACGATTCGAAAGAAAACTTGCCTTTTTTGCGAAATGACCAGCAAAAATCATCAAAATCTAAAATAAAAACTACTTGTGCTCAAATATATCAATTCAATGCTATTTTTATACTCATTTTTTAACGATGAAAATAATAAGACCAACCCCATTACACAAGAGTTAGCCGATCTCGAAATATTTTCATTTTTTCGCATTTTCGCTACGCCACCTTTGAAAATAAGCCCAATTAACAAATGAGAACAAAAATTGAAGTAAAAATGAAAATTCAATGTCATTTTAAATAATTATGGTGTTATTTTGGGCCATTAAACTCTATAATGAATTATTGAAGAAATAAAGAGAACCTGAATATGAGTCTGCAGAGAAAGTCATGTGCTGCCCACAGGAGATCTTTCTATTTAAAATGTTTTCCTTATTTGAAACTTCTTCCATCCTGAAATCAAATGCTTCACTTCGTGCAATTTGCTTCTTGCACTCTGCGTCGTAACATTGTTTTGAATCATGTTCTTTCGTTAATTTCGTCGTTTGTGCCAGATCCATGAAGCGATGGATTCTGTGTATTAATACACGCAAACGATGTGATAAAAAACGAAGTTCAGAAAAACACAATCGTGATTAATTATGCGCACAAGATATTCCCGCTGCGAGACAATAATTATACTACTTGTTTTTTCCTCAGCCGAAAATAAACATAACATTTATTCATAACATTTATTAAAGAGAAACGCATTCAGCAAATTGCATTAAAATTGTAATTTATAGCTACATCTCGAGATTAAGAAGTTTACGGCAAGATATTATAATTAATACAAATGAAAGAGGAAATATATGTAACATTTTTTCTTTGAATTTATATTATTAATATTTAAGCATGGGAGGTTTTTCACAGACTACATTTGAGCTTTTTAATGTAGAATAATTAGAGAAAACAGTTGTACAAACTAGATGAAATATCCAAAATAATAAGAAAAAAAAGTTAAAATACATAAAATTACTGTTTAAAAGTTAATTATTTCTCTTACATTTAAATATTTATCAAATATCATAATGCAATATTTTACAATATTCAACTTAATTGAACGATTACTGGTTTATGTACTCGCTGTAGAAATTTCTAGAAAAATCGACATAATTTGAGAAATTCATAACCAATCTACAAAATTTGAACAGTTTCCAAAACATGCCAAAAGTTACCATGTTGGCGATATTTTGCAAAATTTGCCATCCAGGACATTCAATTTTTAGCCAACATGGATCTCCACATAATAACGATGTTTGCATGTAACTGTCATTTTCCCTAGGGAATGGGCATATAAAAACAGAACTGAGTCAACCGCCAATTATATCGTATACAGTATATTCAAGTTAGTGTTGCCCTCAGTTTAGGTATCAATAATTGTTATGTTTTAATTTCACTATTTCCAAACTAGATCTATATATGAAATGCCACTTGATGAAGCGTTTTAAAAGTCATTGTGTTAGCAAAAGATTGCTAAAATATCATGATCATATCATATTCAGATCAAAAAGTGCTGTGTTATATCAATTTTAAGCATTCGTGTAGAGGAAATAGTTATAGCACAGGGAAAACTATATCTTTGGCCTTCAATATCAATACTGACTTTTAAAGTTGAAAGCGCAGCTTTACATTGTAAAATGCATTTCCAAACTTCTACACTTTCAAAACCTATTGGGGTATTTTGTTGAAAACGGGGTAAGTTAATATTGCTACAAACCCCTAAAATGCCTTCATTGCATATTGATGGCCCCTCCCCGAAGTAAAACGATATATACAGACAACCGTTGTCATTACTTCAAGGTCCGGGTCAATTCACGTTGCCGACAAATTTGCAGAGATATCGTCAACTTGGTGACTTTTGGCGTTTTGAAATCTGTTCAAACTCTGTAGATTAGAGAACATTTTTCGGGTTGTGTCGATTTTTCTAGACATTTTCACAAAGGGTATATAAGCTATAGCCATTGTTCCGTTAGAAAGAGTAGTTTCGATGTGAGTCAAAGTGAAGTGTGAGTATGCAACTATTTTGAGAATATAATAGTTTGTTTTGTGCATGAGGTAAGCCGCTGTTTTATTAAATTTGGCGGCTATTTTGTGACCTTGTTAGATAGTTAAAGTGTCACTAGCTGTATAATGTTTCTGTTTACGCTTATGGGTGCTTTAAATAAAAGTTTTAATTATCTAGAAATTCTGAGTTATCCTTGTATTCAGAGTATCTATTCCTTGTATCTTCGATACCTAGAGGAGGGATACGTACGTTAGAAGATGCCGCAATTGGATATTTGGTTTCAAATATGCCGTATGAAAAAAAGCTAGATTTCTTATTTCTATGGATATGAGTTAAAAAAAAGTTAAAAAAAATATAGACAGTTTTTTCTCTAACTTTCAAAACAATTTTCCAATTTAAAGTATTCATCTAGCACAAAGAGTTCAAAGTTATAAACAACAGGATGCAGCATATGTATCGTAGCAATACTATGTTACTGAAATTCATTTAATCTGTCACATTGCCAATACAAATATATTTTACATTGGGTATATATTGTCAATACAAGTTGTCAATACAAGTATATATAACATACAAGTATATATAACATTTACATTTTAATTAATTGTGACAAATTGTTATTTGTAATTGTAATTTAAGACAAAAAAGATGTAAATAATCTCGGCAGCTTAATATCTTGAATTTTTAAGTGACGATTTTTTATGTTGAAGAAGCGTTTCTTAAGCACAATACATGATACATTAAAAAGTATTTTCATATAAAACAATTATTTGATTGGATAGGTGAATCTCTTTTTAATATTCATTACAAATTTAACACCGACACTTATCAGAATATAAATTCCTTTTGTACATACGAGTACGTCAGCTTTAAAGATTTAATCTCCCGAGTTTAGGTATCATTAAAAATTCCTATACAGTGAAAAAAATATATAAATCTTCAAGAGTTAAATTGATTCTTTCTAAGAAGCATCCACGTGAGTACTTAAGTACACAGAAAGCACGAACAGGGAAAAAACATCAAAAGTAAAATGGATGGCACTTTTAAATGCCGCGCTTATTAAGAAGATTATCAGATACTTAATGATTATTTGCCAGTAAACGTTACCAACTCCATGACGAAAAAAAAAAACTTAAAGATAATGTAGGAAAAAATCGAATGGATGTAGCAATGATGTTAGAAAGATTTTAAAATATTTAAAATGCACTTTCGTGTCGATTGTAATTTATGTATAAGTTAAAATGAATAAAATGTTACAATGTAAAATATCTGATGGGGGGCAGTACATAACTTTCTTTACAGATTTAAATTCATTTTTTCTTTCTTTATAAATTCATGAAATTGAGTTTAATTTCACGAAATAACACGGATAATTATTTAAAAATACACTAAATTTACAATTTTATTTAAATTTTCATCAATTAGTTTTAAATTTAAATTATTGATTTATATTTCTTATAATATAAATGATGAAAGAAAAAAGAAAAATAATGAAAATGAATACCTAAAATAAGCCGCATTGGACGAATTTGTGCGACATTTGGCGAAATATCGTCAACTTGGCGGAGTTTTCAAATGTTGCCAAATTGTTAAAAATGATACTAAACCAATTAAAATGATGACTAATTGTTGAAAATTCAATATCTTAGAAAAAGTATAAGAATCTACTATAAGAATAACCTATTTCTCCGTCTGTAACGCTTGTCAAAATTCTGGTGACGAATTTTGGCGGCATATTGCCAACTTGACGAATCTTTTTAAATTCTGTTAAGTTCACAAAAAAGTCCCCAAATTGATAAAATTGACTCTAAATCAATCAAAATGGCGACTAATTGATGAAAATGCAATACGTTGGAAAGAACATAATAAACGACTATAAGAATAATCCATTTCTCCTCCCGTCCGTAATGCTTGGCGAAGAATTTGGCGGGATGGCACAGACTTGGCGACTTTTTAAATATTGCCAGATTGACGAAATTGTCGCCAAATTGATAAGAATGACGCTAAATAGGAGGCAATGCTTTGCAAATTTTTAATTCCGTCATATAACGGGCATACCTTCTAGTTAGTGACCGGACCAATACCGGACCAAAAATACAATACCGGTATTTGGTATTTTTTTAAACGTTATGCCGGAATACCGGTATTAATACCGGTATTTTGAATTTTTTTAAAAAGATACAAAAACGCAGTTGTTTCTTTGCCATATTTATTAGTTTTATAAAAAAAATGCATAAACTATAAAAATATAAACAATTTTGTTATATACAAGTATAAAAAAATCTGATGTGGGCAACACATGACATTCCTTATATAATGTAATGAATTTACTACTTTTACAGTAAAAAAATAGGTTTTTCTTATAGCAGATACTAATATTCTTTCCAAGATATTGAATTTTCGACAATTGGTCGTCATTTTCATTGATTTAACGTCATTTTTATCCATTTGGCGGGACTCTCGTTAATTTGGCAACATTTCAAAAAGTCGCCAAGTTGGCGACATTCCGCCAAATTTGTCAAAAGAAACAAATGTTTATAAAGGAACAAAATATATAGTATTATTAAGAAGAGTAAATATCACATAAAAATCTTGTTATAATATTTATTAATAGAAAAAAAAACTAATTTATTAACTGCATATATTTGAAATGTGATCGTAAAAAATATAATGCATCTATTGAACTGTCATTAAGCCTGGAACGTATTTTTGTGCACAAATTGCCTGCAGTTGAAAAAGCTCTTTCTGCATCCACGCTGGTTGGTGGTATTGTTAATAATGAGCGATATACTTCCTCTAAATATTTGCCTCATCTTCTAACAACTCGGTTTCTCTTTTGGATAAACCTATTTTTTGTATTATTTTGGTATTATTGTCTGTGGCAATTTTTTTATTTATAGTTAATTCTAATTTCTTCTCGATATTAACATCAACATCATCTTCAACGAATTCCTCTGGATAGGTTTGTGTTTGCTTTTCATAAATGTTTTTGTGGAAATTTACGACGAACTTAATTAAATTCGACCTTGTTAGCTTCTTTCCTTCAGTTTCGTTTTCTTTTTTAAAGTCGTTATAATTATGTAAATACCTCAAAATATTTTCTAGTTCTCTATGCCCTTCCTCTATGCGAATTTTCAATGCACTGTATAATTCCTCTGATGGTGGAGTGTATCTTTAACTGATTGTTAAGGAGCTTCAGAGCCTGTGCACGAAGATGTTAGTTTAGAATATGATCTCGTCTATTAATTCGTATTATTAGATAGTTTAGAATATTAAATTCTAAGTTATAGTTCATGCTGGAAATTAACTACGCCTGTGCAAGGAGTATTTTATTTTACAATTTTTTACGTATTTTAAAAAGTACGTATAAAAATACGTATTTTTATACGTATTTTTAAATATTTTTATTTATATACGTATTCTATAAAATACGTATTTCAGATAACAGTAGATGCCCAATAAGTTAAATTAAGCCCTTTAATAAAAAAAATATTTATTATAGCTAACACCGAAATACCGGTATTTTACCTTAGCAAATACCGGTTTCACGACATTACAAAATAGCACGAAATACCGGTATTCCGGTATTGCAATCACTACTTCTAGTATAATTATATTTGTACTGATATATTATTTGTGTGATATATATTACTGATTGTATAAAAATCCAATCTGAATACTCTTCAGTAAAATAGTTGTCTCCCTTCAAGTGCGAGAGCGCCTTCCTTGGATTTGGGTGAACGATCGGGCTAAAGCTCCTGTATAGAAAGCTCGCGCATCCGCCATTTTATATCATACTTACACATTGGCTTCTTTTTCACAGTGACTCGATATCGAAAATTGTGGTATAAATTCGCAATAAAATATACGGCCGTAAATTACTCCAATAATTACCGAAAAGGTATACTAATGTTTAGATTCATGAATAAAGAAGTAAGAAAACGAAAAATGGGTAAAGTGTTGAAGAGATGCATGTAGAAATATCGTTTTCCTTCGTTAGTTGGAGATAATAGCGCCAAAACAGGTGTGTTTTAAGAAGACTGGCACTGGTTCTCACTCCTTGTTGCAAAGATATTTTTACTTTCCTTATATACATACAATATATCAGGAAAGTATTGTGACGGGGTTGAAAATTCGAATTCGAATTTTCGACGGGAGAGCATGTTTCAAGCATCCCTGAACATGAATAAGACTTTTTGAGATGATGTCTGTGTGCGTGAAAGTGTGTGTGTGTGTGTGTGTGTGTGTGTGTGTGTGTGTGTGTGTGTGTGTGTGTGTGTGTGTGTGTGTGTGTGTGTGTGTGTGTGTGTGTGTCAGCGAGTTTGTGGAAACGATAACTGACGAACGAATGGACCGATTCAAACAAAATTTGGTACAAAGTTACAATCCATGAATACTGGAAGCCTGTTGTTTTTATCCGCAATTGAATGTTCAGAACCCCCTAAATCTTACAGTGAAATTTTGAAAAAATTCTCAAAAAATCGAAACCTTTAATAAAATTACGAAAATAGTCATTTCTTAAGTAATTTTTCATTAGAAAACGATTAAAACAAATTTCGAAACGCTGGCATAGACCGTTATCAAGATCTTGTACATTTTTCAAAGAAATTATCAAAAAATCATATAAAATTAAAAAAAATATTGCCTATTGTTTAAATATGTTCACTTTTCATAAGTAATATCATACGATAAATTGGGTAACATCATTCTCGTGGATCTAGCTAGTTTCATTCATGAGAAAATATATTTTAGGCAATACTTTTGTATTTAGACGCCAATAGTCAGTTATCTGCTACAAGAATAACTTGTTTCTCCGTCCATAATGCTTGGCGAGATATTGGAGGAATGCAAATAACTTGGCGGCTTATTTAAATGCTGCCAAATTAACTAAAATGTCGTCAAATTGATAAAAATGAATCTAAATCAATGAAACTGATGACTAGATGACGAAGTAATTATTAAAGTATTTTAATATATTATATATTAAATTTAATTATTTATTATTTGATACTTAATATTTGATACTTAATATATCAATATTGGTGATTATTTAGAGTTGCGCGAAAAATTGAGTATTTTGAAATAGTTTTACACGTTGTCATCCTGAAAATCGGCCAATGTACAATTCAACGATAAAAGCACAGCGCCGTGGATCTTGTACATAATATTTTTATTGTAAAACTAGTAAATACATTGCATTATATAAGGAAAGTCATGATCAGAATTTTTACAGTGTGATAGAACATGATGGCCTTGAATCAGTCTGTAGAGCTTTCGCTCGGGCTGTGACGTTACAAGAGAGAAGTCAATTTCTTCCTTTCCGCACAACTATGTATATCTACGGACTTCGAATCTTGTTCTCTTTTTGATATAAAATTACGTCTAAAACAGCAATTTAGTTAAAACATTTCAGCATATTTTGTCTTATATTTCTGATTTTGACGATTTTTGCGGGCTACTCAGCGAAGAAAAAAAATGCCCGTTCTATTTTTGCAAATCAAACTATCAGGGTAACGCATAAATGACTTGACTACTAAATTTTGTTAAATTTCGACGGATAGTTTTCGAGCTAGAGTGAATACAAACATTGTATAGACACAGACGCCACGCAAAAAACGGTGTATTCGTGTTCTATCGTACTCAAAACATGAGGGATATGCCGAAAACTCGCGTTCCATTTTTCGACATGTTTTCAAATTACCATGTATTGTAGGGAAAGTAAATATCATCTACTTAATGTTAATTATAATAAATATAAATATTTTTACTTTCCTTATATACATAATGTATAAGGAAAGTATTATGACAAGGGTCGAAAATTCGAATTCGAGTTTTCGACGGGAGAGCACGTTTCAAACAACCCTGATCACGAATCGAACATTTTTGAGGTGATGTGTGTGTGTGTGTGTGTGTGTGTGTGTCAGTGAGTCTGTGGAGACGATATTCACACGAACGAATGGAGCGATTCGAATGACATTTGGTACACAAATCTTAATTCATGAATACTGGAAGCCTATTGTTTTAAAACACAATCAAATTTCCAGTACACCCCCCCCCCCCTAAATTTTCAAGTGAAATTTTGAAAAAATCATTTTAAAATCCAAAACCTTTGATAAAGTTACGTAAATAGACATTTCTTATGTAATTTTTCCTTAGAAAACGATTGACATAAACTTTAGAATGCTAGCATGAACCGTTCTCGAAATATTGTACATAAATTTATCAAAAAAAATCCCATAAATTAAAAAAAATATTAACTGTTGAGATACATGTTTACTTTACATATGAAATATCATGCGATAAATTTGGTGATATCATTCTCATGGATGTAACTCGTTCCATTCACGAGAAAAGATACTTTGAGTAATACTTTTGTATTTGAATGCCAATAGTCATTTATCTGCTGTAAGAATAACTTATTTCTCCGTCCATAACGCTTGGCGAGATTTTGGTGATGAATTTGGCGGAATGTCGCCAACTTGGTGACATTTTTAAGTGTTGCCAAATTAACGAAAATCTCGCTGAATGGATAAAAATGACGCTAAATCAATGAAAATGACGACTGGTTGAAGAAAATTCAATATCTTGCAAAAATATAAGTATCTACTAAAAGTATAACATTTTTTTAACTGTAAAAGTAGTAAATTCATTGTATTATATGAGGAAAGTCATGTGTTGCCCACATCAGATTTTTATTAATATAATCGTAAATCTTTAGATATAGACACAGAACTTGGACAAAATTTAATAAATTTAAAATGTAACAATTTGAAATTAATATAAAAATTTAGAATAGCATACAGAAAAAAAAAACAATTTTCCATTTATCTGAAAGAAAGTATAAATCTAGATAGAGCTTATTTTTTTATATTTACTTGCAATGTTTTTTAGCAAATTTTTCGTACTTTCAATTTTTTGCAAATTTTCTGTACTTCCTTAAGAGAAAAAGTCGACTTCAATTGCTTCAAGTTTTTCATCAGATCAGAAAAGCATAGTGATTTTTAGTTTTGTACACATTTTTAGATCTATTAGTGCAACACTGTTTTTAACACTTTCCAACATATAGTGGAAAAGCGTTTATGTCTTTGTTTATTCTGCCTCTCTGTCCATCCTTTCTTACGGTAACTGCCGTAAAAATGACTTCATCGAAATGAAATTTGAGTATGTTGTTCAGACGGTCTGTGGGACATATGGGAATGTAAATTAATAATATCACCCAATTAGTTTTGAATTGAACCCAGATTGGAAAAGTGAAACACATTGAACTCTGTGGGACCTAATTTTTCAAAATTTTTTAAGCGAAGTTAAAATCCAGAAATCACTTTGAAAGTTTTAGGAAATATACAAATTATCCCATAAAAGATATAAAAATAAATTGAACAAAATATGCTCGGTAGTATTTTAAATAAAAATTAAAATAATATTGATACCCATATTATATGAAGATACCACATGATCCACTTCAAAATAAATATGGCATCCATCTTTTTTTTCCAGTGTGAAAATCGTGATTTTTAAAGTTATTTTAAATTTATATTTAATGTTGCATCCTGAAACTCCTTTATTTTTGCGTATTTTCTGTGCATCCATCTATATTCTGCGCCAACGCAATTACAATATTTTGTAGTTTAAATGATCATCCAACTTTAATTATTTCTACAACGATGCCTAATTTTAACGGATTCAGAATGTAAACAAATCATGCTGTAAAATGAGTTGTATAAGAATTGTTGATTTTTTTTACCTCAAAATTATTTAAGCGTCTGATATATAGTGATATGAGTAAATTATTTATTGATTTTATATAGAGAAGCAGACGATTTTATAGCATTGCCTTTTTTGATGGAATTTTAAGCATGTGGTTCAAAAACACTTTTAGCTTAATGGTTTTAAGATCCAAGTAAAATAAAATATTGTAGTACTGTGATAATTAAAAAAATATCACAGCTGAATATATCGCATTTTAGAGATGTTTAAATAAAATTGCATTGCAGTTGGAAAGTGTTACATAATCCATGTTTTATGAATGGCTGATTTTCTTGTTATTGACTAGACGAAGGGGCGTATCATCTTTAGCAGCAATTGCAATGAACTTATTAGCGAGCCTCCTTCTATCCAGGAAGTACGTGTAATTATTCTTATAAGATCCAATGTGAGTAGATTTAATATTTCGAAATGAGGTCGAAACTTAAATTTATCAAAATTAAACATTTTTCGACTAACTAGAATGATAAATGTAAATATTTTCGGGTGAGGATCAACATTTTTATTTAAAACTTTTACTAACAACAGCTGTTTTTGAAATCTGGACAATAAATCATGGTAAACGGGGAAAAAAATACACTCCCTATTGTCAAAGGATCAGAAGATATTTTTAGCGGTTTTATTAAGAGTGTCAGATTCATCAAAAGTTTACGAATATATATTTTTTAATATTTTGGACACGAGTCAGGTTTTATTTTAATCGTGTTTCTCATCACCGATGCAAGAAATGTGAACCAAGGCTGTTAACTCAACGTCAAAAGCCTTCAGGAAGAAATCCAAGTTTTTCAAAGTTAATATACATGGACATTTTAACTCTCCTTATGCTTTCATGTCTCTTAAGTAAAAGTAATTACGTACTTAACACATATATATTTCTCTACACAGACAAAAGTGAAACATTTCGAAATTTCTATCGAATAAAATTAATTAAAATTATACAACTATAATATCTTTTTATAAGACTGTCTTCCTGTATATTTTTAACACTTTACAAGATAGTTGAAAAGTGTTTATGACGTTGGTGATTTTGTCTGTTTGTATGTCCGTCGGTATGATAACCACCGTAGAAATGAGTTTATCAAAATGAAATTTTAGTATGTTGTTGAGACTTCTTGTGGGACATATGAGAATATAAATGAATATATCACCCAATTAGTTTTGGATGGAACCCGGGTTAAAAAAAATAAAATACATTAAACCCAATGGGACCTCATTTTACAAACATTTTTTAAGCGAAGTTACAATTCACAAATTTCTTCAAAAATTTTAGAAAATATTCAAATTTTGCCATGAAATATATAAAAAAAATTCAGCAAAATAGGGTCGGTAGTTTTTTAAATAAAAATTACCTCTTCAAAAGAAAATAGGTCAACCATTTTTTCCCCAGTGTCAAAATCGTGGTTTTTTAAAGTTCTTTTAAAGTTATATTGACCGTCCTAAAACCGCTTTATTTTTGCGTATTTTCTGTGCAGCTATATTCTGCGCCAAAGCAATAATTGAGGACTCTACGGCCGAAGATTCTGTAAATCATAGCATAAGTAATCAAAATGAATCCTCAATCCAGACTAGTTTTTACGCAAGCACGAATATAGATTGTCAAACATTGTTATCGATAGCTATCATTCAGGCCAAATGTAATACCGAAGAATTGATGCCATGTAGGGCCATGGTTGACAGCTGAAGTCAGAAAACTCTAATTTTCAAGGACTGATGTATAAAACTAGGTCTACTAGTAAAGAACACACATAAAATTTCTGGGATTAGTGACATCATAGCGGAAATCTCACTCCATGAAGTTAGTTTGGTTTTCACACCATACTTCAATAATGAGTTGCTCAAGATTGAGGCATTGTTTGTAAATAAAGTTACTGTAAATCTTCCTAACTTTACATTACCAACAAATACTTGACCACATTTAGAAGGGTTGAAACTGGCTTATTCTAACTTTCAGTGCAGGTGATCGGTGCAGATTTATTTCCCTCAGTCATTATTGGTCAATTTATTCTCGGTCCAAAAGGAGTACCAAGTGCCATAAATTCGAAACTTGGTTGCCTATTATCTGGCATAATACACTCCAGTTGTCATGCCATGGTACAACTGAAGAATGATCTTCAAAGGTTTTGGGAGTTAAGTCATTCCCAAGGCTATCCCATCTTCTTCTTCTGAGGTACTCTACTTAAAAACTGTCACTCGCACAGAATCAGGGAGATACATGGTTGACCTACCCTTTAAATCAGCTCCTGTTCTAGGTAATTCAGAATCACACGCCTTGAAGCGTCTTCAATTCTTATAAGACAAGCTTCGGAAAATCCCTCCGATTCAAGAGCAATATGATTCATTTATGGAAGAGTATCTTGTGTTAAACCACATGAAACTTGTTCTAACTTCAGAAATAAAGTCACATTCAAATCATTTTTACCTTCCACATCACGGAGTCCTAAAGGAGGATAGTACTACAACAAGGCTGAGAGTCGTTTTTGACGCATCTGCAGTCTTATACGAGGGGCATTCATTGAATGATTTTCTAGAAATAGGTCCAAAATTTCAACCTGATTTTTTCAAGCTTTTCCTAAGATTCCGAACATACCCAATTGCATTGACAGGCGATATAGAGAAAATGTATCGCCAGATACTAATCAATCCAATCCATGCAGACTTTCAAATAATTCTTTGGAGATTTCGTGCAGAGGAGTCTATCAAAAATTATAGATTACTAAATGTAACTTATGGCACTTCTTGTGCACCGTTTTCAGCAATTAGAACTTTACATCAGTTGTCACAAGATTACAATTTAGAGTTTCCGGAAGCGGCACGAGTTATTCTTGAGGATTTTTACGTCGATGGCCTTCTGAATGGAAATAATTCTGCAGAGGAAGCTACACATTTGGTGGCTAACTTAAATTATGTGATGAAGAAAGGTGGTTTCACACTTTGAAAGTGGTCATCGAATGTACCTGAAGTACTCTGTAATATATCTGAAGACATTAAGTCTCCAATTCAGATTGATGATGATGTTTCGATTAAAATTCCGGGTTTGGTTTAGAGCGGCCAGGAAGATAATCTGCACGTTAATATTTCTGAACCTAAATCAGTACACACCAGAAGAGAACTGTTGTCTAAGGTTGCGCGGATCTTTGATTATATTGGATTTTTGTCGCCCACCATCATCTTGTTGAAAATAATTATGCAAGAGCTTTGGAATGATAAAATTTTCTGGGACGACCAAATTTCAACTTCCATCAACTTCCATCATTCCGGTAAGGCTGCGGTTGTGTACCTGCAGGTCATTTCTGTTTATGGAAAAATGTCAGTAAGTTTGATTGCTGCAAAAACTCGTGTCAATCCTCTCAAACACATCATGTTACCTCGAATTGAACTTTGCGCTTCTATGTTACTTGCACAGTTATGTGCTACAGTTATTGAATCTATATCCATAACTATCCATGACATATTCTTGTGGTCAGACTCTCAAATCGTTTTGAGTTGGAGTCATACACCACTCATCAAGGGAAATCAATTCGTAACTAACAGAGCAAATCAGATCAAAGCTCTTGTCCCACAGGGAAAATGAAAGCATGTGGTATCGTTCATGAACCCCGCGGATTGCGCTTCTAGGGACATTTTACCACAAAAGCTCTTAAATCACCACCTTTGGTGGAGCAGCCTTTATTCAGATCACACCATTCCAAATCCTGAAGTTGAATTGCTGATGGTCGAAACACAACCACCAGAAGGACGTTTAAGCCACGTCGCACATGTTAAAACCATTCCAGAATTTTTAAACAAGTTTTCATCCTTTGCGAAGCTAGTCCGTGTTTTGGCATTTTGTCATCGTTTCATTCATAATTCCAGGAATTCTGCTGCAAAACGCACAAGGAATCTAAGTGTATCAGAACTAGCTAATTCTAGATTGTGTATGGTCAAGATTATTCAAGAGCATGCATTTCATACAGAGCTCAGCTACCTCTGCCGTCTAATAAGAAATATTTACCATTGAACATTTTCGCGGATGAATTGGGTTCATTCGAGTTGGAGGATGATTATCCCAGCATCCATTGTCCCTGATCAAAAGCAATCAATGTTTTTACCAAAAGGTCATTTTATTATGAATTTGATCATTAAACAATTCAGCCTTCTAAGATAATTTAACCTTCTAAGTCACCGGAGCTTTTGTATGTCTGAAAACCTTTAAGACTCTTCACTAATTGTTCCGTCTTTGACC
The DNA here is from genome assembly GCA_951213105.1 of Amaurobius ferox. NCBI lineage: Eukaryota > Metazoa > Arthropoda > Arachnida > Araneae > Amaurobiidae > Amaurobius > Amaurobius ferox. The sequence continues at coordinate 168,660,513 of OX578134.1, read as the reverse complement.
GGAAAATCGACCATTCAGCTCCTTTCGAACCTGGTGTCATAGCAATGTCCAATTCATGGTAGAAATGTCATTTTCCTTGCACTTCTTCTATTGATGACGATTTACGAATAAAAATATTTTTAACGACGCAGTGAAATATAATATTTAATTTCAAAGCCCCTATTAAACATACAACCCTGTAATAAAGTGTATTAGAATCTGCAAAGATTATACGTAAACTTTTTAACACTTTCCAACATAGTTGTAAGCTGTTAATGACTTTGTTAATTCTGTCTGTCTGTCCGTTCACAGGATAACTGCCGTAAAAATGACTTATCAAAATGAAATTTTACCATGTTGTTGAGACGGACTGTGGGACAAACGTGAATGAAAATGAATAGTATCACCCAATTAGTTTCGGATTGAACCCGGTTTGAATAAATGAAATACATTGAACCCTGGGAGATAATTTTTCAAACATTGTTTAAGCGGAGTTAAAATTCACAAATTGCTTCGAAAGTTGCAGGAAATATTCAAATTATGACATAAAATGTGTAAAAAAATTTTAGCAAAATATGTTAAGTAGTTTTTAATATAAAATTTGACATAATAATGACACCCATATTAAGTGATGAGATCACGTGACTCATTTCAAAATAAATAGGGCATCCATTTTTTTCCGTGTAAAACTTGTGATGTTTGAAGATCTTTTAAATTTATATTTAGTGTTGCATCCGTGATAAAACCGCTCTATTTTTGCATATTATCTGTGTATCTAAATTCTGAGTCTACGCAATTACAATATTTTTTATTTGAAATGATCACTAAATTTTGATTATTCTTACAACGAAGCTTAATTTCTATAGCATGTAAAGTGTTAACAAATCAAGCGATTGTAAGGTGAGTTGTATAAGAATTGCTGAATTTTTTTCATGCAAAATTATTTAGCTTTGCAATCTTAAATATAAGTGATATGAATGAAATATTCTTATATTCTTTGATTTTACATAGAAAAGCAGACGCTTTATAGCATTCTCTTTTTTTTGATGAAGTTTTAAATTTCCAAGTTTAATAAATTATTGTAGTAATGTGATAATTTAAAAAATAGCAGTTCTGAATGTATCGCATTTTAGAGCTGTTTAAATAAAATCGTATTTCAGTTCTAAAGTGTTTCGTAATCAATGTTTTAGGCCTGATTGATCTTTCTTATTATTTCATCGCGACCTCACTTAAAATTAATTTAGAGACACGTAAACATTTATTTGCATATAGCAAGTTTTTATGGATTAAGTTCGAAAAATAATATCATTTCCAAACAATATAACTCGTAAACAGACAAAAATCATCGAATAAAAAATCTAATAATGAGCGGACGACTGAAAAATTATTCATATTGATAAAATATTCATTTTCATACTTGTCATGGTTAAAGAAATTGTACGACAAAATTGAATTTTAGATCTTTATTGGGTAAATAAAATATTTTCAAATCAAAATAACATTGGTATTCAATGCACACCAAGTGAAATTATTAACGTTTTGTGACTGTTTTAACGCTAAACCACAAAATTATAGTCGTCTTTTTCCCGTAAATGGAACGTGCAAAATCCAAAATAATGAGAATAATATAAAATCATCGCCTGCTATTGCATTGGGGATGTTAATGTTTTTAACGGTACCGATTTAATTTTGTTACTTTTTGAATAAACGATAAAACGTTCAATATCTCGAGAATGGTTTATTTCAGTGTTTATATAAGAGTATCACTGGTTTATTTATGGAAAATTACGTAGATTGTTTCTACATTATTCAAAATTTTTGGGATTCCAAATGTTCGACCGTAATAATTGCAGCAAATTTTATTTAAAACGCACCTTTTATGCGCTGATAAAAAATACATATCTTGTCTATAGTAACTAAGACACTTTCAGTGTATCGATAACGTTCTATCCATGTCATAAATGTGTAGTTGATAATTACGACTATTTCGAAGTTAAATCATTTTATTCCGCAATTTCTTTATATCTTATACTATCTGCTGCTCTAAGTTTCTCCCAAGTTCTGGTCGAGCTGAATGATTTTTCAAAGACTACCAGTTGACAACTCGACACATGCGTCGAGCAGTTGGAGAACAGAACGTTAGAGAAATGATGGCAGGATGAGTCCCGACTAAAAACCATTTAGTTAAATATCTACGTGGTAGTACATTTGAAGCGTTCCTAACTTTTCTTAGTTTGGGAACAGATCTTTTAGTCTACTCGATATATGCGTTCCGAAGATTTTCTTGACTAGGCGGTTACGCGAGCAGAATCACCCCTTATCTAATGAATGTGATTGTACGTTTTTGTTAATCTCAAGACCTCGCTTCGTTTATACGCGAACTGTCATCCAAGAAGTTGCTGACTTTATTTTATTATATGATAGTTTTTACTTCCCCTGCAATACATGGTAATGTATAGGGAAAGTATTGGAATCATGCCGAAAATCGCAACTCGAGTTTTCGATGGATCTATACGTTTTGGGACCATTAGAATACGAAAAGGCTATTTATAGCGTGACGTCTGTCTGTGTGTCTGTCTGTGCAATGTATATATACACTCTAACTCAAAAACGAATGGACCCAATTTCATAAAATTGGGCAGGTAAGTCACATGTGGGTGACCCTGGTACTGATTGCATTTTGCCACGATTCGGGATAAAAGAGCTAGATGTTTTTTGTGAAATGGCCTGCAGAAATTGCATGTATCAAATATAGCTGAAAAACTAATACAATAGATCAAATTTCACATAATTTGGCGGATTACGAATTTGCACGTTAATGCAAATTCATCTAGTGCTAATTAGATTTTGGTACGATTCGGAAAAAAAAACTTGCCTTTTTTTTGCGAAATGGCCCACAAAATTTGTTTAATCTAAAAATAACTACTATGCTCAAACTACTATGTTCAAACATATTCGTTAAATGCTTATTTTATACGTAATTTTTGACGATAAACATAATAAGACCAACTCTATTATTCTAAGGAGTAACTAACTGTTCTCGAAATATTTTAGTTTTTTTCACATTTTCTTTACGTTACTTTGAAAATGAGTCCAGTTACCCAATGAAAATGAAAACTGTATTAAAAGCGCTCAGTCAGTATAAGGTAAAGTAATTATGGCTGTTCTTTTGTGCCATTAAATTCAATTTAATGAATTATTGAAGAAATAAAGAGAAAGCGAATATGAGTTTCAGATTTTTTTATTAAAACATCCAAGTAAGATCGGAGCTATTAATCTCTCCAACGTTGACAATTTTAATATGAATAAGGGCATTTCAAGGCAGTCAGGAAATCCGTAAGGCTTTTTCCACGAATAGACCCACCGACACAATAGTCTGATTTCTTTTGGCCTTTCACGAACAGAACCCAACACCCTATATGTAAAGTAAGTAATAATAAAGATCTACCTCTTGCATATATTAACTAAAATATTTTCGGTTTATCGCGCAATTCTCGGCCTCATTAACTTTGCATCTACGCTACAAACGTTTAGTCGTCCATTACGACAATCGATATATTCCTTCAGCTCCAATCGGCTGTCCAAACATCTAAGCGAAAGTTCTCTGTAACTCAATAAAACAAGAGGTAGGACGGACGGCGAATTCGCTTTTAATTGGCGGAGAACTAACTACTCTCTTCTATTCAGACTGTTTGGATGGCCACCCGGGAAAAAAATCTAATAAGTCTAAAAAGTTCGTTCTTTTCGATAGCGTTTGAGACATTCGAGTTCAATTAACGCTCTGTATGGGTGGTTTATTTATAATGTAGCTGTGCGCAGTTGAAAATAAACTCGCATATTGTTCTGCAAATAGCATATCAATAAGCAAATAGTCTGCATTGCTATGCCCATCGAAGTTGAAATATTTTAATTTTGCATTACATCATTGAGTTAAATTGAGATAAAAGTTGTTTATTATATTTCATACTATTGTTCGAAGAAATGATTGTTTTCGCTAAAATGATCCCATATTTGAGATTACAACGGAGACGAACATTCTTAAGATCTGACGAGCACATGTTAAACACTTTCGACAAAGGTGTTTGTTCGTTTGTGTTTGTATATGTGCGCACAGGTGTCAAACAAGGACACTATAATCATAGAGGTGAAGGGAAATAATTAAAAATAGGAGATACAAATAGCAGTATGAGGCTAAACTGAGATAAACATATTAGGAAGTGCTTAGTCAGATTGCCAGCTGCCCACCAATCTGACATTAAAGGGTGAGGAATGCAGAGCTTATTTCAATAATAATAAAACATGCAATTCTGTCCCAGTAGCTCAACAGTAAAGCGTCGGTATTGTACCAATCTCTTATCACATATTTAGTTACTCAATACGAATATCCGTGGTTTGATTCCTGGTTGGGTCAGCAAGGTTCTTTATAAAGCGTCTAATCTGAACGATGCTTTGCTACACAGGAAAACTATATACAGAACGTATTCATAATTCATTTGGACTTGCATCACGCCAACAACTTCTAATCGAACGATGACCAGCTTATAGATCCTCTGTAGAAATTTCGAGACAAAATCGACGTAACTCGAGGAGTTCTTGAAGAACCAACAAAATTTGAGACATTTCCAAAACTCGCAAAATTTTGGTATTTATAGTATTTTACTAAATTTAACGTTAAGGTCAAACGACCTGAACCGTCAAATAATGACCAATCGTTGCTTGTAAACATCGTTTTCCTCGGGTATAAGCCGTAAAAATATTTTAGGTATTTGCAACAATATTGAAAAAAAAATGTCGAACAAGATATTGACATAGAAATTATTCAAATAATAATTAAATTGTTGCCTGTAAATATCGTTTTCCTCGGATATAATGATATTTTAGGTGTTTACAACAATATTGAAAAATATTATGTCCAACAAAATCTTGACATAGAAAATATTCAAATAATAATCAAATTGTCGCCTGTAAATATCGTTTTCCCCAGGTACAAGCAGTGATGATATTTTAGGTATTTGCAACGATATTGAAAAATATTATGTCCAACAAAATGTTGAAATAGAAAATATTCAAATAATAATCAAATGTTTGGCTGTAATTATCGTTTTCCTCGGGTATAAGCTGTGATGATATTTTAGGTAATTGCAACGATATTGAAAAATATTATGTCCAACAAAATCTTGATATAGAAAATATTCAAATAATAATCAAATGGTCGCCTGTAAATATCGTTTTCCTCGGGTATAAGTCGTGATGATATTTTAGGTATTTGCGACTATATTGAAAAAAATGAATGTCCAACAAAAACTTGATATGGAAAATATTCAAATAATAATCAAGTGGTTGCCTGTAAATATTCTTTTCCTCGGATACAAACCATGATGATATTTTAGGTATTTGTTAAAATATTGAAAAAAATTATTTCAAACAAAATATTGACATAGAAAATATTCAAAGAACCCATTTTTACTCTCGATATATCATACAACTAAAACCAGAATGCATGAAAACAAGACGTAATATTCCTTAGAACATTGCCATGTAAAGAGTTCATTAACATTGCATCCACGTCAAAAATGTTTAGTTTCCAATTACAAAATCCAATATTTTCCACTCATTCTGAATCAGCTTGGCCAAACAACTCAGTGAAAGTTCTCTGTAACTCAATAAAACGGGATCGAAGGAGCGCGACACATCCCCGTTAATGGGCGAACTACTATCCTTTGTCTTCTTCTTGGAGGACCACTCTGAAAAGAATCTAATAAATCTAAAATGTATGCGTTCTTTTAGAGAGTGTTTTAACGGATTATTTAATGGATTATTAGGGCTGACGTTGTTTTTCTGTCTTTGTATCCGGAAGAAGGATGCTATATTTGCTTAAAACTTTCTAACTACATAGGATTTGTGACGATTCTATTATTTATTATCATTTTAATTTTATTCTACTTTTCCTGATTATACTTTTGGTCCTAGACTTCCCCACTTTCATGCGCTTTTTGCGAGAGTGTTCAATTCCCAATTTGAATGGATTATGAGGATTGAAGTTTTTGTTATCTCTTTGTAAACTGAAGAAGGATGCTATATTTGCCTCACATTTTCTAGTGGCAAGAAACTGTTTATACTGTTACTAGGGTACTGCATTTATTTTGAAACAATAGCACTTGTAAAGAACCTTCGTACCTCAACCTAGAATCGAATTCTGGATCTTCTAACTGGCTTGCACGACGCTCTACCATTGACCTACTTGGACGAAATTGCCAGTTCGTATCGTCAAAGTGGACTCTGGACACTGTTCTGTGGATTTTACACATTTATTAGTTTGGAACAGATAAAAATTCATAGCAACATGCTAGAAAACTCGCATACTATTTGTAACTTATTTTATTTTCTAATTATGGACGTGGGATATGTTACTTCTGTATAAGTTGACAAAAACATACAGGAACAGTCATAATAAATAGTTCTGCAGTTTGTTCCATTTATTCTTATTTAACTAAAAACTTGACACGTCTAGGTATAAAATAAAGCAATCTTTAGAAGCACGAAAAATGGTTTTATGTATAAAAGCTGATCATTTATTAATCAGCGTCAAAATATTAAACAATCTGTTTCATTTATCATGATATAAATACTCCGCTAACGTCATTATTTTACGACCCGGAGCGTCAGACTTAAGATTTCGCAGAGAAGGGAAACAAAATAAAAGAGACGGAAAAAGAAAGGAGAGAACCTTAATACTGGGTTTTCTATTTAACCGCATGTTGTTGGCGAATTAGTTTTTGTTCTCTTGACAGAGTATCACCGCAAGATAATAGTTTATGTTGCGTTGCGTTGAGAGACATGGCGTTTACGTGATTTACGTGGCGCATGTACATCATAAACGATGATAAAATAATTATATAAATACCGCGTAATTTAATGTGTTAGATATGTAATATATATTTTTATTTTATTGTATAGGGCTGTCAAAGACAAGGAAATGAACACACTTAATAGGAAAAGTTGCAACTTCATTTATTTTGTGTAACAATCTATTGAGTTTAGCGCCAAAAACAGCTGTCTGAATTAAAAATTGAACCAGTTAAATTATGCCCTGTTGTCAAATTTCTGCTATTTAAGTCACCCGGAGGATTTAGGAATCTTTGGGGATATCCTCCGCCGTATTTTGTCCATTTCGGTATAAAAATTGAAATCCGGCTTCGTTAAGTTGGTCTTTGGGTCGATTCTGTAAGTGTACAAAGATCCAGCCTCCTAAAAGTGACCCACCTGAGAGTTTAAAATTACTATTTGGTACCCCCCCCCCCTAGTATCCAATGATCAGTCAAGTATCAACGCAGAATTCAGATGACTCGCCATGATAAGTTTACTTTCGCCCCAATATTAAATATTATATTGTCACACGTTTTCAAGACTATTCTCATATTTATGATTTTTTTTGTCTCTTTTCTAGGACTCTTGATTTTACTAGATTATTCTCTATTTTACTGAAATGTGTCACGTTTGCGATATTTCGTCAAGTTTGTTACCAAACTCGCTCCAAATTTGTTGCCATTATAGGTGCCTTTAGTCCTAGCTTGCATCCTATTTCTTCGTCTTTATAAAATATGTTTTACGTCAAAAAGACTAACTGCAGACAACAAGTAAAAAAACTGTGAAAAAAATGAGCTGCGATCAGGTAGCGACTAAGGCACCCTTAAGATCTTTTGAACATCTGAATACTTGTTTGTAAGTTATTATTTTTCGACAAGAGCAACGGTAATTCAATTTTGACTTTGTATCTGTAAAATACACGTCTTACGAATATGATAACTACTTTTATCGCATTTTAGATGTTCACCATAGAATATTGGGGGAATCTAATGACAGACCTCGTGTCCTAAAACTCAGCTTGGACTCTATCGAAAGCAATTGTTTGATAAGATTTCCTGGTTTTCCTTCCAATACAAAGTAAATGCATCCGAAAATCCGGGGAACAGATCTAATTAATTGTCATATATCACTTTAAAAATGATCACTTTTTCGGACACTTATTTGTAAATTAAAGCTTATTGCTAGACATTAAATAACTTGTTCACAGTTCCATTGAGCACCCCATTTTTATGAATTCTTATATTTGATTCCTGCTTGTCGTACATAGTATAGTTATAGGAGAAATATTACAATGCGATTAAATATTCAATGCGATTAAATATTCTATATGTTTGGAGTGATTTGTACATTTGCGCGTAGTAGAGCATATATGTATAAATTGTAGTTCGAAAGCAATTCTTCAGATTTTTCAAAAACTCTTGACCGTACTTTGCGTTGTGTCGATAGATTTATTTAAAATGTCTTATGCAAACGTTATTTGGTATAATCGTCATACTACAAATTTAAATTGTAGTTCGAAAGCAATTCTTCAGATTTTTCAAAAACTCTTGACCGTACTTTGCGTTGTGTCGATAGATTTATTTAAAATGTCTTATGCAAACGTTATTTGGTATAATCGTCATACTTAAAATAAATTAAAGAAATGCAGTACTTTAAACATGAAAACGCTGCAATTTTTGAAATATGATATAACTACAAATTTAAACGATCGATTTAAAAAAATAAATACAGTTTTATTGTTATTATTTATTTTTTAATTTTATAATATTTACTATTTCTTTTCAAGTCTTTAATTTGTTTTTAGAATATTTCAGCATGCTTCAACCCTAACTCTTGAGAGTCCTAACTTTGGGAATCCAATCTTGGGACCTAACTTTAATCCAAACTTTGTTCCTTACTTTGGGAATCCAAATTTTGGTACTTACTTTGGGAATCCAACCTATGGTCCTTACTTTAAGAGTCCAACCTATGGCCCTTACTTTGGAAATCCAACCTGTGGTTTTAACTTTGGGAATCCAACCTGTGGTTTTTAATTTGGGAATCCAACTTGTGGTCCTTACTTTGGAAATCCAATCTGTGATCCTTAGTTTTGGAATCCAACCTTTGATCCTTACTTTGGGAATTCAAGCTTTGGTCCTTCTTTTGGGAATCCAAGCTCTGGTCTTTACTTTAGGAATCCAAGTTCTGGTCCTTATTTTGGGAATTCAGCCGTTAGTCCTTCCATTGGGAATCCAGGCGTTGGTCCTTACTTTGGGATACACTCCTATAGGTGATCTCTACGAGTATGAAAGTTTTAAAGTTTCTTTTTACACAGTAAATATGAGTGCTGCAAGATTTAAATGTTTAAGTTTTGTTATAGAATGTTATTATATAAATTATATTATTATACTAGCAATATACCCATTCTTCATACGAAATATACACCAAAAACTTAAAACTTACAATCATCCGCAAATTTCTTACTATTTTAAATGATATTGTTATTCAAAACATTCTATTAAAATATTAAAATTAAGCTTCCTGAAAAGAAGTTTAAGGATATCTGTTCTCGCTGTACAAAATTATTTTCACAGGCAGATCTGGGGAATAATCTGGGGAAACATCCTGGTCCCGTTTGTAAACAAATGTACAAAAAATATGAAATATAATTAATGTATATCAAAATGAAAGAGCTAAACTTGAATCGGAAGATATACCAGTACTATTTATATTCTCGTAGATTAGAAGATATACTCGTGTATGTAATATAATTTGAGTTTCAGAAACATTTGCTAAAATAAAACAGATGACGTAATAAATTGAAATATCAATAATCCTTAAACTTGAAGGCCGTAATTGATATAATACAGTTAAAAGTGTAATTTCTATAAAATTTATTTTATATGCATTTCTTTATTATTTAAATCGGAAAAAAATTTAATAAAAATTGTCTGCCGCATAAACACATTAGACTTAAATCCGTTACTAAGTGATCATTTTTTAAAAATAAATTGACGGAAAAATATCGTCTACATAATGTCATTTATTTTTAACACTTTACAACAAAGTTGAAAAGCGTTTATGACTTTGTTCATTCTGTCTGTCTGTCTCTCTGTCTATCCGTTAGCACGATAGCTGCCATAAAAATGACTTAATCAAAATGAAATTTTAGTATGTTGTTCAGACGATCTGTAGAACCTATGGGAATATAAATGAATAATATCATCCAATTAGTTTTGGATTGAACCCGGGTTGAGAAAATGAAATACATTGAACCCTGTGGGACCTAATTTTTCAAACATTTTTTAAGCGGATTTAAAATTCACAAATTACTTCGAAAATTTTAGGAAATATTCAAATTATTTCATAAATTATATAAAAAAAATTTCAGCAAAAAATATTCAGTAGTTTTTTAAATAAAAATTAAAATAATAATTACATCTATGAAGCGATCACGTGATCATGATATGAAAAGATCACGTGACCCATTTAAAAATAAAATATGGCATCCATCTTGTCTCAAAAACGTGATTTTTAAAGTTCTTTTTAATTCATATTGAGTGTTGAATTCGTCCTAAAACCGTTTTATTTTTGCATAAATTCTGTGCATCTACATACTGAAACAACGCAATGACAATATATTTGAGTTTAAATGATCATCCAAATTTGATTATTTCTACAACGAAACTTATTTTTCACTTATGTATAATGTAAACAGCAAAATATGTAGGATGAGTTGTATAAGAATTGCTGTATTTCTTTAACGCCAAAGTATTTAACTCATGGAGTCTGCATAGCTGATATGAATGAAATATTCATGGATTTTACAGAGAGAAGGACGATTTTTTTCGATGAAGTTTTAAGCATAGAGTTTAATTACTTGTAGCTCCATGGTCTTAAATTTTTATATAAAATAAATTATTTTAGTACTGTGATAAATAAAATGATTGGGTAAATGTTATGAATGGAATGTTGCTTTTATAGAGAGAGCCAGGCGTGTTATTTTTTCTATGACGTCATTTGAATGAATGTCAGTTGTTTTCAATGAAGTTTTCAAATATAATAAATAATTATAGTATTATGATGATTTTAAAAATATTACCGTGGAATGTATCGCATTTTAGAGATGTTTAAACCAGGCAATTTATATTTCAATGCCGTTATTTGAATGAAGTTCTTTTTTTTTTCGATGAAGGTTTAAATTTTTAAATATAATAAATTAATGTAGTATTGTGACAAGTTTTAAAATATTACTTAGGAATGTATTGCATTTTAGACTTGTTTAAATAAAATTAATTGCATTGAAGTTGGAAAGTGTTTCATAATCAATGTTTTAAGCATGATTGATCTTTCTTGTTTATTAACACTATACAACATAGTTGCAAAGTGTTTATGACTTAGTTCATTCTGTCCGTTAGCACGATAACTGCCGTAAAAATGACTTGATCAAAATGAAATTTTAGTATGTTGTTTAGACGTTCTGTGGAACCTATGGGAATATAAATGAATATAATATCACCCTATTAATTTTGGATTAAATCCGGGCTAATAAAATGAAATACATTGAACCCTATGTGACCTAATTTTTCAAATATTTTTTTAAGCTAATTTAAAATTCACAAATTGCTTCTAACGTTTTAGGAAACATTCAAATTATCCCATAAAATATATGAAAGGAATTTCAGTAAAATATATTCAGTAGTTTTTTAAATAAAAATTTAAAAAATAATTACACCCTTTATATGAAGAGATCACGTGACCAGTATATGAAGAGATCACGTGACCCACTTCAAAATAAAGTATGGCATCCATCTTGTGTCAAAATCGTGATTTTAAAAGTTCTTTCTAATTCATAGTGTTGTATCATCCTAAAACCGCTTTATTTTTGCTTAAATTCTGCGCATCTACATACCGAAATAACTCAATTACAATATGTTTTAGTTTAAATGATCATCAGACTTTGATTATTTCTGCAACGAAGCCTAATTTTTACTTTTGGAGAACGTAAACCCCAAAAGATGTAGAATTAGTTGTATAAGAATTGCTGCATTTCTTTAACGCATAATTATTTAGCTCATGGAGTCTGCAATATAGCTGATATGAATGAAACATTCATTAATTTTACACAGAGAACCAGATGATTTTTTCAATGAAGCTTTAAGCATAGAGTTAAATTACTTGTACCTCCATGGTTTTAAGTTTTTAAATAAAATAAATTATTATAGTATTGTGATGAATGGAAAAAGTTTATGAATAAAGTACTGCTTTTATAGAGAGAGCCAGGCGATTTATATTTCGATGACGTTATTTGAATACAATTCATTTGTTTTCGATGAAGTTTTCAAACACAATAAATTGTTGTAGTATTAAGATAATTTTTAAAATATTACCGAGGAATATATCGCATTTTAGAGATGTTTAATCCAGGCAATTTATATTTCAATGCGTCATTTGAATGAAGTTCATTTTTTTCGATGAAGATTTAAGTTTTCATATATAATAAATTTATGTAGTAACGTGATAAATTTCAAAATATTACCGAGGAATGTATCGCATTTTAGAGATGTTTATATAAAATTACATTGAAGTTGGGAAGTGTTTCATAATTAATGCTTTATGTTTGGTTGATCTTACTATTAATATCTCGACAGCTCCGGTTCAAGAAATTTGAAAGTTGGGCTCAATTTTAATGGGGTTATTCCACAGTCTATCCACAAAATGTTATGACATTCGGTGTAGATTGTTCTCCCGTGGTAATGAGACAAACACGCATATATAGACAGATTTTTTATTTTATTTATATAGATAACTAATGATGGCATTGTTTTTGTCATTCTGTTAAATGTAGTTTAAACTGTATGTTAATTTTTTTATATATTTTAGTTTCTATCCCAGACCCCTTAAATCAATATATCACCAAACAATCGGTTCTGGTTTTTCTATTGCAATCTACTCTGACTTTCCAAGATGGTCTCTTGAAATGGTTGATATCATTGATGTTTCATTTTATACACGCTTAAAAATAAAATTCTATATATTTTTTTCTCGGATAATATAGAAGCTCTCACACTAAAAGTCTGTTTTCGTCACACTTTGCCGTTATTATATAAATTACTGACATTTCTTTCACTTACGAAATAAAAACAGAAAAATTGTTTCGTACATTCAGCGTCTTTTCTTTTGGGGGGGTCTGAATTATTTATTGAAGACAATATTTGTAAGTGCTTATCTCCGGAAAATATGTTGCAGGTACTGCAACCACTAAAGGGAAATAAAACTCATGTCTTTCGGACACGGCAACAAAACTATGAGAGCGACGTATTGGTCTCAAATGGGAAGAAAATGTTCTCTGGTTCGATCATATTTATCCTTGTTTTTGACGTTATATTTATAGAATAAAAATTCCCTTAATCTTTTATAAATCCATCTGTGTGTGCATAAATGCAAAGTATTGGGCTCAATATTCTTCCAAATATGCATTGATTGATTTGGTTTTATCTAAAGAAATCTGATGTGGGCAGCACATGATTTTCCTTACAGACACATTCATTTTATCAATTCATTAAATCTTTCATAATTTATTAAATCGAGTTTACACAAAATTACACAAAATAACATGGATAATTATTTGAAATGACGCTGCATTTATAGTTTTAATTAAATTTTCATTTGGCGACTGGACTTATTTTCAAAGGCTATGTGTCAAAAATCTGAAAAACTAAAATATCTCGAAAATGATTAGACCCAGAGTTGTGGGGTTGGTATTATTCTTTTTGACGTTGAAAAGTATGTATTCAACAATCATTTAATTAATACATTTGAACATATGTCGTCTTTCATTTTATATTTTGACTTTTTTCCCAAATGTTACCAAAATCTAATCAACGTTAGGATAATCCACACATGATTCTCCTACTCAATTTTGTGCAATTGGATCAATTAGTTTTTTAGCTAGAGTGGATACATAGTACATTGCGCAAACAGACACACAGACAGACATACACACAGATGTCACGCTAGAAGTACTTTTTTCGTATACAAGTCCCAAAACGTGTACATCCGTCGAAAACTCTACCTGTGATTTTGACATGATTCCAATACTTCCCCTATGCATTACCATGTACTGCAGAGAAAAGAAGTATTTTAATTAAAAGAAAATATATAGGAATATAATATTTGCCTAACATTTATATCATCAAAGAGAACAAGTGTGTGCAAAAAACGATTGTTGTGGTTCAAAGCAACCCCATATTCCAATCAATTAATATACATGCCTTTTAGACAGAATTAATTGTCCTCGCTTTCGAATTAATTGTCGCGAAATATTGCCAATTTGGCGATATTTCGCCCCAGGTTGAAGAAAATATCGTCAAAATTGCTAAAATGACGTTAAATTACTGAAAATGACGACTAATGGATGAATTAGTTATTAAAATATTTTAAAATATGGACTATATCGCTTATTGAGGATGTCATCAATATTGGCATTTGTTTATTTAGAGTAGCGCAAAATGTAAGTTAATTGGGTACTTTAACATAGTTTTACATATTGTTATCTGGAAAATCGCCAAATGTGCAATTCAACATTAAAAACACAATAGCGTGGATCTTATACATTATTTTTTGACTGTAAAATGAGTAAATCCATTGCATTATATAAGGAAAATCATGTGCTGCACACATCAGATTTTTTTTTATATGTCTTAAAAGACATTTTGAATGGATGGGAGTTATTATAGAGCGCACATTTGATTTGTCCACTAAAGGGTGGCGCGTAATAACTTTGATCTAGTACACACGATTAACGATAGACACCAAGACTACTCAAACTGGATTTCTAGACATGAAAAGAGATATATACAACCCGAACTATCCGTCTTTAGCACACATTACGGCTAAAGATACAAACCAAGTTTGAGAATCTTGTGCGAAAATACTTCCAAAAACGCATCTGGCCGTCCATATCGTTGTTTATTGTTGTAATAAGAATGTGAAATGACCAACTTGGAAGTGCTTGTGGTTGGCAAGCATCATAGAGTTGAGCTAAAGACGTCTCTGGTTCAAAGCATTTGCTATACGCCAAAAAAGCATAGAATGTGAAAGCAATAAAAAGCGGCAAAATCTACGTAGGTCTAAATGTGTCAATAAATCGGCGCAATGAAACAAACGTAATGTACTGCTTAAAATTGTGTATTTTTAAAACCCTTGTAGACCAGCCAGAAGCAGAAAACACCCGATAGATGTTAATCGAATCGAATCGAAATAGAAAGTAGATTGGCAGATAGTAAAAATTTGACCAGAATTTCTGAAAATGACAAAACAGCAGTCTCCAGAGTCCTGTTAATGGCAAAACAATTTATGATAGTCTGAGATTTATGAAAGCAAAATGACGCAAATAAGTTTTGGTGGAAAGCCGAAAACAGGAGTTATGTGGATCTTTTGAATACCACTTGACTTCCGGGCTAAACAGAAAATATTGAAGAGACCAATGAAAAATAAATTAGAATATGGGATTACTACCCCAATACAACAGTCTAGACAAGGTTACAAAATCAGCAAGTTCCTCTTAAAAAATCACCGTGCTTAATTTAATAACATGCCATAAAAAGCAATGCAAAGATTTTATTTGCGAATGACAACGGTTTTTGTGGTAGACCGAGATATTTGAATCCATATCAAGGACAAATATTTGAAGTATCAAGGTCCAGCGTGCCTGAACCATTCTCAAATTAAAAGTGTAGTGAATGTTGAACGATTTAAATATTTGTGTCTAGCCGAGCCTACGGAAGTAAGGATATTAATAAGTGAAGCAGATTTGAGGGTCAGGAAGCTTTAATTTGCAAAATTAAATATTCCTAATAATAGGTTACATGATAGATTAATTCTAGAATCAGAGTAATAAATTTAAGATAACCTGAGATCTGGTATTGATGCCTTTTACTCATCCTGTTATATTTTCGTATCTTGTTGGTTCGCTACCTTAATCACTGTACATAAATTTTGTCATTTAAAGTATAAATAAATATGTTAATCAAAATAACTACGTTAGTATAATGATATGCACTGCCTGGCCAAAAATAAAAAGTAAGTCGCACGTGTTAATATTTCGTGGGAACACTTCTGGATACGTCGTACCACATGATTTCCACCATTGCTCAACAGTCCAATTTTTAATTTACTCGGCGAATTGGACGCATTCCTCCGATTTCTCTCATTAACCAGTGGTTTCCTTTATGCAACACAGCTGTTCTAACCTAGTCCTTTGATTCTCGTCTCGAGTTGAAATGGTCTTGCTTCCACTATTGACCATGGTTGTGAGTTCTAGGATCAATATTTTGCGATCATTCAATATCTAAGATTTAATGCGCTGGACAGTTCACCATCCGGTGCCAGTGATTTCAGCAATAACCTTAAACGCTTTTCGTCCTTGGCACAGGCCAATATTTTGGCTCTTTTTGAATTATGTAATATATTTTCCGTGATCACGCATAACGTCTTCAGGGATGATCGTTGTGAACTGATCAACTGCAAGTTGATACCGTTACATTTAGAGGTTGTATTGCCCGCCGAATTATGCAGAGTTTCAAAATGCATCACCACACTTTTTTCCCCAGTATCTGCATGTTTTAATTCCAACCACGGATTCGTTTGGGCCACTCAGTGTGTATGTTATATTTAACTGTACGCCTGAAATTAATTTTACATTTCGATGGAAAGAGCACTCCTATTATATAATGCATTCAATTTAATAAACCCCGCAAAACGGACTATAATGTACCGACTTGGCTTCTTTTCACCCTACTAGGATCACATTTACCCGATTTTTATCGCTATTAAGAAAGAAAAAGAAGCATTGAGATGACCAGAGCGCTCAGTCCGATAAAGAAAATAATTTTCGAACTCCTCCGACAAAAGTTTTAAACTATTTACTTTACAGCAATACGGTGCATTGTCTTTTCGCTACACCATTAAAATTTCAAAATTCCGCTCCTTAAAAAGTTTCCTCCTCTGGTTCTCTCGCCAGTTACTCCTTCACTGCTAAAATACGCTTTTAAAATACAAAAAATAGTCTGTAGAGAAAGTCACGGGTTGGTCCTATCGGCCGTTTTCTTTCGTGATTTGACTCATTGAATAACGTATCATAAATAACTAATATTTTCCCCTCTTTACATGAGCAAAAAACAAAGAGCTCGCATCTTTTGTATTCTACAGAACTTTTTCTCCGGCCTCTGCATTATTTATTGCAGATAATATTTGTAAGTGCTTATCGCGCTGAGAAATATGTTTCAGGTGGAATTCCCGCTTAAAGAGAAAAGAGAGGAGGAGGAGGAGGTCTGCAAATGAGAGCAAAAAGAAGCTCCGATAAGTATATTTCGACTCCTTTTTGACTCGAAAAAGATTGATCATGGTTCCGTGCAATCCTTTCCGATACGACTTTGAGTGCCAAAGATTATTTTTTCCCCCGTGTGATTAGATTCTACGGGAAGCGTGTGTAATTTATAAACGAGTCGTTATAAGAAGAAAATCTAAATTTTGATAATAAAATGACCAGACTCATTTGAATAATGCTTGAAAAATAAAAATAACTTATCATTAAACGTTCTATTTATTTATATACGTAGTTTGTATTCCATACATGGATTAGATATATTTAGATTTACTTAAATCATAAAAAGTATTAGAAGGAAGAGATCTAATGTAAGAGGTTCAAGACTTTCTATACAGGTTCAAATTATTTTATTTTTACTTTCTTTATATACGTTTATTTAAATTTACTTAAATCATAAAAAGTATTAGAAAGGAAAAATATAATGTAAGAGGTTCAAGACTTTCTATACGGGCTCAAATTATTTTACTTTTACTTTCTCTATATACGTTTATTTAAATTTTGTTGTAAAATAACATACAAAACAGATACTTTTTCTAAACCTTATAAAACTGGCAGCTTTGAAATAATTATTTTTTTTGTTTGGCGAATTCAGGATACTTGAAACGTCACCCAATAGACATGATTTAAAAATATATTCAAACTTATCAAAAACTGTTTATTCTAGAGCAATGGTTTTGTCGACAGAAATACGTATATAAAAAGCGATTAATGAACACATTTAAGCATATTTAGTCTTTTATTTTAGATTTGCTGCGATGGGCGACTGATTTCGAAAATAAAGGTTAGTTCTACCCTTCCTAATTGTACCTACCTTTCCTAAATGAGTAACTTACCTATCAAAGTTATGAAAATATTGTCTTCCAAAAAATATTGAATTTTTTAGTTAGCAATTAGTTACTTTAGTTTTTCAGTTAGCATGGATATATACATTGCATAAGCACCTAGACTCAGACGTCACGCTAAGAATATGAAATTCGTGTCCTAGAACGGTTTAAATTAACATATCCATCTAAAACTCAAGTTCCAAATTTTGACGTCATTTGAATACTTTTCCTACGCTTACCATCTACGTTAGGCGAAATAAATACAAACTTTTCAAGGGCTGCCATCATTAAGCTCTTCTTGCGACGATTCACATACCCTTCTTCAATTCCACTTCTCCAATTCTTCAATTCCCCTTCCACTTCGCTCTTTGCACAGTGGGCGCATCTACTCGTGCTTCTGCGTCGATACGCCGGTACGACCACCGAGCAGTACGTAGGCCTAAATTGAATCCCCTCGCTTGTACAAACGCTGAAACGGACTTTGGCGTCGTCGGCCAGCCATCTTTTCAACAACTTGTGTCTTCTGAAACGAAAAACAGCTCGGAGAGGCGACAGACAGTAACGACTGTTAGCTCATCTGCCGTTTCCACCTCGCTTACCTCACGCTCTTGTCGCGTGACCTACTTGCATTTCAGATCATTTTTATACTTCGGCCAGCTGCGTTTGTCTTGCAATTTGCATAATTATATGGCCAAAGCTTCATGGTGCTTCACTTTCATTTCACATTCATGCTTCATTTTCATGGTGTATCATTCATGGTGTTTCATATATATATATATATATATATATATATATATATATATATATATATGTGTGTGTGTGTGTGTGTGTGTGTGTAGGGTATCCTAAAAACATTGACCTCGGCTTTTATTCCTTAAATATTGATCTTAGACATATATAATAAATAACAAAGTTGCGTAAAAAAAGACACATAATTTTATGAAAGCGATTAAAATTTTCGAAGGAATTAAATTTTAAGAAATTCAAAATTTAAATTTTTATACGGCCTCCGTACAAAAATAATTCCAATGAGCAAAATGTGCCCCATACAAGGTGATGTACAAAATTTCAGCATTTTATCATAAAAAGTCCCAGAGATTTGACAAAAATGCTGACTTAAACCACGTTTCGATGCATCGACATGGGTTCACACAGGGGAGAATCATGTCAGCAGATCGCGTTTCAGGGGTCATATACAAATTACGAAAGAAAACAATGATTACATAAATAAATAATAAGTTTGCTATTTATTGGTACAAAAGTATCTACACTGTGTAGAAATAATAACTTTGCACAAAAAAGCTTGTTCAAAATGTTTTCCATCCATGCCAAAGATCTAATAAAGATAAGAGGCAGCTATTATTTAGCTTGCGTCATTTGCACTCTTGCTATAAACATTTACATTTTAATTTGTGATTAATCCCTCACCAAATTTGTTTAAACGTATCTATGGGACTTTTTATGATAAAATTCTGAAATTTTGTACATCCCCTTATTAGTGCATGAAGCAAATTTTACTTATTGGAAATGCTTTTGTACAGGGTCCGTATAAAAATTTAAATTTTATATTTCTTCAAATTATATCCCCTGAAAATTTTTATCGATTTCATAAAATTCTGTACCTCCTTTTACTCAACTTTGTAATTTATTATATATGTCTAAGATCATTATTTAAAGAATAAAAGCCGAAGTCAATGTTTTGGGGACACCTTGTATATATATATATATATATATATATATATATATATATATATATATATATACAATTTCAAATAAAAAATAGTTTAATTTAACTATTTATTCGTTTATAGTTTAACAATCAAAGGTACCAGTTTTAATCTAATTCTTGTATAATGTACTACTTCAATGGTTTCTCAACGTCTTGACTGTGAATGGGAATATTTTAAATATTTTTGTTATTACAGCTTGCAAACTGTATGCATTGTTTTCAAGTTATTAGATTTTCTCTAAATTAAGTATTGAAAGATTGCATTTTTAAACATAGTCAGATATTCTGGGTTTAAATTTAATTAAAGTCGATAAATTATGGTAATATATGTGTCTATCTCACATATCAATTAAGTTCATTAAGGGTAGAATATTCTAAAAATAATTAAATTTGGAATCTTAATTTCAGTGTAGTGTATGCAATTATACTGTTTGTATCAGAGTTAAAGACATTGCATTTTAAACACTCGCCTAACCAAAACGGGTTTCTTACATAAATTGATAAACATTTGATTCTTAATCCTACGAAGGCTTATTTTACTAATAACACACTATATTTAAAAGAAATTATTATTATTATGGGAACAAAAATTCAATTGCCTGATATGGATGAATTTCAAATTTTGAACCTTCTTAAATACAACTCAACTATTTTTACTTTCACTATATACATAATGTATAGGGAAAGTATTGTGACGGTGTCGAAAATTCGAATGCAAGAGCACGTTTCAAATATCTCTGAACTTGATTAGAACGTTTTTCATGTAATTTTTGTGTGTATGTGTGCATGTATACATATATTAATGTGTGTCTGCGGGTGTGAGAGAGAGAAAGAGAGAGAAAACCAGTGGATGCGGTATCTCACGAATGAATGGAGCGTTTACAATGTAATTATGGTAGGAATCATTAGAATCGATAAGTAATGGAACCTTGTTTATTTTATACATATTCTAACATTCGGATGACAACCCCCCTCCCACAATTTCAAATGAAATTTTGAAAAAAACATCTTTTAAATTTTCGAAAAATATTACATACATAATCATTCCTTATGTAATTTTTTTATTAGAAAACGAATAACATGAATTTTAGAACGTTAGTATTGACGGTTTTCGAAATATCGTACGTTTTTAAAATAAATTTATAAATAAACTGCATAAAATAAAAAATAAAAATGTGTTAAAACTGTATGTGTTAAAATACATTCACTTTCCATATGCAATATGAATGTGACACATTTGTTGACTTTATTCCCAAGGCGACATATCACCCTTTCGGAGACTTTTCAATGTAGCCAAATGGACAAAAATATCCTCAAAAATGCAAAAATGACGCTAAATTAACAAATATGATTCCAAATGGATGACTTAATATTAAGCTTTGCGCCTTGTATCACAACATGTTTCAACTAGCAGCGTTATTATATTCCTGATTGGTAGCATTTTGATGACAAGAGAGTTGGAAACGTATTCTATTCTTCAACATTGTAAAGTTTTTCGAATTTCACTCATCAAAAAGTAGGTTAGTTAATTAAATTTTAGATTTGTACAAGCAGATATGAGTTTTTGTTGAAGATGTCTGTCTGGTCGCAAAAATGTAAGTATTTTTTGCTTTAATGATTTTCATTAAATAAGAATAAGCCCAACCTTATAACTTTACTGTTCTTAAGATATTACAGTGTTTCTGTACGTTTGCAACGTTGCCTTTCAAAATACGTCCAGTCATTAAATGAAAACGAAAATAGAATTAAAACTGCAAATTCAGTATCACTTCAAATAATGTATCGTTTTAGTCTGTATAATTAAACTCAATTTATGATGGAATCGTATTCTGAATTAAACTGAATTAAGAAAGAAAGAAACAAAAAAATGAATTTGAGTTTATAGCGAAAGTCATATGTTGCCCACACCAGATTTTTTCTTTCGTAAACACTAAATTTCTTGAAACGAAAAAGCGCTTAAAAGTTTTTCCAGAGTTGCAAACACATCCATTTTAAACTGCAACTTTTGCCGACTGTAAGACCCACTTGTGGAAGGACAGCTCACTTTCTGAATATATTTATGAGAGCATGTTTCGATTCGTAGTTGCAAGTATTGTTCGAAGAATGTTTTTCATTAAGTTATTTATGCAATAAAATACTTTTTACTTCCTACAGGGTAACTGCCGTTCTACTTTCTGCAGGGCAACTCAATTGTTACTTTCTACAGGGCACCTCAATTTTTACTTTCTACAGGGCACCTCAATTTTTATTTTCAACATGGCACCTCAATTTTTATTTTCTACAGGGCACCTCAATTTTTACTTTCTACAGGGTAACACAATTTTTACATATTACAGGGCACCACAATTTTTAATTCCTACAGGGTACCTCAATTTTTACTTCCTACAGGATATATAGTTATTTTAAAACATACATACAGGTAATAAAGACATATTTTTCTTCTCTGTTAATCATCCAAGAATGACTGAAATTGAAAAATGTAACATTTTTTTTTGCAACCTTAATAAAGATCTTTTAACTGTTTCGAAACCAATATTTTAGCTATCAGAGGATGTCAACTACAACTCAGATAACGTAAGATTAAAATCTATTCGTACGAGCTTTAAATTTAATTAAACAAACCCTTCTTGCGCCGAGTGAAATTCTAAAAAAAAAAAAAAAAACTTCTGAGGTTAGAAAATGAAATACTTCCCCACTTTCCAGTCATCAAAAAGTCATCATCGGTAGCAAATAACTTTAGTATAGTTAAAAGACATTTCGAGACGAGGGAGGTACAAAAGTAAAATGAATTTCATAACTAAAATTGAGCAGGGTTCGAAAAGTATTTGGGCTCTTCCTCTTTTTTTTTATGCCTCGCGAGAGGTTTGATAAGGAAAAAGTCAAGTATGAGATCTCTTACTGATAAAAGTATGAGATAGATATCTTACTTTTAAAGAGATCGGCGTTTATGAAGTTGAAATGATAGTTATCGTTTGAGGTTTAGAAAAGTTCTCGATAAAATGTAGTTAGCACTGTCTATTATATCGACATATGTAAACGTCGCTAGTTCCTTTAATTGCATTTTTTCATTTTCAATAAAATGTTGGTTTCCCTGTCATTGATAATTTATGATAAATATAAAGTATAATGGGAAAATAATTTTATATAATTTAATTATTGTGAAAAATAGTTAAATATGATATTTTTACTTCTTTCGCGCTCCGCTAGAAGAAAGTATCGTGATAGTGATTGTGATAGTTCTGCTATGAGTAGAAAGTGAGTTATACCATAGTGATATATTTTGTGATAGTTTTTAATGCTTTACAACATAGTTGAAAAGTGTTTATGATTTTCTTCATTCTGTCTGTCCGTTCGCACGATAACTACCGTAAAAATGACTTTATCAGAATGAAATTTTAGTATGTTGTTGAGACGGTCTGTGAGACATATGGGAATGTAAATGAATAATATCACTTAATTAGTTTTGGATTGAACCCGGATTGAAAAATGAAATACATGTGACCTTATTTTTCAAACATTTTTAAGCAAACTTTAAAATTCACAAATTGGAAATATTCAAATTAATCCATAAAATATATAAAAGAAATTTCAGCAAAGTATATTCTGTAGTTTTTTACATAAAAATTAGAATAATAATGACACCCATATAATATGAAGAGATCATGTGACCCACATCAAAATAAAATATAATATCCATCTATTTTACCCAGAGATTTTTCCCAGATCTTTAAAGTCCTTTTAAATTTATATTTAGTGTTGCATCCGTCCTAAAACCGCCTTATATTTGCTTATTTTCTATGCATCTATATTCTGCTTCGACGAATTACAATATTTTTGAGTTTAAATGATCATCTAACTTTGATTATTTCTACTACGAAGCCTAATTTTAATGGATGCAGAATGTAAACAAGTGATTGTAAGATGAGTTGTATAAGAATTGCTGAATTTTTTTCACGCTTTTCAAAATTATAAAGGTCTGAAGTCTAGAATAAAAGTGATATGAATGAAATATTTATAACTTTCACATAGAGAGGCGCACGATTTATATTTCCATGACGTCATTTGAATAAGTTAATTTTTTTCGATGAAGTTTAAAGTTTTGAAATATATTGAATAATTAAAGAACTGTAATAATTTATAATATATCAAATCTGAATGTATCGCATTTTAGAGATGTGTAAATAAAATTACATTTCAGTTGGAAAGTGTCTCATAATCAATGCTTTATGTATGATTGGACTTTATTTTTGTCTTATTTTATTAAAACCTCCGAAAATAACACTACTATTATTTTATAAAATGTTGTTGCATAACGCATACTTTACATTGGATTAAAGATGTCTCAAATGAACTCATAAAAGTATTAACTAATATTTAAACGTCAACTATACGCTCCTGTGTCGCATTTATTCATGCAGAAACGATTAGAAAACATAGAAAGACGATACATGCAACACATGAATTTCTCTAGAGAGAAATACATTTTCTAGGGCCGGGATAGCCCAATGGATAAGGCAAGAGGTCGCACAGGGTGGATCCGGGTTTGATCCTCGAAACTACCCAAAACTATCCCCGTGTCTACGAGGAGTATGGGTGCTATTACTCCGTAGGTCCCAAAGTTCATCCAAGAGACGATGGGTCAGGGTAAGAACGTACTGTCTCTGTGGTTGTTTTCCCCAGTGGGTTCGATCTTAATTGGAAGGTATTAGTCAAAGGTGAGACTTCTGTAGTGATATTCCTGGTGTCTTTAGACCAATGAAAGATGCAATTTTGCTACTTTTATCATGGGACTTGGTTTTTTCTAAGAACAAAACGTTTTCCAAAATCTCATGAACAATGATTTTCTTTTTCTTCTATTTCGAAGTACTTCCAAAACATTCACTTAATATTTGGTTAAACATATTTATATTTTCATTTCTTTCCATTTTAGATACAATAAATGAAACATCTAAAACTCGCTGCATGTTGGAATCCTGTTAACTATATTTGAATTTAAACATAATTATTTTTATACTATTTTTTCGATTTAAAACATATAATATGTTTAAGAAATTGAGAGGCTTCCCCTGATTCAGTCACACAATTAAGAGGTATGTAACTTTCATCAATTATCGTTTTCTATCTATAACATTCATCGATTACATTTCACCGTTAAAGAAGTACCTAACTTTCATCATCACAAAATTAAGAAGTATCCAACTTTCATCGATTTAAACAATTGTACCAAGTGTGATGAAAGTTGTTCTATTTGTTTGTGATCCATGCGGACAAGTAAATTTTACAATATTACGAGAACAAACAGTACGCGATAAATCCTAAATAAAAAATCTGATGCGGGCAGCACATGACTTTACTTATATAATGCAATTAATATACTTCTTTAAAGGTGAAAATGTGATGAAAAGATCCACGGCCCAGTGTTTATAGCGTTAAATTGTACATTTGGTGCGGTAACTTATTATTTCGTATGCAATTAACTTATATTTTACGTAGCTCTAAATTAACAATTATCAATATTGATAACATCCCCAATAAGCAATACAGTCCTTATATTTAAATCTTTTAATAATAAATTCATCAATTAGGCGCCATTTTCATTAACTTGGCGTCATTTTTGCAATTTTGAAGATATTTTCGTCAATGTGGGGGCAAATATCGCTTAGTTGGCGATATTTAGAAGAGCATTTCTATATAATAAAAAGTATGCCAATCATATGACGGAGTAAAAAATTTGCAAAATATTGTATCTTATTTGTCATCATTTTTATCAATTTGGCGACATTTTCGTTAATTTGGCAAGATTTAAAAAAGTCGCCAATTTAGCAATATGCCGCCAAAATTCATCGCCAGAATTTTACCAAACGTTACAGCCGGAGTCTTATGCCACAGTCTTATATTCTTTCCAAAATATTGAATTTGAATCAATTTGTTACCATTTTCATTGATTTAGCGTCATTTTTATCAATTTGGTGACATTTTCATCAATTAGGCGACATTACAAAAACTCGCCAAATTGGCGATATTCCGCCAAATTCGTCGCTAAAATTTCGTTAAGTATTATGGTTGGAGAAATAGGTTATTTTTATATCAGATAAACGACTAATACAAAATATTTTCAAATACAAATCTATTACCCAAAGTATCTTCTCTTATGGTTGATTCTTATTCTTTCCAAGATATTGGATTCTCATCAATTAGTCTTCATTTTCATTTATTTAGCGTCATTTTTATCAATTTGGTGACATTTTGATAAATTTGGCAATATTTTCGTCAATTTGGCAACATTTTAAAACTCGCCAAGTTGACGATGTTCCGCCAGATTCGCCGCCCAAATTTCGCCAAGCATTGTTTATGGAGAAATAAGTTAGTCTTATGGTAGACAAATGACTAAAGCTATTACCCAAAGTGTGAATGGAACGAGCTATATCTACGAGAATGGTGATAATAAATTCATTGCATAATAATACATTGCCAAATATGGTATCAAGCGAAATATTATTTTCAAGTTATTTTAAGAGTAAAGGGTAACACGCTATAATTATAATTATTTGAACCCATGATAGCGATTTTTCATTTTTTTTTTCTTTTTTTTGTAAAATTTGGAAAAAGATTAGCTAAAAAAAAAGATTTTGTCATGAGAAAGTCGAGTTCAGCCATACGTCAGTTAATTTTTTCTAGAGATACCATACTCACAGACGTACAGATAGGCAGCTATTGAAAAGTTGGTTGATTCGTCTTCGCGGATGTGCAAAACATTTCACTGAAGTTCCTGAGTCGGATTTTCGACACCATCGCAACATTTTTCCTTTTACTTGTAGTACGCATTATAAGAAAAATAAACAGACAGTAAAAAAAGTAAGGGTCATATATTTCTTTAAGAAATATCTTTCAGACTTTCTTCCTTCTGAGACAAATACACTGCTGGACAATTGCTAAGGACGGATCACAAATTGGAATGTAGCACAACATGAAGCGGGGGTGGTGGTCCAGCAGAATAAAATCCTGTTGCCACACTGTTCGGACCTTAGAACAAATATCATTTATTGTTCTGGAAAATACAGAAGGTTTTGAAACATCGGAAAGGAAATAAAAAGGTGTTCATTTGGTGCTGTGTATGGAGAAATGGAAAAATGCATATGAGCGACGGCAGGCATCTTTGTGAAAGGTGTCAGTACGGGATATGTCCACCGCGGAGTGCAACATTTCACATACCGTGTCATCCTTCCCGGCCGTCCAATTTGTTGCTCAAGTCCTCAGGGTGAGTCGGACGGTCTGGGTCTTCAACATACCGTGTCATGCTTTGCACAACATTATGCAGCAGCTGTTGAGGCAAGTTATCCCACTCCTCCGCCAGTCACAGATGAGGGTGTTTTTTTTGTTGGAGGGTATCTTCGATCAGAAAGTCGCCTTCCTAAAACATCCCAAGCATTTTTAATGGGGTTTAGATCTTGAGAAAATGCTGTCCATAAGAGGCATTGACTACCCTCGCTGAGTAGACAATTCTGAACAGCGAGTGTTCGATGACATGGTGAGTTGTCGTCTATGAAAACAAATTTATTACCGACAGCACCACGGAAAAGGCGAACATGAGGCAGTAGAACTTCATCAATGTATCGTTAGCCGGTCATAGTCCAAGTTGCAACCACATGTAGGGGCGTACGGCCATTGATCATGATGCCGGCCCATACCATGATACTGCACGTCGGATATAGGTCCCTTTCCTGGATATTTTCTGGACGATAAGCAGCACCACTTTCACGTCAGACCTATAATCCGATGACAGACTGAACATACTCTCATCTGAAAATAGTACGCAAGCCCAGTCCTGTTCTGTCCAATTGCGATGCTCACGACACCATTGCAAACGGGCGGTACGTGCAGTCTGGACAATGGGGGACACACAACAAGTCTGCGGGCGTATAGTCCTTCTACTCTCAAACGTCTCGCTACAGTTTTTCGGGAGATCCGCTGTCCTTTTGGTAGCAAGAAAGTGATTTGCCACCTGCTGAGCTGTAGTGCGCCGGACCCTTTACGTATACTACGCATTATAAGGAAAGTAAACAGACAGCAAAAAAGTAGGGGTCATATATTTGTTTAACAAATATCTTTCAAACTCTCTTCCTTTTGAGACAAATATCTTTCGAACTTTCTTCCTTCGCACCGAAGTTCCTGAATCGGATTTTCGACCCCATCGCAATACTTTCCCTTTACATATACTATACATTATAAGGAAAATAAACAGACAGTAAAAAAATTAGGGTCATATGTTTCTTTAACAAATATCTTTCAAACTTTCTTCCTTCTGAGACAGCGTTCGACCAGAAATAAATTCTCGCTTTTTTAAATTGTCGGACATTAGGATGTGACGGCATTGAAATGGTGTCATAAAAGATGTATTTTGGCGCTCGTGTATGAAAACGCGAAAAATGGTCCTACACCATTCCAGTAGGGTTTCTGAGCTGACATTTTACGCCTGACGCAGCTGCCAGATATCGAATGTTGAATCACCTTTGATCGGAATGCGTGACTCAAACAATTTATCATGAACCAGTATTTAGGGTCATTTTACTCAATGGATATTTTATTTTTATTTCTTGAAAATGGATGAATGGATTTTACGCATAAATGTGTCCCTATTCAAAACCGTCTGCAGAGGTATCTCTGTCACACAGTATTTATTCGTGAATATTGTTTACAACGGTATTGCCAGAGAGTAAAACAGTAGATACTTTTTTAAAGAGCTTCCCCAACCGGGAATTGAACCCTGGATTTCCGAAATGGGCAGCCGACGCTACACCGTTGAGCTATTGGCACGAAATTGCAAGCTGTTATTGTCGAAGTGGACTTTTCATCTATGACATGTATAATCGCCAGATATCCACATATAAAAATCCAAATGTTGTAGGGCAGTGATTTTCAAACTCTTTTAACTTTCGAAACATTGTCTCACATGGTGGGATATTTTAGTAAACCCAAATATTTACCATATATGAGATATTTTACCATATCCAGAATGTGGCAATACTGTCCTAATGTTATCTAGGCCTCATGAAAAGTGTGTGTGCATGGCGTATTTCTGAATTGGATCCGAAGGATTTAATATAATATCCTTAGATCCATTAGCATCCGATGTAGGTCTAGCTACTACTAAAATCTGTTAGACGAATCGTAGTTTGAAACATGTTTGGACCGTTTTCGGAGTGGAGGGTATATAAATTAGCCAACAATCATTGTGCATTAATAAACAACTTTTATAAAAATATAATTTTATACGTATTTTATATTTCCTTTTAATTTATCATTTGAATAAAAATGTTTATGTTATTTTCTCGCGACAACAGCAACGCAATTTTGCAGTATGCTAATGTGGTACATCATTTTAGGCATATAGCACGACACATAAAACGACACATAACTTTAGGGCACAACCTATAGGCACATAACACGGCACACAATTTTTAGAACCTCTGTCATACAGTCATTCAATATAAACAGAATGCATGACCACGTAATACGCCTCTGAATGTACATTTCTTTACATCAGTATAGTGGCTGTGTTAGGCGTGACTCGCACCATAATATGCCGAAGCGACTTACGGAAAGAAAGTTTAAAAATTGACAACTAGGAGAGATTTGTTGTCGAAAGTGGATAAACGCATTGATGTTTGTGTGTGTGTGGGGGGGGGGGGGGGGGGGCTCGAGAGTTAAATTTCGCGATCAACAAACCAGAGACTTAAACTTTAAAAATCGATCGTTAAATTGGATAGTTTATCTGAGTTACTTTGCAGTCAATAGCAACACAATAGTCATGTACCCCATTAAAAGCCAAAAACTCGGATATTATATATGTTAGGGTTTATAGAAAAAAATCGAAAATTTTTAACCGGTTTACAATAGTAAATAAAAAGAAACAGTTTCATGCCAAGAGAGTCGTATGTAAAATTTGAAGCCGATGCGATAATATTATAGCTCGCCACAAAGGCCCTGAAGTTTTCAAAGGCTTATAGGTACGCAATTCGCAACACATGGCCACTTTTCCCCATATATAATTATTTTTCTTCAGTTCTAACCAATCGATTTCAATAAGTGTTTTTGCGTATATATTAAGTATAAAGAATTTTAAACTCGCATGCGCTATCACTTAGAACAATTTAATTGCCAGTGGAATTAAACAAAAAAATAATATTCATTTTTTTTTTCGTAAAAAGCATTGTTTGTATGCAACCCTCACCTCATTTCAGTTCCAGCTCATTCTGAAATAATCCAGAACGGATGACGAGGACGTGGCTGCTTGTCGAGTCTCAAGCAAGACCTTCCCAACCATTCATTCTATAGTCTAGATAGATTGAAGTTGAGCTATCTGGGAGAGCTCTTTTCGATTTCATGCATCGTTTGTAACTGAAACGGCGATTTATTTTCAAATATTGGTAACTTGGTTCGCAAGGAGAGTTTGGATGCATACCACACATAAAACAAATTCTAACTAATATACAAACAAATATAACACGTTTTATATAATTAATGATGTGCATTACAAAATATAACACATTCGAACACATACGCCCAGTCTAACAAATATATAACATACATACACAATTTACAAATATATAAAAATATACCTAATCATTTCTTTAAAATATACTTATTCACATGTTTATGATTTGTACTGTTATACTCGTAAAATGAACACCTTCAGGTAACAACCATTTCAATTAATTAACATTTTACATTTAAAATTAACTGGAGTTCACTTTCTCATACTAGAATTTTTTTTTTCGCAATTTACAAGAAAATAATGTGAAAAATCGGTATCATGAGTCTAAATGATTACAATTATAGCGTGTTACCCTTCACTTTAAAGGGCTTGAAAAAATATTCCGATTGATACCATACTTGATAAAGTACCACCCCGGGGGGGGGAGGATAACAGCTCCTCTTGGAGGGGCTGATGATGTCACGAAATAAAGTATTGAGGCTACTTTTCACAACAATGATTGCAACTATGAAGTCTGGAGTTCATGAATCATAAATAAACTATTTTAGGCATGATAATGTCAAATATGTTCTACGCTGCCATGTTCAAAAATATAAAATTTCAAATCCATTTCGAAGTTTTCCCTCGAATTTAAAAAAAATAACTTTTATCTAGTTCTAGATATTTTGATAACAAAGTTGGACATAAAGTTTCGTGAAAAATATCTGTGGCCGTTATCGTGTAGATAAGAAATCGACCGCAGTCATACTGACATCACTCCAAAAATTGTCAAAGCGTGATCCGGAGGCCTTGAAACATATATTGGCACAAAAATTTCAAAAATTTTCGTGATAAAAATACTTTCTCTATACTATGTTACATATAAAATTATAAATTCACATTTTATTAACACAATTTTACTGTCGCTTCAAAATAAAAAGTTAAACGCAAACGTCGATTCAACGGTCGTGTGTTACCTCCTTCCCTGGAAGAAACCATTAAATAACAAATGACACGGTACGAAAGTCAGAATATTTCTTTACAAATCTTTTCTAGAATTTTTTCTTTCCGCAGCGACATGTTCGTACAAAAATAAATTCTCGCCTTTAAATCGTTGGACATTAGGAAGGGATGGCATTGAAACGACTTCATAAAAATATATATTTTGTCAAAAAATTTTCGAAAAATGGCCCTACCATTCAGATAGGGTTTCTGAACAAATGCAGCTATCGCGGCAACCCCAGCTCGATGTTAAATCATCTAGATAGAATGAGAGACCCATGCTTTTCCTCATAGTAACCCGGAGTGCGAGGCTACACTCGACTTTCTAATACAGTTATATCCCACATTGTTTAAGATCAGAAATATCGAAATCAATATCAGAATGAAAATATTGCGTATCTTTTTATATTTCGCTTGACGTTTTTCTTAAAGTATTTAGTAGCATTTTTAATTTTTTTTATTTTTTAAGTTGGCTATATGTTTATCACCTCGACGAATTGGAGGTATATTACTCGATTATATTAATATACAGGGTGATACATTTTATACAACTAAAACTAAGAGCTGCAGAACCTTAAAACTTGGTAATATATTAAGAATCAATGGGATTTTATTTATTTATTTGTGTATTTATTTTTTTTTTGTAACAAATTATTAGTTCGTAAATTCATCACCAGGTGAAATAAATGCTACTTTCTTGTTGGTATTAACTTCATTTTATAAATGGGTTTACAGTTCGCACACATGTTCAACGAGGTCTCCACTATTTTTTGCCACATCTTGAAAGAGGATTATTGCGTTACGAACATGCCAGTTTATGTTATCTAAGCTCTGAAAGATGTGTGATGGTAAACGGTGCTATTAAGATATTACCAAAGCCAAAACTTGCACGGATTCAGGTCTGGTAATCCAGGTAACCACTTTACAGAAAATGTTCTACACATAAACCTGTTATTCATTAACTGTTGTCGTACAAAACGCCTGCCAACGGCCCTACCATTCTTAAAACACCGGTTCTCGTTAGATCACCGAAGTCAAGCAGCATCGGGCGCGGTTAGTACTTGGGTGGGTGACCACCTGGGAACACTGCGGGCTGTTGCCACATTTCGGGCGCGATAGCCCGATGGTTTGCGCGCTGGATTTGCACGCTGCCACAACTGCCGCCGTGTTCATGCGGAGTACGATCACGTTAAACATGTGGGTCCGTAACTCCTTCCGAGAGGTTGGTGGTAGGGGAAGGAGGGTGCGGTCCCTGTGGATGCCTCCCCCACTGGGTTCCGGTCTAAATTGGGTGGCACTTCCCGGCCGTCCAAATGGTTACCTTACACCTTTCTGGTAGGTCAGACGGTCTGGGTCTCAACAGCACTAAACGCCTAACACCCATTCCAATACATCATTATACCAAAAATCCTCTTACTAAATGTGTGCATCACCATACAAAATGTATATATCATCATACAAAATGTTTACATCACCGTACTAAATGTGTACATCGCCGTACTGAATGTGACATTACTATACTAAATGTGTACATCACCATATTAAATATGTACATCACCATACAAAATGTGTGCATAACCATACTAAATGTGTACATCACCATGCTAAATGTGTATCACCGTACCAATACACGTAGAAGCAATATCAAAGAAAAATATTTGGGCGTTCAACCTACTTTAGATTTGTTACTGATTTTGTAGTAGGGATGACATTTCGTTCCTTATAGAACTTTGTAAAATTCCTGCCCACATTAACTTCTTTTTAAATGCTATTGCTATCATCTATCCGTGCTGCAGAGCGCTAAAAAGACTCGTAGATGTTAGTTCCGAAGCTCGATTTCACAATTATGGCTTATATACATGAATATAAATAACAGCGAGAAAAAACACAAATTTAAATTTTTACCGAAAATACATTCTGTGCTGATCCCATTATTTAAATTGAAACCCGAAACTTAGAATCGCATTCATGTCCATCATGTAAACTTCAGGAACTACTGCAAATCTAGTCAA
Source organism: Amaurobius ferox (assembly GCA_951213105.1). Lineage (NCBI taxonomy): Eukaryota > Metazoa > Arthropoda > Arachnida > Araneae > Amaurobiidae > Amaurobius > Amaurobius ferox. The sequence continues at coordinate 168,627,257 of OX578134.1, read as the reverse complement.
TAGTTTAATTGACCATTGTGTTAAAACATTAATATTATTTCTAATAAAATTTTGTATAATTAATGTCTTGGCTTCTCTTTGCAATAAACATGATCGGAAAACAAATTCGAGACATTCTGTTAGACCGCGAAAATGTCTGGTAACTTTTTTTCTTGAATGTTAAAACCTTCCATCAAGGATAATTTGCTCCCCCCCCTAATCTGACTTCTAACGGAATTTTTTTCTTTGAGTAGTTGAACAAAACTGGCTCTTTTCCTCACATGTTGAAAAAATACTCGGAAAAATTTCCCGAAAAAGTGCTGCATAGTAGATTAACTCCAGAGTAAAAAAAATATTAGACACGATTTACGTCTCATGCATAATTCATCGCAGAAAAACTGAATCACGAGGATTAGTTTTTTTTTTCGCAGTTTGAATGTTACGCTCTTAAGAAGGAGTTTTTTTTATAGAAATTCATTTTTCTTAAACGCTGTTTTTTAAACTATTGAAATCATAAATGTATTAGCCAAGATTAAACATATTTTGTTGGAAATATCAGTAGGGACTCTTGTAATGAGGTAAAAATAAACCATCCCTTTGAAAGTCTTTAATTTTGCCTTCTATATATTTTTTAATTTGTATGAAAACTAGATGTGTCTATTATAATATGAAATTGATAATATAGGACAAGGGTTAGTCTATCGACAAAGGTAAACATAATACTTACAATATTGAAACATAACTAATTTCAAATATTAATAATAGATTTAAATATAAAAATTTAGTATTTCAGTATATTCCCGAACATAAAACTTGTTTAATCGCTCGACCGTCCTTAAAAGCATAAGAACTACAGTTTAAAATGAATTAAGGGCCACTTATATTTTCTAGGAGGCATTTCGTTTGTAGTTGGTATCATAAATGTGTATTCTTATCGAATGGTAACCTCGACAAAATATCCCACCCCTCTCCATGTTTTTCTGACTTCGATCTCTTTAGGCGCTTGAATTGATTAGTTCCTTTACTTTAAAATATTCCCAATTCTTCAGGTTTGTTTGTTTGTTCGACCCAGAGCGTCCGACCTACCATAAGATGTAAGGTATCTGTTTGGACAGACTTCTCGGAAGGACTTTCGAATCCACATATACACTCTAAAACAAAAAAATCGACGCAGCAAGAAAGAATTATTCAAGTGAGACAAAATTTATTACGTGTAATAAGGATGTATAGAAAAAGAAATGATTAAAATTTCAGAACAATTGGATGATTTATTGCACTGAAAGATCTATACAAAGTGAGACGTCAATATAGCGTTGGTCCATCTCTGGCCTTGATACAAGCTGTTACCTGAAGTGGCATTGATGCAGAAAGTTGCCGGATAGTGTTCTGAAGGATATCGTTCGAAATGGTCTCCAATTGACGAGCTAATTCGTCTACATTCTGGGATGGTCTCAGGCGACGCCCCATCTCAGCTCAAATATGTTCAACAGGCGATATATCTGGGGATTTGGATGGCCAAGGAAGTATGTCGTCAGCACACAGACAATCAGTAAATAGGCGTGCCGTGTGTGGCCTATCATTATTTTGCTGAAAAGTGAGCCCGGGGCGTCGCGAAAGGAATGGCAATACAACGGGTCGTAGAATGTCGGCAACTTACTGCTGTGCTGTGATGCTGCCATGGAGGACTATCAAGGAGGTTCGGCTAACAAAGAAATGGCACCCCAGACTCCTTGTTGTCGGGGCGTGTGAGAGCAGGATCCTGACGATGTCCGAGAGACACGTGGATCATTGGTGCCAGGCCCGATCAACGTAGACTTATTCGGATTGGAAACGAATTGTCTTCAGTGATGAGTCCCGTTTCGAAGTGAGTCCTGACGCTACCAGCGCAGACGTGTCTGGAGACAGCCCGGCCATCGTCCGGATCGTGCTCTTACTGGCACATGTCACACCGCCCGACAACAGGGAGTTATGGTCTGGGGTGCCATTTCGTTTGATAGCTGGACCCCTTTGATAGTCCTCTATGGCACCATCACAGCACAGCAGTACGTTGCCGACATTCTACAACCCTTTGTATTGCCATTCCTTTCGCGACACCCCGGGCTCACTTTTCAGCAAAATAATGCTAGGCCACACACGGCCTGCCTTTCTACTGATTGTCTGTGTGCTTACGACACACGGCCTTGGCCATCCAAATCCCCAGATATCTCGTCTGTTGAGCATATTTGGGCTGAGATGGGGGGGGGGGGGGCGTCGCCTGCAACCATCCCATAATATAGACGAATTAACTCGTCAATTGGAGGCCATTTCGAACGATATCCTTCAGAACACTATCCGGCAACTTTATGCATCCATGCCACGTCGGGTAACAGCTTGTATTAAGGCCAGAGGTGGACCAAGGCCATATTGACGTCTCACTTTGTGTAGATCTTTCAGTGCAATAAATCATCCAATTGTTCTGAAATTCTAATCATTTATTTTTCTGTACATACACATTACAAGTACCAAATTTTGTCTCATTTGGATTATTCTTTCTTGGTGCGTCGATTTTTTTGTCTTAGAGTGTATAACATATCCGTACTTCGTACTTGTACTAACGTGTCCGTACAAGGTGAGGTTTTGGGCAGAGCTGGAAATCGCACTCGGGTCATCAGAATGCAATCTCCGTGCTTTAACCATTCGACTGACACCCCCCCATTTTTTTCGGTTTGATTTTCATAATAATTTATTCTTGGAGTTATATCCAAAAATATCAGTTTTGCGTCATCCCGAGTTTGATAATGAAATCGCAATGAGCCAATATAAATTAATACCAATCTCGTGTTTTGGTACAAGGAACTCATTTACATAAGGAAGACATTCCCATTTAAGATAACAGTATTCTTGGACCGGTTTCGCGCTTCATATGAGCTCATTTGCATGGAATATACGTCAACAAGAGAACTTGCTATTTCGGCAAACAGCAAGTTTTCTTGCTGCCATTGTAGTTAACGCGTATTCCATGCTCATGAGTGCGAAACCGGTGCATGGATATTCTGTTATCTGAAAAGGGCGTGTTTTATTTTTGGAAGCGTCCTTTTTTGGTGGATTCTAGTAATCTTAAACTCATTTAAATGCATGGATTGAAACATATATACCTGTTACTGATAAATGAAATCCGAAATAGACAATCCGGTACTGATTAAATTTTGGGCTTCGCGCATTGATCTAAGGGTTCAGAAAATGCCGATGAAAAAGCAAAATGGATTGTCGATTTGAAGAGAAACTTATTTCGTATGCGTTAACCCTATAAAAATTACTATACTGAGCTAGTGTCATTTAAAATGAATACATTTTAAACATGGAGAAGGAATTGCTATATTATCCTATGGTGGAAAATGAAAATCTGAATGCATGATTTTATTTATCTTAAATGTAAATAAGTGTCTCCTTTTTTCGATATATTTATTGTACTCCGTGCGTTATTGATGTCGAGCACGAGTGGATTTGTCTACTTGCATACGTGTGAGTCTACAAGCTTGTTTGGTTAAATGGAGAGTTTGACGTTAAAGCAGACAACTAGACGCAAAAAATAAGATACATACTCCTGTGAGAATAAAGATATATAACGTGGGGAGGATTATTTTTAAATTGCGTTACATAAATTATATAAACTATGCGACCAGTACATTTCATCGTACGGAATATATAACAATATAAAGAAACTTAAAATTTACAATTATGTCCAAATTCTTATAGTACTATTATAAATGATATTGTTATTCAAAACATTCTATTAAAATATTTAATTTAATTCTAATAAGTATAAGAATCTTTGTTCTCGCTATACAAAACGATCTTCGCAGGCACATCTGAAGAACAAAAGATCCTGGTCCCTTTGAAAACAAATTTGCAAAAAATATGAAAAAGAATCCTATTAAAATATTTAATGTAATTCTCTTATAAAGAAGTATAAGAATCTCTGTTCTTGATATACAAAATTATCTTGACGTGTAAAACTGAGAAATAAAGCATACTGTTCCCGTTTGTAAACAAAGTTATGGAAAGGTATGAAATTGGATTAATATATGCCAAAACAAAATTTCATGAAATTCGGTGCAGTGTTCTAAACTGATGATGAGACAAACACACACATACAGAGACAGATTTTTAATTTTATTTATATAGATTTGTCTTGATTCATTTTTCCTCCATTGTCTAGATTTGCGATTTTAAACACAGAGTGCAATGAATTTCATGTAAAGTATACTAAAATCTAAAAGTTATGAATGCATCGAATAAAATATTTGCAAAGCATTTTTAGACCCAAAGATGCGAGAGCAAACTTAAAGCTCAAAATCAAACATTTACAGTGGATGGTAGCTATATATATATATATATATATATATATATATATGTATGTAATAGTAGTAGACATTTTAGTTACAAAAATCTATTTTATTAGGTTGACATCTTAGATTATAGCTTTGCACATTGCCGAGCTCCTCGCCGGCAACCAGCTCGCAAGAAATCTCAATACAGTCTGAATAGGTTTATATACTTTACAGTTATGCGGAGGGCAGGAATCTGATGACGACTTGGGAAACATGCTATCTTTGCCTTTTATATGCTTCAAAAATGCGATGGGGAAGCAGTTTCATATGGGAAAGTTTACACAGAGATTAAGATTAGAGACCCTATATGATACGGTAGAGGAAAAGAGGAAGTACTGGCAGACTTTGTTAATATTAATAGCGTGGGATAGAATTTAGTATAGTTGCAATACGTGCGTGACATGAAATAGGAATTTGGAATAAGAATGATGAAAGAAAAATGCAGCGTTAATTAGGGAAACTTAAAATTTCTGTATCATATTAACTGTATAAAATTTATAATTATTATACACACTATTATCATCAGTGTATCACTATCATTGTATCATCCAACGAAATGAAATATATATTATACAAAAGCAAACTCACGGACTTTAGCGCATAATCTATATAGGGCTATTTTTTGCCTACAGAAATATGTAGCTCAGACTACCAAGTTACTGAATAAGACAATAAGTCGCTCGCAGCAAACTGTGAAATTCAATATAGCTTGCAAACCATCTTCCTATCCGTCTGTTTTTGATTCTTAACAAATCCGAAGATAAATTTAAGGAAAAGACAACAACTTGTTAAAAATTTATTGGTCGTAATCGAAACGTGTATTTTTGAATGTTTACTTATGGTGTACAGAATTTTGTTTGTAAAAGTGAGGTCTATATATCCGCTGCAGCAGGTGCAATGTTTCTGTCGGCGATTTCCATGGACACCAATGCCTGCAAAGGGGGCCGAACTGTTTGGGATAGGGTATGTCAAATACCTGTCTTTTTGGGAGGTTCGTCGTTTGGGATGAACGCTGTTCCCACCCGTAAGCAAATGTTAAATATGTAAAATAATGTTATATATTAAAACTGTTTTTAGTCGATTTTTGTTCATTTCAACGTCCACCGTCCCTTTAATGTGAAGGTTAAATGCGCAAATAGATATCGGACATAAATAAAATCAGTCAAAGTAACTTTTTATGCTTTGTATCCATTCTGTTTCTTCCGCGCAGTAGTTCACGAGTTGATAAATATATCCAGAACACGCCCGATAAATATATCCAGAAACAGACAATCGAGTGCTGATTAAATTTCTCGCTTTACCCGTGACTGACGTTGAGAAAAATGCATGGACTCGGAAGCGTAAAGTATTTTTCTATTCGAGAGAACGAGCAACATTTATATTTATCTCTCCTGCCGGAAGCTCATATTTCCAATCAATAGAGTTTACCATATAAAAGCAGGTGTCATTTCGAATGCATCGGTGCTTAGCATTGAGAGACGTGCTGTATCGCGTTCTTGTACGGTTAAAAATGAAAATATGGATACGTATCATTTGTTTTTATCTCTTATGTAAATGCATCTTTACATATTCTATATCTTTACTTTCTTGCATATGTCGGTGATGCCAAGGGGAAGATATTTTTTGCTTTTTTCTCCTTAAGGATGGATGTATGGGTGTTATTTTTTATTCAGATAGTTAGGGAGGTTTTAACTGGAAACCGATAAGATTGGGATGAATATTTTTAAATTATTCTTTTCGCAGTATAAATTAAATTAAATTTAACGTCTTATGTTATGTTTTCTGTGTTAGGATCGTCATTATTTGAGCAAGAGCAGAAGTATAGTAGCAGCTACAACAACTTCATGTATAGTAAGAACGACTTAAATATATGACGGGGCATCTCACTTATTTTACAGTATGCATTAAATTAAATTTAATGTGTTATGTTGGCTGTATTGCAATCGTCATTATTTGAGCAATAGCAGAAGTATAGCAGCTATTACAACGACTTGAAGTATACTAGAGGCTACAACATCTTTAAGTATGGCAGCCTCTACTCAGTAGAATATTATTGGTGTGATATGTCTTCGATTAAATTAAATGGTTATAATTTAACCGATGTACAACAGTTTTACAGTATTTCTATATTATTAGCTGCAGCAGATTTAAATACGGTAGCCGCTACTCCATTGAATATGCATTTGATTGATTTAATCGGTTAAATCAATTTATCGGTGAAAACTCAACCTTCTCATAGAGATATGTGAATTCTAAGATATGTGAATTATGTATTTAAATAAAATCCGTAACGTTATACGTAACATCCGTGCTTACACTTACTCCTTACAGTCATTTTATATAATTACTAGAAAATGTACCCAGCGTTGTTGCAGAATTAAGAAGCAAACCTATAGTTAAAATTACACCGGAACGAACAATGAATTTTGGAAAACTAAACAACGCTTTTATGATACGTCCGTTTTGAACTAAAAATAAATAACATTCTGTGTGGCAGTAATGCGCTCTCAATAAGCGTGCAATTCGTTACATCAAGCTAAAATTACAATCTTTAAAGCAGGATTTAACTAGCAGAATTATAAGATCAGGATAAAATTTTAAAGCTTATATAATTCATGTTGCTTTCAAAATACCTCAGATATAGAAAAAACAAACAACGCTGTGGTTAATTCAGAATTCAAAAATGAAAAACAAATTTACTTTCGAAGTAAAAATTAAAAAAAATAATAATAAATGGTATCTCAGCGAGTTTTCGTCAGATTTATGCCATTTTTAACCCGATTCGCATAATGATAAATAGTATTACATTAAAAAAAACAAGAAAGATCAATCATGCTTAAAGCATTGATTATGAAACACTTTCCAACTTCAATGCAATTTTATTTAAACATGTCTAAAATGCAATACATTCCTCGGTAATATTTTAAAACTTATCACAATACTACATTAATTTATTATATTTGAAACCTTAAACCTTCATCGAAAAAAATTAACTTCATTCAAATGACTGCATTAAAATATAAATTGCCTGGTTTAAACATCTCTAAAATGTGATACATTCCTCGGTAATAATTTTAGAATTATCATAATACTACGATAATTTATTATATTTGAAAACTTCATCGAAAACAACTGAAATCCATTCATATGACGTCATAGAAAAAATAACACGCCTGGCTCTCTCTATAAAAGCAACATTTCATTCATAAATAATTCCCCCATTCATGTCATTCATCACAATACTATAATAATTTATATTATTTAAAAATTAAGACCATGGAGCTACAAGTAAGTAAAACTCAATGCGTAAAACTTCATCGAAAATTATCGTCCTTCTCTTTCTAAAATCAATGAATCCATATCAGCCATGCAGACTCCATGGACTAAATGATTTTGTGTTAAAGAATTACAGCGATTCTAATACAACTCATTCTACATATTTTGCTGTATACATTTTACATAGGTGAAAAATAAGCTTAATAGTAGAAATAATCAAATTTGTATGAGCATTTAAACGGAAATATATTGTCATTGCGTTGTTAAAGTATGTAGATGCTCAGAATTTAGGCCAAAATAAAGTAGTTTTAGGATGGATACAACACTCAATATGAATTAGAAAGAACTTTAAAAATCACGATTTTGAGACAAGATGGATGCCATATATCATTTTGAAGTGGGTCATGTGATCGTTTCATATCATGGACACGTGATCGCTTCATATAAGAGGTGTTATTATTATTTTAATTTTTATTTAAAAAACTACTGAATATATTTCGCTGATTTTTTTTTATGTATTTTATGGAACAATTTGAATATTGCTTAAAATTTTCGAAGCAATTTGTGAATTTTAAATCCGCTTAAAAAATGCTTGAAAAATTAGGTCCCATAGGGCTCAATGTATTCCATTTTTTCAACCCGGGTTCAATCCAAAACTAATTGGGTGATATTATTCATTTATATTCCCATAGGTCCTATAGACCGTCTGAACAACATACTAAAATTTCATTTTGATTCATTTTTACGACAGTTATCGTGCTAACGGACAGACAGACAGACAGACAGACAGACAGACAGACAGACAGAATGAACAAAGTCATAAACACTTTTCAACTTTGTTGTAAAGTGTTAAAAACTGAACTAAATCGTTTAAATCCAGAAAGATAATTTTTCATTCTAAATCCCAGTTACAATGGCGAAAGCTGTCCTCACGGAAGTTCAACTTGTTTATCGACCCAGAACGTCCAACCTTCCCGAAGGTATAGTGTATCTGTTTGGATGGCTGGGAAGTGTCATCCAATTTACATCAGAGCCTAGTAAGGACGGCACCTACAAGGACCGTACCCTCCTTGCCCTACCACCCACCTCTCGGATGGACTTACTGATCCTCACATTTAATGTGGCCGCACTCCATGTGAACATGGTGACAGTTTAGGAAGGCGGGGAATCTAATTAGGATATATATTTTTATCACATTTATATACCCAAACCGATAATGATCCCTATCCATTCCTGAAGACATACATCCCTACCGTGAGCAAACATGAATGATAATACGTACAACAACCTTAGAAAAGATATAACACTTCGTGTAAAATAGAGCAAATCAGAAAACTAAGAGTACCATCGGTACTACCACATCAACCTTCTTAATCAACCTTCAGTCGGTACAACCACAACCTTCTTAAAACAGTACTAAGTGCGACCTACAATTATCAGCACAAGAACAGCATTTGCTGTAGAAAAATAAGCGTGTCTCGAGTGTGGGAAACGATTACCAATGGTGCAACGACGAAAGATCTGAGATAAAAACCAAAGAGGAGTAACGAGTAGTCAGATACCAGAGCTGTTGTAATGGTGTTGATTTTAAGTGTTGTTGTACTGGTGTTGATTTTGTGGGCTGTTGTACTGGCATTAAAATACTGACGTAGACCTAAACGTATATTGGTGTAATTGGTTTCGGTAATGTTTATATGTGTGTGTGTAAGATTTGATTCTATATTACATTTCATAAAAGATAGCCATATCGTGAGATTTTATCGTTCAATTAATCAACGGATGTATATAATTGAGCGTTAATTTTAGAATATAATTATGACGTTTTTGTCTCCACAATCCAACCCACACGGCTCACCTGATAGGTTTAGAGCACATTGAAGTGTGGACAGGATATAACCCTTAAACACGAATTCAGCCCTGTTCAAATAGGAAGAGCTTTTCGCATTTAGGACGAGAAAACAAAGATCAACCCAAATATTAGGGCGCGCCCCGTCAGAGAATTACATACATTATAAAAATATAAAAAACATTCAGCAGAAAATACAAGATACAACATAAGTGATAATTATAATAGAAGATGGCTTGGGGAATATAAAACAGGGAAAACAAAATGTTAAACAGACAAAACGTTTTTGTCTGAAAAACCTAGACAGTCCAACTCACTTAAAAGTTCAGAGCAGTTGAACGGCCGGCCGGGAAGAACAAATAAAAATATTTTTGTCTAGCATTTTTCTTTGAATCCCTAAAGCAGTCCTGTGAATTAGCTAGTGAACCCAAAAAGCCGCGTACTGGAGCTGTAAAATGGTCGTTGTAATAGTTCAGTACTAGATATAAACGCTATTGTGAACATAAACTACAATAAGTGCTATTGCAACGAAATTAAGCTATAGTGCCTTTACTAATCAGAATAAGCGAGTGATATTAAAAAACGCACAATTTCATGCACACTTTTTCACATTTTTGATAAGCAAAACAACTCGAAACAATTACCCGATAAACTTAAAGAATATAGATATTTTTATTACTACTAAAACATGTCACAAATATATATTTTTTGTTCTAAAAAATATAAAATTACTTCCAGCAATGTTCTCATATCAGCGACTTGACTGTCAGATTTGATCAGTGTCCTTTAATTAAATGCTCTTCTTCTAAACACAAATGAAGTCAACTCCGGTAAAGAGAATTACTTTATTTGTCGATGCTTTTCTTTATCGCCAAACAAAAGAAAAAATATTCTCCGCAAATGGAAGCTTTTAAGTCCATCGTGAAATCGACGCCACAGTATAAAAAGCAGAGTTTGTTCGAAAAGTGTCTTCACATCCCCTGGAGGTTGGAAGCCTACATCAAATACGGCTGCAAAACGATAGTAAGTTGATCCGTATAAACTACGAACTACACACCTAAACCTAACGATGCGACTGTATATTTTATTTCTTTTTCCGCGTCATCTGTGTTTTGTGTTTCTTAGCCAGGCTGGATGTATTAATGACAAAATAATAGGTTCGGAATCAAAATGTGGGAAATTCTTTTTTCAGTTAGCTTGTTGTTTCATTTTGCAAATCTCTTTTCATGCATCAGTGATCATCGATCAGACTAAGTGACTAGTTAAATGAGAAAACATCGAGAATTTTTTATCAGAACTATCAACGTTACTCTTACAATTAATTCGAGATATATAACACATACTGAAGAAAAGTTTATAAACCATAGGCAGAAAACGTACATAACATAATTTGTTGAAACAATAGAAGCAAGAAATTTATGTAAAGGTATTTTATAGGGTGGCAAATGGTGTGCACACAGGGCCGATCCTAGCAGGTGTGCAGCGCGTGCGCCGCACGCGGGCGGCCAAAACAAGGGGCGGCCGCAGGCCGCATATAGTTCTATCAATCAAGCAAAATTTTTTAAAACTTATAATAAGTCGAATAAATATGCTGAATTTTAAATAGTTATTAAAAAATCAAAATAAGTCCCATAGTTTAAGAAAAATAGAATGTTAGTGCACAGTGTGTTGGTCCATTGTTGGTCCATTGTTGATCCTTCATTTGATAGCAAAATTCGTGGCAGAGCCGGCAATACGGCATAGAAAAGGATACCAAATTTTAAATTTCTATCTAAACAAATAACCAAGGGGCATATTTTTGAGACGCCTAAGGATGTTTCGTTCCACTGTGCGGCAGCTTATTTATGTATACCACGGTCGGCACGCGGCTCGCAGATCAATGGTCAAAAGAAACTTTATTTTAGCGGTCTCCTTTGTAGATTAGAACTGAATTATTTATGCAAAGTTAACCCTTTCGCGACGGCCCAAAGGACGGAGCTCTTCTTTTTCGAACTGTTCCCAGGAGACGGCAATTTTATTGCGCTAAGCCTAACTCTCGAAAAAAATTCACTAAAAATCACCCGTTCAACACATCATTCTACTATTTTCAGGAATAAAGGAAATTCTTATTTTCTATTTGATGTATATTTTTCTTTCAAATTTTCTTTTATCAAAATATTAAAAATTTTAGCGTATTAAAAATGATAACTTTCCTTGAATAAAATAGTTATCAGTTAATCAGGAGTGTATATAGATTTAAATCAGTTATCAGGAGTGTATACAGATTTAAATTTTGAAACTACTGCATCTAAAACGGGTTTCAATTTATCTAGTTTTTGGGCATTACTATCAAGAGTAAAATGAAGGTAACGTAATATTCTTGGCCTAACATTTTAACGAAAAAAATATTGATTTATTGGTAGAACATGGTCCCAAACAAGTAGCAAATTTTAAATTTCCGGTCGATGAGAGTGGCAGAAAATTTGGCTGTTCATATTATAACAAAACTTTAGTGAACGGGGAGAAAATAAATCGCGCGTGGCTCTGATATTCCATAAAACTAAATCGTATTTTTTGTTTTGCATATAAATTGTTTGGTAAAGATAGTTCAACACAACTTGTAAATACTGACTTTTCTGATTGTCGTCATTGTTTGGATTACCTAAATAAGCATGAAAATACTCTAAAACAAACTCTATAAGATCGTGGTGCGAAATAAAGACGAGGCTGGAAAAAAATTGTACTATTGACGCGGAACAACAAAATGTTTACAATCGAGAGAAAAAGCGATGATCCGCCATCATTGAAAGAATTATTGCTGTAGTACAATTTTTAGCCAGTTAAAATTTGGCATTCAGAGGAACTAGTACGAAGTTGTATCATAGAGATAATGGTAATTTTTTAAAGGCAGTGGAGATGTCGACCAAATTTGATCCAGTTATTTCAGAACACCTTAATAATGTCAGTAAATATAAAGATCACGTATTCCACACGTATTCCCACGTATTCCACACTACGTACGGCAGTATTTTCAAAATGAAATAATTAATATTTTAGCCGAATCTATTCGTAATGAGATAACACGCATTGTCAAAAAAGCCAAATATTACACTATAATTCTCGACTCTACACCAGATATTAGCCACACAGAACAAATAATGTTTGTAATTAGATGTGTGAACACTACTGATGGTAAGATAGATATTTTAGAATTTTTTCTAGGATTTTTTTCCAGTAACTAATACCACTGAAGAAGGTCTGTGCAATTTTCCATTAGAGAAGCTATTACCTAGTCTGCAGCTCGAAATTAAAGATATACGGGGTCAGGGCTACGACAATGGATCGAACATGAAGGGGAAAAATAGAGGGCTTCAGAAACGGATTCTCGATATCAATCCTGGTGCATTATACGTGCCGTGTGCGGCTCATACATTAAATCTCGTCGTTAATGACGCTGCCAGCTCCAGTGGTGAAATTTCTGGTTTTTTTGATATGGTACAAGAGGTATATAATTATTTTTCTGCGTCCCCATATCGATGGGATTTACTGAAAAAACACGTGAAAAATCTAACTTTAAAACCATTAAGTGAAACAAGGTGTGAAAGTCGTATCAATGCTATTAGACCTCTAAAACAAGACCTAAAAAACATTATTACCGCGTTAAATGCCTTAATTGAAGATGCCAACAGAGACACGAAAACAAAAATGGGTGCTGAATTAATAATTAAAAGTCGTGAAACATTTAAATTTTTGTGTTCAATTTTAATTTGGCATGATTTATTATCAAGAATTGATGTATTGAGTAAAATGCTTCAAAATCTTAAATTAAACATCGCGGAATGCATTGAAGGCTTAGATAATCTTAAAAAGTATTTAGTTTCCCAAAGATCTGACGATAATTTAAAAATATTTGTCGATTCAGCAACAACACTTGCTAGAGATTTTATTGATCCCGAATTTCCCATGTCGAAGCTCAGGAAAAAGGTCCGTTTATTTGATTATGAGGGCAGTGATGAACCAGTTTCAAATCCCTTCCAGCAATTCAAGACTGCTTTCTATTTTGCAATTGTTGATCACGCGATCTCTTCGGTAAATGAAAGAATTACCTTATTATCTGAGTGCCATTCAATATTCTGCTTTCTGTATGAGTTTCACAACATTTCTAATGATGATCTCATGAAAGCCTGCATGGACTTAGATATTAAGTTACAGGTACAGGAGGAAGGAAGTATTGTGAAAGATATAGACGGTATACAACTCTTTAATGAAATAACTTCATTTAAAGATATTTTTCCAGGTAAAAAACAGCCAATTGAGATATTACAAATTATAGTAAAAAATGATCTCATTCCCTGTTTTCTAAATTTTGCTCTAGCAATAAGAATTTTTTTAACCTTACCCGTTTCTGTGGCTTCAGGTGAAAGAAGTTTCAGTAAATTAAAAATTATTAAAAATTACTTGAGATATAATATGACACAAGAAAGACTTTCAGATTTGGGCATCATGTCTATTGAATCTGAAATCTCTGAAAAAATTGATTTTACCGAAATTATTGACAAATTTGCTTTTCAGAAAGCCAGAAAATTTATTTTATAGTTAATTATTAGATAGTCTTTGTATAAGGACTGATTTATATACTTTTCGTTTCACGATATTTAAGCTTTAGTACTTTTTTTTATTAGATTATATTTTCTGAGTAAATTCTGTTGTTTTGCATTTCTAATTAAAAAATGTCTATTTTTATTTCAAAGGTAATATTTCTGTTTGTTTATTATTTTGTTAAAGTATTTTGTCGCTATTATAACCTATTAGCTGGCCAAAAGATAAAGTTTTGCACTTCAAATTTTATTTGCATTTTTATTAATGTTTTACTTTTTACTCTTATACAGGTAGATGAATTTATAACGTCAACGTTAAGTATTAGTCAAAATATGAAAAATTCTCTAGAGGGGCGGCACATTAGGTCTTTGCACGCGGGCGGCCGACACCCTAGGATCGGCCCTGTGTGCACACTTCATTTTTGACGGAAATATTAACCATTTTTGTTCTCTGTTGCAGATTTATTTCATACAGTCGTACGAAGTTTTTAATGACCCCCTTTATATATACCTGTAAAGCTTTCAAAGAGCTGCAAATTCTTGCTCATTGTTTAAAAGTAACTCTTCTAGTTTTTGCAATATAACCATTACAAACTTGAAAAACGGAAAATTCTCAATCTTCTTCACATTAGCAAAACGATCACTAAAAATTGTAAGAGCTTTTTTAAATAATAAATATAGATTTTAATATTATATTTTTTAGTATACATTTTTGTTTTTTACTATTATATCTATCTGTGACACTTAGAGACACCCTATGAAGTTTTTTATATTAACGACGTTTGAAGATGTCTGGTTTTTAAAGAAAAGAAAAAGAAATAATTATGTACTTTGTTGATGTAAAATGCTATTCAAGCATGACGAGTTTATGAAAATTCCGAAGTTTAAATTAATTAATAATGGATTATGTAAACAAATAACAAGCAATTAAGAATGCTAAAAATGTCAAAGAAAAAATCTAAAAGGTTTAAAGAAAATGAATTAATTCGCAATCTAAACCGTTAAAAAAATCTGTAAAAAATTGTTTGAAATGTTAGAGGTGTCAAAGGATTATGTGATGTATGAGTAATGAAAAATGCAACTATAGAAAGGAAGTCAATGATATTTGTATAATGTCATAATGTGTACTTTTTGTTAATGATATCCCATAGATGTATATAAATGTCGAAATACTAGGTATGAGTGAATGTGCATATAACAGTTTTACAAAATAATAAAATAGTCAAAATTGAATTTCATACATTGTTTTAAGCTACTTGATCTAATGTATATATAAGATTAGTACATATTAATGATGATATAATGTTGTAAAAAAAACTTTCAGTGGTACAACGAGACAATTATAGACTTGTCTCGGGTGTCAAGTGAACTCTTCTTTGGTACATGATAACGAAACAAGATGCGCATGAAATTTCAGTGGTACATTATGACAATTATAGACTTGGCAAAGTCAAGTTGAACGTTTCTGTTCTGATTATTTTTCAAGAATTTTTACTTAAAGTCATAATTTCATAGGTGGTTTTTACGTTTTCTTTGTGCGAGGGGGAGAGTGTGAGACCAGGAGGCACCATATACAGTTTTGATGTTTATGACAAAACAAAGCGCAGACTTTTAGTCACTGGTTTATGACAGTCTAGGCCCAGAAAATAATGACCCCAATTATGGCATGTCACACAAATTGCAGGTGTGGTTGGATCAAAATATCCTAAAGCCAGGACTTAAGCCAAGCTTCATTGGAAACTGAACGAGTCAATAATGCAAAGAAACGACATCGCACTGAGGAGCATCCAATGAGAGCAAGGAGGACGTATCTGAACCCGCAGGCGAAATGATGCTGCTACAAGGAGAAACGCCAACAAATATAATTGAATAATTTTTCAAGCGTTGAAGAGAGAGAGAGAGAGCCGTGATTTAAAGCAGTGTTATTCAGAGATAATCGTTATTCATTTGAGTAGTGAGAATGTTATAGGAAAAGACGAAGTCGGACTCCAAATGTAAAAAATAGAATCGGAAAAGGTGACAGTCATTTTGAGCTATAGACCTCAAATACAGAGGTATGTGCCAGTCTTCATGTATGTTAGGTCAATTTTTACTTTCCTTATATACATAATGTATAAGGAAAGTATTGTGACGGGGTCGAAGATTCGAATTCGAGTTTTCGACGGGAGAACACATTTCAAACAACCCTGATCACGAATCGAACATTTTTGAAGTGATGTCTGTCTGTGTGTGTGTGCGTGTGTGTGTGTGTGTGTGTGTGTGTGTGTGTGAAAGTGTGTGTGTGTGTGTGTGTGTCAGTGGGACTGTGGAGACGATAACTGACGAACGAATGGACCGATTCGAACGAAATTTGGTACAAAAATCACAATCCGTAAACACTGGAAGCCTATTGTTTTTAAACGTAATCGAATGTTCAGAACCAACCTAAATTTTCGAGTGAAATTTTGAAAAAATCGTCAAAAGATCAAAACCGCTAATAAAGTTACGCAAATAGACATTTCTTATGTAATTTTTCATTAGAAAACGATTAACATAGAATTTAGAACGCTAACATGAGCCGTTCTCGAGATATTTCACATTTTAAAAAAAGTTATTAAAAAGTCATATAGAATAAAAAATATATATTTCCTATTGAGAAACATGTTCACTTTTCATATGTAATACCATGCAATAAATTGGGTGACATTATTCTCGTGGATCTAGCTCGTTCCATTCATGGGAAAAGATACTTCGAGTAATACTTTTGTATTTGAACGCCAATAGTCATTTATCTGTTATAAGAATAACTTATTTCTCCGTCAGTAAAGCTTGGTGAGATTTTGGCGACGAATTTGGCGGAATGTCGCCAACTTGGCGACTTTTTGAAATGTTGTCAAATTAACGAAAATCTCGCCAAGTGGATTAAAATGACGCTAAATCAATGAAAATGACAACTAATTGTCGAAAATTCAATATCTTGGAAAGAATATATGTATCTACTATAAGAAAAACCTATTTTTTGTACTGTAAAAGTAGTAAATTTATTGCATTATATAAGGAAAGTCATGTGTTGCCCACATCAGATTTTTTATCTTTGGAATAAGATTTAAAAGACCTGGTCTCACACGGTTCTTTTCTTCTCCTTAAGCGTTTGTTAATAAATTCGTGTAATTTTAATCATAATAATATAAAGGTGTGAATAAATGATAATTTATTTTAAAGGTTAAAATGTGAATTGAAATGTGTAGTGTTTGATTTAATGATTATGTTAAGGAACTCGTGCAAAGAAGTAATAGTGGGTTTTGCAGCCATGATAGCAATGTGCATATGTTACGATTCACGACCATTTTAATTAAAATTAATAATTTAATCCAAAGGATTTATTTAAAAAAGTAGACCCAATCCAAGGTACTTTCAACACACTGTCTTTTATAGTTTACTATATATTGCGAATAAAAGTTAGAAAAAGGAAAAAAAAACATTTTGTCTGAAAGCTCCTATATATATTTTTAGAAAAGATATGTTCAAAATATTAAAATAGAGATTATTTTTATGTATTCATAATCTAGACCCTATTTCCGGCAAAATAAGAAACATTATTTACATTTTAATGTATTGGGCTCGAGGATATAATCGTCCTAAGTGTTTGCAGTTTTCGTAACAATCCGTTTTTCCCACCATAGAAACCCCAACCAGAGATGTCATTCACATTTTGAAAAAAAAAACATTCGTTTCGCAAATTCTTTAAAATCTCTTTCTTAACGATTTCCTTACTGATCAAATGTGTCAATTTAAGTCAATAACGAATCACACGAATTCAGCATTTCGCGCAAAATGAATTAATTCTTTTTAGACATCGATCTCAAAGCAAATGTAAAAAAAAAAAAAGAAATTAACACACGTCTCCTTCACCGGAACAATACGAGTTACGATAAGGGATAAAAAAAAAATATAAAACAATTTTTCATCACCGTCGGAAACCCCGAAACTTTCCAAACGGATCCGAAAAGAAGTATTCGTCAGGAAACACAGAAAAAGTGCGGGATTTGAAATCTATCAAGTTCAAAAAGCTTCGAGTTTAAAAGTCGAAACGGACAAAAGGAAATGGAAATTTTCCACCTCAAGAATAGCTTTTGGATTTGACGGCTGCTTGAATAAATAAAACTCTAATGTATAAAAATGGAGGCGATACAAGCAGATATAACCGCTACTTTGTGGAATAGGGTAGATATTTCATGCAAATTTTACACACGCACAAATACATGGGTGGATTAATGATTTAGAAGCTCTTTCACTGAACATTTTCGCAGCTTCAGAGAGTTTTATGATGCCATATTTTATATGATAACTGTTCAATGGTAACTTCATGCACTTAAAGAACTCGACTATAGGCCTTTGCTTTCGTATTAACAGTAAACTAAAATATTTTTTTATTACACTCAGTACAATAAATTCAAAAACTTATCAACAAACTTAAGAATATTCACATAAAAATTTTATACTCATCCTATAACGTTACTGATACAACACTGAAAATTGTTCGAAACAAAATTTAATTCAAAACTGTGTTCGAAAATGGGATTGCTTCATGACCCATTTGATAAATACGTCACTATTTGAAAGTTATCATAGCAATGGACATGCTGTGATGACAGTTGCAATGCCCACTGCATAGCAACCGGCGCAAAGCGAAGAATAAAGCCTTTCCCCCCATCGACATCTGAAATCTCAATTTTTAAAGTTGCATTTGAAAATTAATAGAAAAAAAAATATTGTAAATGAAAAAATTGTTACAATGCAAAGGTATACACACCTATTTTTGACAAACTATAGACCTATGCTGATCTTCCTTTTTCAAATGCGGCGAAATAAGTATCAGATAACCTGATAAATATATATTTTGATGCATTTAAAAATAAATAAATAACTAAATATGAAGGACTTGTGCTTTGAATTAGGTTCGGAGATCGTTAAAAAGAATAGAGTTCGATCTTTTCAATAATCCCAAGATGGAAACTCATAATAATAATTTGGATCGTTAAGGAACCGATTTGTATGAAAATAGAGCTTCAACACAACAAAAAAAAATAATTCGAATTAAAAAAGCAAAAAACAAACTCGTCGAAGTCATATTTTGTACCAGAAGTTTAGCTAGCCCAGTACGGAATTTTATGGCTATTGAAAACTCAGATTTTCCGCTACAGAAAAACAGATAGACAGACATCTTCTTTTATTATATATGATAACCTGTCTCTCAACACATAACCTACTAATAAATGTTGAGTTTTTCGGAAATGAAAACGAAAAGTGTTTCTTAAACTATTAAACTATTTTATTTTTTTATTTTTACGAATGTCTACGTTATACAATGATGAATCAAAAAGTTCGGAGACTGTGCTGATATCTCCAACCTTGATTGGAGGAGAGGGGCAACATTGCACCTGCTGCAACAGATGCAATGTTTCTGTCGGCGATTTCTCCAAACGCCGGCAGAATTTGATATTCGCACATTGTTCTTCAAACGCCGTTACCGTTTTCGACGAACGCGAACGACTACAGTTCACTGACTCGCATTGTCTGGAAAAACACCTGCACTGCGGACCTGCTTCTTTCTTTTCACATCTCGAGTCACATGTGCCTCTACGCCACGGTAAAATAGTTCCTCTTTTCTTCAATCAGTGTTGGAGATATCAGCACAGTCTCCGAACTTTTTGATCTTACTTTGTATATATGTATAAAAACTATTTTAAGATGATCAAAATTGTAGTTAGTACAAAAATCTCTAAAACAGTTGAATAATGATTCGAAATCGCTGAAAATCAATATGTTTTTATCATTTCAAACTGAAATAAACTGACCTTTTTAATAATTTTAAGATATTTCGTCCCCACTAGTGGCATTTCAAATATCGCGAAAGAGGTTCATAATAATTCCCAAGCAATGATGTTTATCAAAATTTAGCTGAAAATAATTAAATAATATAAATGTATTTTATAATACTAACAATATTCATGGTTTTATTATGATGTTTTAATTAAAAAACAACTACTATATGTCAAGAACAGTACATGGTAGAATTTTATAAATGGTGGCATTTGCTCTTTTTCTCTATATTAGAAGAAAGTAACCTCCCCGGCTGTTTGACACATTTCTCGTTTTTCGAGATTCTTTGCTACGTACCGCAGAAACATTGCATATAAAAATATGAAATTGGGTACACTTGTAGAAAATACTTTGGGGAATACGCTGAAATAAACCGTGTTTTGATATACGTTGTAGTTAAAGAAATATTTAATGTCAAAGGCAAAATATTTGAGCTGCGAGTTCGCGTCCTGGATAGACTAATAATGGCAAAATCATGGCATTTTCCAGGCAGGTACCTACATGGGTGAATTTTTGCAGGATGGAGTCTCTTTTCTTTAATTTCGATGTAGTTTTTAAGATATTTCTCTTTTTATGCACTTCAGAAGTCAATTTCATTTTCGTATCGGCACGTCTAGCCATTTCTCTGTCTGGTACCGTAAAAACTATAACATACAAAAATATGAAATTGGGTACATTTACAGAGAGATAATAGGATAACACGTTGAAATAAATCGTTTATCGAGTTAAACTTTAGTTTGGCATTAAATAGCTCATGATCAAAGAATTCAGTTTTTGGATTCCCTGGACTAAGAAAAATTCCTGCTTTTCCCTCCTGCAAAAAATAGGCAGGGATAGAAAATAGATTTTTGAAAGTAAATTTTTTAGGAAAAATAGATATGAAGCGAGCAGGGAGCGGAGCCCTTTAGTAAAGTAAATTATGACTTGTTACTCAATATTTATTTAAAAGTTTGAGGCCACTAGGTTTGTTTTTGTTGAAAATTAACTCAACTCTTATATGCACAATTGAAATAATTGACTCTATTTCTATCAAATCATCTAATTCTATAGATATCGCGCATTTCACTGAAATTATTCAGAAAACATCTTATTTTTCAGCCAAGCTCTCAAACCGAGTTGAGCCACCCAAGTTGAAAAGATATTTTTAACTCTATGGAATTACTTTTTATTATATATACTCGTGTGAGGAACCTTGCTGCCCCAACCGGGAATCGAACCCTGGATCTCCGAACTGGTCACTTGACGCTCTACCGTTGAGCTACTAGGACGAAATTGCGAGCTCTTATTGTCAAAGTGAGCTCTCCATTCCCCAGCCTCTAATGTCAGATCGGCGGGTAACTGACCATCTGACTGACCACTTTCTGCTAATTTTACCTCAGGTTAGCCTCCTGCTGCTATTATTTTTACCCAGATTAGTATCCTGCGTGGTCGTTATCCTCTCAATTTTGATATCGGCGCTCAATCTTCCAGAGTCCACTGAATACGTACTAGTCGTACTAGGGTCAATTTCAGACCGTCGACATCTTTGCAGTAACCTACAGGGTTGATTTGTTCGGACACCATTGTAAAGAGTCTTGCTGTACCAACCGGAAATCGAACCCTGGATCTCCGAACTGGCCAACCGACGCTCTACCTTTGAGCTACTGAGACGAAATAGCAAGCTGTAATCCTAGAAGTGGACTCTGCATACGTTTTCACATATATACATGTTTCATATATACATTTTTCATTATACGAGTATATGTATGTCACATATATACACTTTGCATTATATATACACAGAAAAATTAAAAATAAATAATCAAAATTCGATAGATAATGAAATATGAGATTATGAAACAAACAAAAGAAAAACTTAATTTAATAAAGAATGCATGGTTTCATTCACTAAAATATCTTTCTTTCAAATGTTGATTTTAAACGGAAAAGAAAAAGAAAAAGTAACATAAATCTCCTTGAACGGACCGCTAAAAGTTGCGATAAGGGATAAAAAAAAAAGGGGGGGGGAGGAAGAAATGAATTTCTCACCCCGTATCGGAAACCCCGAAACTTTTCGTACGGTTTAGGAAAAGAAGTATTCGCGAGAAAATTTTAAAAGAAAAAAAAAAAAAATTACGGAATTTAAAATCTGCAAAACCGAAATGCACTCCGAGTTCAAAAATCGAAACGAAGGGGAATATAATTCTTCCTTCAGGAAGTTAGAGGTTGGAATGGATAGTTCACTGAATAAATAAAACTATAATGTCAGGAGATTGAGAAGACCAGTACAATTAACCTTTTGCTTATGGGTGGGACAGTGTCCATGGATTCGTTTGGGATGGAAGCTGTCCCACCCGTAAGCATAGGGTTAACTGTCGCACTGTCCATTTCTGTGTTTTTTCTCATGATCGGGCGAGCTCAATCGATAGAAAAATAATTATTTTAGGAACACACTATTTCACTTTTTGAGTATGCAAACAATGTCTGAAAGCTGTGTATTTCTATATGAATTAATAATACCCGGAAGAATTCAGTGTGGCAATTTTACGACACCCAGAGCGAAAGGTCGTGTTAACGCCTGACCGATGCAATTGTGAAAACATCGCTGACAAAACGACAGATAGTGGAGCCTTGGCACATAGTATTTAGGTATTATATACATACATTAATACATTTAGCTGCATATTGTTAGGAACGTATGAAACACACTCGCTGAAATCTCTTTTAAGAACCAGACGGTGAAAACAACCGTACAAACACCGTTTACTATGACTTGAATTTGGGGCTGCCATATGCTGAAGTTCAGAGGGGGGTTTCTAGATTTGGCGACTTTTTGAAGGTTCGAGAAGCGTCTCGAAATAAGGAATATTCTACGAGATATAAGAGATTTCTAGAAGTGTCCACGAAAAGTATGAAAAATGAGTCATCACTCATTTGGAGAGCCGTTGACGTGATACGAGCTACATTGAACTATGACATACTTCAGTATTTTGATAATATTATTGGCTAGTTTGTGAAACCAGTGGATACTTTAATAGCTGTTTTACTGTACCTGATAGTTGCTTAGTCATCTTGTGAGATAGTTATCGAGCTATTTGCTATATATTGTTCCTGTTTGCGCTGTGCTTATAAATATATGTGTTAGTTATCCAAAAATGTGTATGTATTCTTGTATGCTGAACGGATACCCATGATTTCAGAGGATATGTGTAACAACATTTTCATAGAAATAATTTATGACATTACATTTCCATATACGCTAAAAGCACTTTTCCATGTCTTGCCGTTTAAAATGAATCCTTGAAAATGATACGCTGTTACACATAAGATTTCTACATTTCCTTACACGAGTTATTCACCTACGCAATAAACATATATTACAGAATCTGCTTTGTATGTTCTTGTGAATAGATGATTTACCAACTCACACATCCATTTCAAAACGAGAGGGCTGTTTGTGTTGCATTATGAGGAAGGACAGCGAAATGTAAATGAGTTAGGTCCTTAATGTATTTAAATTTAGTATCTCCGTTATAAGATTTCAGTCGTGTTGTGTGGAAATTATTTTTCAGTTGTAACATATTTGTTGGTGCAGATGCAAATTATCTCTTTATTCGTCACAATCGAATGAAGGTCACTACAAAACTTTTGATTATATACAATATTATAAATTTTATTAACTTTCTTATAGAGAAGTTTATGCTTTCTCTAAAGAGAAGAAATATTTACGAGCCAAGAAAACTTACTCCTGTGGTTCATTTTGTATTGTCACAAACCTAGACTATCTATCGTGAAATTCTCGCGAACTACAACGGCCACCTTTTGCTGCGAGGCCGAGCTGTCGCTTTTAAAACAACAAAAATCACGTTCGAATATCTTGTACATACATGCCACTTGTCATGGCAGCCACAAGGAGCGACGCACTGCAAGACACTGTATGACAGAAATGATTTCAAGCTACATACCAAAGTGAGGAATATGCAGCTTTTCGAATTTCAGAAAAAGGTTGCTATTATACAATTTTTTCCTTGCCCTCTTCCTTATTCAAACATCGACCATCTGATTTTAACGCAATTTGCAGGTCTGTTCACAAGTAGGGTGAGACAGGTCCCTTAATTTTAATTTGAAATCAACAACGCAGTGGCGTTGAGCTCTTGAAAGGTTCTGACCTTCCAGCCCAACAACACTCCATGCTTATTTCTCTCCGGCTTTCTTCTTCAGACTCTTATTCTAAGTCTCCTTAAATATTCTTCCACATCGTCCAGCTACCTTTTCCATAGTTTATAAGCTGTTCTCCTACCTCCAGGCTTATCCTTATATACTTTCCTTAATCATCTACTGTCATCCATTTTTTCCGCATGTTCCAGCCAACTAATTCTTATAGTTTCAACCATATTTATAATGTTCAAATAACTCTTCCAGTTCTCTTTTTGATTTAATACGCCACACAGCATTCATAGTGAAATGGTCAAATGTTTTACACGCGTGAGACCCGCGGGCATTCTTCTCTATAAGTAATAAACAAAAATCACGCAAGAAAGTTTCCTACTTTTGTTGACTTTGTTTACCGAGTTGAGTAGTATATTTTAAATAAAAATTTATAAAATGATAAGAAATAAAACAACATCATGGTCTCACTTTCAGTATCTGATGCAATACGCTAAGTAAAGCTCTATGGTTTCCTCGCAGTTTTTTGCTGTGAAAGAAGTGTAGGCATTGCATTTTGTAGGGAATGGGCCGCCCACGTCCTGGACTCATTTTCAGTATTTGATGTCATACTCTCAAAAAGCTCCATGGTTTCTTTGCAGATTTTTGCTGTGAAAGGAGTATTGTCATTGCATTATGTAGAGGACGGGCCGCCGCCATCATGGACTCACTTTCAGTATCTGATGTCATACACTTGTAAAGCTTCAGAGTTTATAAAGTGAATAAACGTGATTGAAACACGTTGGGCAACATTTTGTAGCAGCGTTACCCAGAGATAGACAGACAGGCAGTTAAATCAAGGTGTTTATATTTTTACATTCCCAAATTAAAAGGGAAGTTATCAACCAGAGTAAAATATCTTTTATTTTAAGCTCAAAATCTTAAAGAATTCATACATTTTTAAGATAACTATATCCATTACATCGTAAAGCAAAACGAATTATCTATGATGTCCTGCATTTATCTTCAAGATTTTTCAGTATCTTCCGTTGGCACTTTCTAAATTTCGAATATTCAATTTAAATAGACTAGGACGAAGGAACGCTGGTTAAATATTCGTTTTCGATGTCACCATGGTTTGGTAAAATTTAACTAACACGGATGAGGTATATAGAATTAGAGATAACGCTTTTGTTTCATTTTATTTCCACGGCAGGAAGTGAAACACATTGTTAAAGTTGATCGTACAAATGCGGTGTCATTGTAAATGGAAAAGCTTTTAGCAGTGAGAAGTGGGGATGCAATATTGTATGGTTAAAAATGTAAATCTCGATGTGTATATATTTTATCTAGAAATATTTAAAGTGCTTGGAGGATTTCATTAACTTGTTTGCATTTGCGGTGTCACAACAGGGTAAGTTTGTCTTTAGAAATCAAGTTTGAAATTGTACAATTGTGTTTCATGGGGAACTAAAACTTGGAATATCCAGGAGTAAAAATAACCGTACTGCGAAGCCTCGCAATGCAAGAGGAGCATTCAGATCACGTAGACTGTCACAAAATAAAATTATAAAAAAGTTGGATTAAGCTCGTTGCAAATAACAGCAACTCTAGACGGATTTCTTATCAATTATGCAATTGTCAGCAAGGGATAGCCAATATCTGTAATGGCAGCAGGAAATATGTGCCACGATTTTGTAAACGCCTTTAAAAACCTATAAATTCCGTTGTATTACGTAGTCGTCTTTAAATTTCATTAAAATTGAGTTCCGACAACATGAAATTGCATTGCTCATGTCCTTGCTGACGAGCCGGTCGGTCTGGGTCTTCAACATGAAATTGCAACTATCAAATGCATACCACAAATATCCCCTTTTGTGAGGCGTTTTGACTTAATACACAT
This sequence comes from Amaurobius ferox, assembly GCA_951213105.1. Lineage (NCBI taxonomy): Eukaryota > Metazoa > Arthropoda > Arachnida > Araneae > Amaurobiidae > Amaurobius > Amaurobius ferox. The sequence goes on along the minus strand of OX578134.1, from coordinate 168,601,319 downwards.
TTATTCAGGGATTCCTACCTGATACGTCTTTATGGTTCGTTCCTATGTAGCCAGCTTCAAATTTAACCAAAATGTAGATGCAACGGCTAAATTTACAGACCCTGCTTTCAACGGGCGTTTCTACTTTGTAGATCTTTAGGGGGGCGAGGCTACAACGATTTAATTAATTCTCCAGAACCCGCTTTTAGGGGATTTTTCTCTTAGTGCCCCTGTAGGGGGCGTATCTACTTGATGCACTCTTTGGGGCGTTCGTACTTGGTACACTTTGAGGTAGCTTCCTATTTCGTACTTTTTTAGGGACCTTTCCTATGTAGCCAGTTTCAAATCTAACCAAAATGTAGCTGCAACGGACAAATTTATAGACCCCGCTTTCAGTTGGCGTTTCTACTTTGTAGATAGTTAGGGGGCGTATCTAATCTGTACTCATTTTGGGGCTTTCTGCTTGACACTCTTTTAAGGGCGTTCATATTTGGTACGCCGTTATAGCTTTCGTACTTCATACGCCAATTAGGACCGTTCCTGTGTAGTCAATCGGAATATATACCATGTAGAAATCGGGATTATATTTCAATTGATAGCTGTAACATGTTTTGACTCTTAGAAAGATCAGGTCAAAGGAAAATGAGATTTTGTCATTGAAATAATGTTATAAAATGAAATAAGTATGTTAAAATAAATATGGTATTACTGAAATAGTCATTTTATATACAAAGTTATATTTAAGACGAAATGAGATCATGTGTATGATGCCAACATGTTCCTTTCTCAACATATTGTTTCTCTCTATTAATCTTAACAAAATAAAATAGAGTCACTATTTTTAAATGAACTTCATATATACTTTTGACCATAAATGAATGAACGCAAATGATTAAGTGGGAGTCGTTCTCAAGATATTAAAGTTTTACTTTAATACCTTGAGAATCGAATTAAATATACAAGAAATCTTTAATTTTAGTTTTTGTTTTCTCACAAAGTTTACATTCGGTAGTTTATGAGGAAAGCCTTACATTGAGCCCATAGAAGTTTTTTAAATTAAACTCATAAGACAACATCCTATTTTACTCAAATATTTAATTGAGATATTGTGAGTTTTTATGACTGGTGCGATATCTTCTGTTGTAATGAGTCCACACATTTATTAACGTTCTTAATTTTAAAATATTCGTAAATTTCAAACACCCTTTATAGCTCTTCAAGCAGAGAAACAATACAATGTATTTCAATTTAGAATACTATGGAATTGCTCAAATTTTTCTGGAATTCATCATGAAAAATGGGTGAACTTGGCGACTTAGTTGGGGACTTTTTGAAAATGTCATCAAATTGACAAAAATGTCGCCAAATGGATCAAAATTCCGCCAAATTAATTAAAACAACGCTAAATTAACTAAAATGACGCAAAATTGAATGTCTCGGGAAATTGATAAATACTTGGAATACAAAACCCACTAAACGGATAAACCTTTGATAAACATTGCGGGAATTATTAATTTAATATATTTGACTTAAAGTGTAGCGAGTTTCGTTGTTTGTGGAAATGTTATGTACTCTAGGAGATCGTAAATTGTGTTTTGCTAGGAATGGTATATTCATTATGTTTCGATAAAGTTTGTGTGTGCGTTCGTCCCAAATTGTGTGACCTTGGCGCGAATGTTTGAACTTTTGGAAAATGTAGCAAAATTAACAAAGCATTGCCAAATCGATGAAAATATTGCCAAATTGCAAAAAAATTCAATGCCTCAGAATATCTATACTATTAATTAATTGTCATATATTTTATAATCTCTTTAGCTTCGAAAAAATTATTAATTTAACATACAGAATCGGACATACAGTGAATTTCATTGTTCTTACGTTTTGTTAGGAGATCTAAGGGTCGTATATTTATTGCGTTTTGCTACATGATGAAACAGTATGCATTTTTCGATAGGGAATCGCATAAGAAGTAATAATGTTGAATGTAAGATGTCTGTGATTCATATGTGTATGTGAATATTAAGAGCGTAAGCTCTGCAAGTGGGCGGATAGAAGGTAATAATTTGCAACTTTATGGATAACAAATGAGAGATGATCTTTTGCAATTTTAACCAGTCTTTCTAGTTGAACATAATTGTTAATTCTCTCGCATACGAAATTTTAACACAATTTACTCGTATATGTTCTGAACATTATCCCTTCTTGGCTTACATTTGCTATTCATCAGTTAATGTATTTACTTATCTTCAGAATTACAAGCGTCAGTACGAAGTAACAGCTTTTAAATATGCCTTAAAAGATACTTTAATGGATATTTGCTATTCTGACTTTCTCCCTTTGTCGATGCATTACGAAAAACACACGCTAGAGTAAATATTTGAGCTGGTCTCCGACCGTAATTCGTCCGAGATATTTTTACCAATAACTTGTTTATCTAAATGTTACTGTTTGGTTTTTCAATGAGTTTTCATTCATTTTCAATTTCATTCAGAAAAGTTTATTCATTTATTTACTTATTTATTTGCTAAAAGTTAAGGCAAAAGAAAATTTGGAATTAAACAGCTCAGAATGAAAGAGCCCCTAGTGTGCATTCAATTTTCATTTCGAATGATTTCAAACGAAAAAAATGCCAAACGAGGAACCTCTCAAAATGACAGGTATTTGACATTCCTTATCCCAAACAGTTCGATCCCCCTTTGCAGGCATTGGCGTCCATTTTTTGTTTAATGAAACAAACAAAAAGTTGCATTCTGAATAGTTTGAGGATATCGGCCTCAAACATTTTCTCAACACGTATAGTGTTACGAGCAAGAAAAATTCCTTCTCTGGGAGTGTTTTTGAGAGTCAGAAGGGGAAAAAAACACAGTTCAAGTAGCCATTTCTTTGACGCAAAAAGAGGGTTACCGTATCAGGACTGTCTGTTCAGTGTTTTCAGATTTGACGATTTATTTCCAATTTTGCGACTTTTAGCGACATTTAGACTCTTCGGGAACTTTCTCGAAATAGCGGATATTTTACGAGATACGAGCCCTTTCTAGAAGTTCCTACTAAGAGTATATAAAAGGATTCATCGCTCAACTGGGATGAAGTTGACGTGATACAAGCTCCATTGAATGGTGAGGTACGTCAATGTTATGAGGATTGTATCAGCTTTTTTGTAAAATGAGTGGTGCGTTTACTGGTTGTTTAACTGTACCTGTCAGTTATCGTCTACTGGTAACTGTACCTGGCAGTTATTGTTGGACAGTTATCGAGCTACTTGCTGTGTAGTTTTCTTGTTTATGCTATATTTGTAAATAGACGTGTTAGTTATCCAGAAATGTGGATTCATTCTTGTATCTTGAGAGTACACCCACTATTCCAGAAGTACGGCGCAACAATAGGGTTACAATGAGTAGATGAATTTATACAGAATACATATGAGGCTTTTTCGGAAAAATAATGGAGACTGGAAACCTCTTTTATTCTGCTTCTAAAATATTAAAGCAATATCACTGACAACCCATCAGCAACGATAGTTGTTTTTATTGCTATTGTTAAGACACTAGAATTAATGACTGTCAAACACAGGGAAATTAATTATCTCATCGACCCATTGCTGTGTAGTTTTCCTGTTTTAGCTTTTGTTCCGTGACCTATACTATAAGTGTGCAAAGTTTCATCCTTTTAGGTCATCGAGAGCTTCGAAACGGTCTGAAAATACGTATGGACCACTTCTCCTGTATTATGCATAGACCTCATACTTGACCTATGTTTGCATGCCCATAAAGAATTCGACTCCGTTAAGTTCTGCTCCATAATCGACAATACTATAAGTGTGCTAATATTTAGCCTTCTAGGTCAGCAGAGAGGGAAGGATTCTGCAGAGCCTAAAAAAACAAACTCACGTTAGACAAATATTATATAGAAATAGCATATCATTGTGTATAATTGCAATTTTCATGTATGTAAACAATACAATTTTAGACAATTGCACTGCATATATATTGCTTCCCATAAAAATCGAAGTAGTAAGTTTTGGCTTTACTGTATTTGAACAAATGTATTTATTTCTAGCAAGTAAATAGTGGTATTTTTAACTTTTTTAAAAGCTTTTATGAAGAAAGTAAAAACAAAAATAGAAAATAACTGTTCTTTTGGAAAAAATTTTAGCTGCAAAATTGTTAGATCTATTCATAATCTTGCTTGAAAATTAAAATGAATGAATTACTTTAGCTGAAAGAAGTTGATTACTTTGGCAGATATCACTGAAGGTTGCGTGTGTTTCTTGTGTATTTTGACAAAAAAGGCTTTAGTTTATACCTTCGAAATCAGTCGATACTATTAATTTATGTTTCATGCTGTTTTTAACAAAGTTCTTTTAATTGTATTACTTTAGCAGAAATTTGAGCTCCAGAAGTTTGAGTAATATGATCAGACAGCATTATAATCATGTTACTTCCCATCCTGCGTACTTCTATTACATTTTCTTATCTTTAATAAAATATTTCAACCTATAAGAACAGAAGAAAGCGAAATGTTTTCCTAAAGCAGATCGATGTATAGCTAGACTGTTCATGCTTTAAAAGCTTCAAATTAGGATTAATTATAAATAAATTCTATATAAAATGTGAGTTATATGTAAATTGTATCAGTATATTAGTATATAAAATTTCCTCTGTTGGAGAATGGAATATATTTGGCACTTATTATGCCATATCGGCTATACTGAAATAAGTGTATTGAAGATCACTTACAACACCTGACAATAAGTAGAAAAGTTATTCATTACCAAATTTGGTTTATCTATATGGCACTCTCTTATATTAATAAAATTTCAAATTTGTCAATTTTTGAAAATGAAAGAAATTTTTATTTTCACATATATCTTTTCACAAAAATCTGATGTGTGCAACACATGACTTCCCTTATATAATGTAATGGATTTACTATTTTTACAGTAAAGAAAATTGGTTTTTCTTATAGTAGATACTTATATTCTTTCCAAGATACTGAATTTTCGACAATTAGTCGTCATTTTCATTGATTAAGCGTCATTTTTATCCATTTGGAGAGATTTAAGTTAATTTGGCAACATTTCAAAAAGTCGCCAAGTTGGCGACATTCCGCCAAAATCTCGCCAAGCGTTATGGACGAAGAAATAAGTTATTCTTATAGCAGATAAATGACTATTGGCGATCAAATACAAAAGTATTACTCAAAGTGTCTTTTTTCATGAATGGAACGAGCTAGATCCACGAAAATGATGTCACCCAATTTATCGCATGGTATTACATATGAAATATGAACATGTTTCTCAATAGGAATTTTTTTTATGTATTTTTTATAATATATTTTATTTAATTTTATATGACTTTTTGATACTTTTTTCAAAAATGTGCAATAAATCGAGAACGGTTCATGTTAGCGTTCTAAAATTTATGTCAATCGTTTTCTAATGAAACATTACATAAGAAATATCTATTTGCGTAACTTTATTAGCTGTTTTGATTTTTTGACGATTTTTTCAAAATTTCACTCGAAAATTTAGGGGGGTTCTGAACATTCGATTGCGTATAAAAACAATAGGTTTCCAGTGTTTATGGATTGTGATTTTTGTACCAAATTTCGTTCGAATCGGTTCATTCGTTTGTCAGTTATCGTCTCCACAGACTCACTGTTACACACACACACACACATACACACACACACACACACATATATATATATATATACTTTCACACACACACACACACACACACACATACACACAGGCATCCCTTCAAAAATGTTTGAATCGTGACCAGGGATGCTTGAAACGTGCTCTCCCGTCGAAAACTCGAATTCGAATTTTCGACCCCGTCACAATACTTTCCTTATACATTATGTATATAAGGAAAGTAAAGAGAAAAAATATCAACAATTATTTTGTGTGTGCGGTGACACCTTGGAAACAACACACAAATCCTTACATTAACAACTCTTCTCTTTGAAAAGGACAAACAATTTCAAAATCTGGCACGTTTAAGTAAATTTCCTTTATTTTCATATTGTGGCGCTAAATTAGATTGACTTTAATGGCTGCTGTAAAAAGCATGAAAATTTCAAATATTTTTAAAATATTTATATTTAATTAGAAAGGGAAACATAATTTATTTTGTAACATTGTTTTACAACATCACACTTTTGACATTATTCAAAAACTTTTTCAAATAAAATTTCAAAAATTCATGTTTTACCTTGAACGTATGTATAACTTTGAATATGTATATGAGGTCGCATATCAGACAAAATGTTCTAGCAAGCTAAAAAATAAAAAAAAAAATATGATGTGTGCAACACATGACTTTCCTTATATAATGCAATGAATTTACTATTTTTACTGTTAAAAAAGTTATTCTTATAGTAGATACTTATATTCTTTCAAAGATATTGAATTTTCTTCAATGAGTCGTCATTTTCATTGATTTAGCGTTATTTTTATCAATTTGGCGAGATTTTTGTTAATTTGGCAACAATTAAAAATGCCGCCAAGTTGGCGACATTCCGTCAAATTCGTCGCCAAAATCTCGCCAAGCGTTATGGACGGAGAAATAAGTTATTCCTACAGCAGATAAATGACTATTGACGTTCGAATACAAAAGTATTACTCAAAATATATTTTTCATGAATGGAACGAGCTAGATCCACGAGAATAATGTCACCCAATTTATCGTATGGTATTACATATGAAAAGTGAACATGTTTCTCAATTGGAAATATTTTTTTTTATTTTATATAACTTTTTGATAATTTTTTTGAAAAATGTACAATATCTCGAGAACGGTTCATGTTAGCGTTCTAAAACGTTTTCTAATGAAAAATTACATAAGAAATGTCTATTTGCGTTACTCTATTATCGGTTTTGATTTTTTGACGATTTTTTCAAAATTTCCCTCGAAAATTTAGGGGGCTCTGAACATTCGTTTGCGTATGAAAACAATAGACTTCCAGTGTTTACGGATTCTGATTTTTGTACCAAGTTTTGTTCGAATTGGTCCATTCGTTCGTCAGTTATCTTCTCCACACACACACACACACATACACACACTTTCACACACACACACACATACATCACTTTAAAATTGTTCGATTCGTGATCAGGGATGCTTGAAACATGCTCTCCCGTCGAAAACTCGAATTCGAATTTTCGACCCCGTCACAATTCTTTCCTTATACATTATGTATATAAGGAAAGTAAAAATCTGATGTAGGCTGCACATGATTTTCCCTATAGACTGATATTTATTTTCTACTTAATTCTTTAATAATCCATTAAATTGAGTAAAAAATAAAATAAAACGCATACGGACGAACGTACGTACATAAATTATACGTACAAAATAACGTACGTAGCATACGTACAAAATAAAACATTATTTGCTATGACACTGAATTGGTAATTTTTATTTATCTTTCGTTTTCATTTAGTAACTGGACGTATTTCGCATACGTAAAAATGAGAAAAAACTAAAGTATAAATATATCGAGAACAGTTCGTCTTAGAGTAATGGGGTCGGTCTTAATCTTTTCGTCGTCAAAAATTACATAGAAAAAAAAACAAGCATTCAATGGATATTTATGAGCATACGCAGTCTTTATATAGATTTAGTCTATTTTAGGTCCATTTTTCCTGAATTATTCCAAAATCTAATCAGCACCGGGTTACCCACAAGTGACTCACTTATAAAATTTTATGAAATTGGGTCAATTAATTTTTGAGTGGATACATACAGTGCACAGGCACACACATACACACACAGATGTTACACTAAAAATAGGTGTTTTGTGTTCTAGAGGTCCCGAAACGAGTAATTCCACTAAAATCTCGGATTACGATTTTCCACACGATTTCCATACTTCCCTATACATTACCAAGTATTGCAGAGAAAGTCATTATATTCTGTAGCACGACGTTACTGTATTTACTACAGCTACAAATACTTACAACGCCTTGATACGAGAAATGTGAACGACTTAGTAATATATTTTGAATGCGTCTCTTTTGTACATGTTTGACTTTCACGCTTTATCCATACGTTTTTGATGGAAGCATTCTTGAAAATCCTATCTTTGAAGAAAAATTGTATTTATGGGTTGCAGAGCGAAATTCGGGCGAAGATTTTGCAATTCGTTTGTTTTATTATCATCTTTATTTAGTTTTTAAATGCACCGCTTTCACTGCAGGTTATTTAGTTACATTTTTTCATTAAAAAAAAAATAAATAAATATTTTCATCACCCAAGGTACGAAGGGAAAACATTTGAAATTAAACACCGTGGAACCCTGAGAGTACATTCAATTTACATTTCGAATTCTTTCGAACGAAAGAAATTTCACCTTTTCTCATTAAATTGCGTTTTTGCTGTTTTCCGGGATTCAAATAAACAAATTGTTCACAAACGTTGTTGAATTCAATGAGTGTAAAATTGAGTAAAGCGGAGAAATGAAATAAATAGAAACATTTTTTGAGCACGAATTTAAATTTTTGCAGCACCTTGCTGATTTTAGAGTATATCGAATCCGGTATTTCGTCAATATCAGTACAATTGCTGTGGCCTAAATATTAAGATACATACGATCTTTTAACCGAATGTTATACAGTGTTTCTAGGAAAGTGCTTAAGCACCTCAATGATTTTATGGGGAAAGATCCTTGAGCATGGGCGCCCATATAACTCTTTCCAAGAGGGGGAAAACCACTGACATAAGTGGGGCAAATACAAGGATAAGATGTACAACGTCAACAAGCTTGATGGCCGCCTTTGTGACCTTGAACGTCCAGGATGGGCCAAGTGCCCCCTTTTGTCATCCCTTATGGACACCCAATATTTTTTTTAATAGAACGTACTTATTATTTTGCAGTAGTATAAATGTACAAAATAATTTTGATAACATATTATTTACACATGATTCAGTGATATAAGCTCAGGAATCTCAATTGTTTTTTCGAGTTGTTATTTGATACTCATAAGGATATACCATTATCAATTATATATACACCAAAAATATAAGCAACTATAAAAGCAACTGTAAAATGCATTACTAATTTTTGTATATATTTCTTTGCGGATTTGCTAGTTTAAATTTAAATCAGTCTGAAATTTTTGAAATTTTTCTTGTATTATCATTTCTGACTGTGTGTGTTTAGAATGTCCGGTGTAGTTTTATTCAAAGACATCGAGGTATTGGCAATGTAGAGGCTAAGATACTTAAAATGCAGTGGCTCCCTGGGTACTAGTTGGGATTTTCCTTCAGGTCATAATGGCCCCAGACAAAAGTGTGATATTTTTTATTCTCTATACGTTTATGTAGTGTATTTGGTAAAAAAATGACAATCATGCCAATTAAATATGCCCAAATATCATTTGGTGTCATATATTCGCATGATGCCTCTTCTCGTATGAGGTCATTGACCTCATGCGAGAAGTTATATTATAAAAATTCCATTAAGCAATTAAGGGTTAAGCATATTTTCAAAACCGTAAGCATGTTTCTTAATCAGACTTTTTCCTCAACACATTATTTTACCAGTAGTTCATACAAGCATATTTTAGTCTAACATATTTCTTATACATTATAAATACGACGTAGTTAAATTCGTTGTATATGAATTTAATTTCAAATGACAATTAAAAATGACAATGTTAAAAATGACAATGTTAAAAATAATAAGAGGCATTGGATCCTGAGTGTACGCCTACCGGATACTTGAGAAATTAATAAATGCTCTTGTCATAAAATGTCTTCGATGTGGAATCGTAAATTGCTAATTTTATTTTGGCAGCTAATGGCGTTCATCGGGGAGGCATAGGGAGCACATTCTTCATCTGACTGAAGTTTTTCTGAGCGTGGTTGAAAGACCCGCATGTTATTTTGGAGGACTACAAATTAGATGTCGAATTAAATGCAGGTGAGCACCATTTTGTGTCGGGTTGTGGGAATATTATATAAATCAGCTTTGGCGTAAATAACTTGAATTTTGACGTAATTTTACTTTTAAAATGTTTAATTAAGAAGAGTGTTATGACGGGTTTTTACAAACTCTGACGTCCTCTCGGTATCAACATCAGAAACCGATGATGGGCGGAACCTGCGGTGCATGCAAAAGGATGGATTCATCGAATATACGGGTTTGCCTGTCACATAATTCTAACCAAGTTAGAATATATCTCTGATACCAGTAGCTTCCTTTTAAAAGAAGGTTAAAATAAATAAGTTACTTTTAATTGTATCTAAGCCTTTGGAAGGAAAATAACTGTGAACTTAAGATTACTAAGGAAGACAAATTGAAAATAATTTGAAAGGAGAAAACATTTGCATTTATTGTTTTCGACAATGCGATCACTCTGATGTGAAAAGGTTTAACAGAACAATCATTTACATTTGAAATATTTCTTTGTATAAAAGAACAAAAAACGAACCGCTTTCAAGCAAAAATTTAATTAGCTAAGAAGAACGCTCCGATTTTTAATATGAACACTGAATTCAAGCAGCAGTGAACGTGGCAAGTGAATGGATGGTGGGAAAAATTGAGTGTCCACATGCAGAGTTATTAAAATGCTGATAGTCTGGGTTAGTATCTAAATCGCAATGTCAATCCGTGATTAAAACACGTTTGGCAATATTTTGTAGCAGCGTTACTCAGAGATAGATAGATAAACAGACTGATAAATCAAGGTGTTTATATTATTAATTTATAATTAGAAACAACAGAGTATAACTTTAAAGCTTAAAAAATATATTTGGAAAAAGTTGTGTAAATTATTTTATCACTCAAATGTCTTCAACACTCATTACTTCCGAGTTCACGATTAAATCTCCTATACCCCTCTAGGAGAATTGATTTGTGAAATTACTTATTTTTATGAGTTTCTTTACAAGTTCCAAGTGTGCTGTTTTTATATTTAAAACTGCCCAGTTGTATCCTTATTTATCCTGCTGATGAAGTTTCGAAAGTAGTTCTTATTATTTCCAAATATGATATATGATATCCTCATCCTATTTAGGATTTACAATTTTCTGAATATACATATATAAATTATCTTGAAATATGGGTTACTTAAAATTTGCAAAGGTTAGACTATCGGGTCTTTCATAGTAAATTTTGCATTAAAAATTAATCAAGTACGTATGAAGTAAATGTGCTATTTTCAAAAGTGAATTTTGTTTCGGCATTCTTGAAACTAGAGGGCGTCATACGAGTAATTAATTAAAGCAACTCATACAGATCAAGGTTATGTTAGTTCTTGTAATTTTTTTTTATTATGGACGAGCGAAGGCCATTTTTCATTCCTAACAGAGCGAAATCAGCATTTGTGTGAATTTTGTGATACCTTTTACTCGAAAACTAAAATAGGTAAGGATGAGATTAAGGATGAGAAAATGCACTTAGATTTGTCGAATCACAATTTCAATTATCAAAATGAACTGTAACTGGGCGAAATACTCAAATTTATCACCTAAATTTTATCACTTAAATTTTATCACTCATTTTTAAACTGCACATGCCACGAATGTTGTTTGTCATAGCTAAAAATTATTTATTATTTTTGACTTTTTAATGTATCTATTAAATGTATATATCTATGTATGTATCTATTAAATTATTATATTTTAGTATTATAGTATTTATTATATTTTAGTGTAGTTATTATTAAACTTTGCTACACAAAATAAAAATATTTCATTTCTAAAACGAAATTATCAGCAAAAAGTATTGTTATTAAACTGATAATCTGTATATATATTATATTATCGTATAAATTGGATAAATTGATAACGTAATTTTTAAGAATTGTGGCCTGTGCAGCCTAAAAAGACTTCAATTAATCGTATTTCCTGCAAAACTCAAGCCAATTGTACCTCATATAAAACTCGAACCAGTCGTACTGCCTACGAAAGTCGTACCAATCGTACCTCCTACGAAACTGGAACGAGTCGTACCTTCTACGAAACTCGAACGAGTCGTACCTTCTACGAAACTCGAACGAGTCGTACCTCCTACGAAACTGGAACGAGTCGTACCTTCTACGAAACTCGAACGAGTCGTACCTTCTACGAAACTCGAACGAGTCGTCCTTTCTACGAAACTCAAACAAGTCGTAACTCCGACGAAACTCGAACGAGTCGTACTTCCTACGAAACTCGAACAAATTGTACCTCCTACGAAACTCGAACAAATTGTACCTCCTACGAAACTCGAACAAATTGTACCTCCTACGAAACTCGAACAAGTCGTACCTCCTACGAAACTCGAACAAGTCGTACCTCCTACGAAACTTGAACAAGTCGTACCTCCTACTGAACGCGAATAAGTCGAACCTCCTACAAAGCTCGTACCAGTCGTTGAAATAATCATTGAAAATAATTGTGTAAAGGAGTTTGTTAATAGGGAAGACAAGTTGCTTTACATAAGTTGAGACCAAGACAAAAAAAATTGTACCCAGGTTGAATCAGTTCTCGGCTAGAAAGTATAAAACAAAATGAAACACAGAGAATAAATAATTCATTATATATACAGGGAATAGATACTAAAATTGAAGGATTGCCAAGGTAACGCGTAGGTCACCAAATGGGCATTCGTTTTAATGAACAGAAACCAAAGACTTGGGTATATTTTAAATCGGTAGATACATTTGCAGCTTTGGAGCATTTAAATTACGTCAACGTGACAGGACTAAAATAACTGAATTGAATGATTACATAGGTTAAACAAATTGTTAAATTATTCTTCTAGAAAGAGCATTTTCTTAGGACCGATTAGTGGGTGACTCAACCTGTTCTAATTGGATTTTTTTGCAAAAGGTTGACAGTCTCTATTTGTACATACCCCGTCCAGGAAGTGAAATTGGGATGAATTGTGTGAAATTTTACACTCAATTTGACTCTCGTGAAACTTGTTTCAATGTATGCAATCAATCATCGAAAAAGGTTTTAGATTACATTTTTATAAAGAAAATTTATATACAGGGTGTCCCAAAAAGATTGAAACCCACTTTAATTCTTTAGCTGTTGGAGGTAAGTGGGCAATGCCAATTGCAAAAATGTTGAAAGTAAGGAGTGAAATAAGACTACGTTAATGAAATAGTCCTCCCATTCATTTTCAGAAAGTTACACGTTTTAAATTTTTAAACGACCCCCTTAGGCACATTGGGTCAATCAGAAAATTTTTATTTTTAATGCAACAAGATCATTAAGAAAACCCTCATATATGTATCTTTAAAATTGGGCGAGTTATATTTAATTGAAAATTGAACATTGTGAATGAGAACCTTATATCAAATTAGAAATGTAAATTTATGACATATCACAAAAAAGATAAAACTGGATGGTAATACATAGGATACCCAACCGCGTAGTGACTATCACTGCTTTATTTAATCTCTGTCCATATAATGCTTTATTTAGATGTATTTGTGATAAAAAATGTTGACACATATTAACGTATTTTTGATCTAAACAATTTCCATCGTCAATTTGTTTATGATCCCTATTTTCACTGATGAAACAGTCTTTCACATGGTACGGAAAAGTGGCATAAGTCAGATATTTCCTTTTATCATAATTCAGTTGATTTTAAAGAGACAGATATGGAGTTCTTTTAATGATCTTTTTGCATTAAAAACATAAATTTTCTCATTGACCAAATGTGTCTAAGGAGGTCGTATAAAAATGTAAAAAGTGTGACTTTTTGAAAATGAATGAGAGGACTATTTCATTAACATAGTCTAACTTTCAACATTTTTTCAGTTTACATTGCCCACTTATCTCCAACATGTAAATAATTAAAGCGTGTTTCAATCTTTTTGGGACATCCTTTATAATGCAAGCTGTTTACAGTAGCTGTTATCCGTGGATAAAATCAAAAATCATAGTTTGATATATTTTTATGGACCGTTATTTGCATCTATATAAATCAGAAAATACCTGTTTTAAAATTTTTACCAGCACTTCCCACATGGTTGTGCTACCTACAAAAGGAATTTGACTAAATCGAATTAGTTTTCTTTTCCTTTTAGAATAAACTTTTTTCTGGGTTTATCCCCAAGACTTTTCCAGACATTACAGAAAACATACGATCCGAGACGGCAAAAACAAATACCGAGAACCCCGTATTTATTGGTTTAGACAAGTCGTTCGAAGTTTATACAGATCATTTTACTTTGTCCGATGTCGTATTAGGTATGAGGTTTCTGGTGTGTGTTGGGGGAGGGTATTGACATTTCCGACCCCCCTTTCGTCCCATAGCGATACTGAGATGTGCACTTAAAAGCATCCATTTAGGGAGGTTCCTTTTTCTTATCGTTTCTTTGGAGGGTGGATAAAGTCAGAGAATAAGAAGACATTCTAGAAATTTACTTTTATATTTTGCTTTTACCAGCTTTATCGGAAAATGGTAGGTGGTCAGAAGTTTATTAGGAATTTTATATCCGGATATCAGAGCGGTGAATATGTGTAAGAAAATATGATTAATGATGGACATTTTAGTGGTCTGCTATGTTAATAGCTGTTTATGAACATTATAAACTATTGCACTTAATCACACAAATACAAAACTGCTGCTTGTAAGAATAATACTTTCAATACTTCAAAAAGCAGACACATGCAAATTACATGTCAACAATATTTTTATCCCAATTGTTATGTCTATGATGCTTTTACCATATTTCACTATTTTTAGTTACTAATTTCACAATTTTGCTGTCTTTATCTCTTTATACGGATTGATTATTTCTGCCTTTCTCTAATTTCTCATCAGTCCCTTGTTGTTAATAATTCAAAGGTTTTAACTACTTTCCCCACAGTTTTATTTTGAATATAATCGATCCGTGCTTTTCTGTTGCATTTCTTCAGCTTGGCGCTTATATGGGCTAGGCTGCTCTTTTGCCTAGTAATGATATTTTTATGACTGGGACCCCGTTCTAATGCCTGTTATCCCCGCTACGAATCCGAGTTTTATGTAAGTGACCACCTTTATGACTGAGAAAACTGTTTACTATATGAAAATGGTATGGTCACTTTAGTCAGGTGGTCAGTATATCAAAATGGTCACTTTTCGGGTTTCACTGTATTCCATATATGCCAACGGTCCTACCGTGCTGAAAATGTCGGTTCTCGTTAGATCACCGAAGTCAAGCGCCATCGGGCGCGGTTAGTACTTGGGTGGGTGACCATCAGGGAACACTGCGTGCTGTTGGCACATTTCGGACGCGGTAACCCTGTGGTTTGCGCGCTGGATTTGCACGCTGCCACAGCCGCCGCTGTGTTCATACGGAGTACGATCACGTTAAACATGTGGGTCCAGGCTGGAAGCTGGATATTGATCGAAGACTATATCTACTCTGTTTACACCGTTCAGGATCTTTTGAATGTATGGTTCGAAGACAGTTTCACTGTACTGTTGGAATAATTGTCCATCAGGTAGTGGTAACATGTGAACTAAGGTTGCGCCATTTATTATTAGAGTAGAGATTTAATGACGCTGCGAATCAGCACTGAATTCTGGGGGTATGACATAAGACACAATATCAGCCTTATTGGATGAGTCACGCTGAGTGCGATCGCGTTAAACATGTGGGTCCGTAAGTCCTTCCGAGAGGTTGGTGGTAGGGAAAGGAGGGTACGGTCCCTGTGGATGCCTCCCCCGCCGGGTTCCGGTCTAAATTGGACGGCACTTCCCGGCCGTCCAAACGGTTACATTACGCCTTTCTGGTAGGTCGGACGGTCTGGGTCTCAACAACAGCAACAATTGTATTCCATATGTATTCCATTGTTTTCTGGCCTGCTATCTTACATTATTTGTTTGGTGTCTGTAAAGTAATGAGACTGTTTTGACCTGGTAAAGAGGGATCAAGACTCCTTCGAATGTCACGTAATTTGCTTATGTCTGTATTCTTTAAGTCGGTATTAAAAGTGTTATTGCTCCTAATGTTAGCTGAAAAGAACATTAGGATGGAGATTGGCGATTGGAATGTGGCTTCTGGCCACGCATCAAACCACTGTTCATCAAACCGCAGTTAAAAATGCTTCTTGAATTCCCTTACAACACGAAGACAAACATTTTTAAAAGCAACGGAATTAATCAAATCGATTGAGAAGGCATTTACAGAAGCATAGATTAGTCAAGAGTTGATAACATCTAGGTTTCCCCCCCCCACCTAATTCCGACAGAATTATCTGGCAAATGAGCGTTTAAATGCATGCACGGTGATTCTAGATTGCTGGGAACAAGTTGTAAAGATCCTTGCTGCCCCAACCAGGAATCGAACCCCGGATCTCCGAACTGGCTAGCCGACTCTCTACCGTTGAGCTATTGGGGCGAAATCGAAACTCTTATCGTAGAAGTGGACTCCGAATTCTCCACCCATTAATGTCAGATTGGCGAGCAACTGACAATCTGACTGACTACCTCCTGCTATTTTTTACCTCAGATTAGCCTCCTGATATTTCTATTTTTACCCAGGCTAGTATCCTGCATGGTCGTTATCCTCTCAATTTGAAATCGGCGCTCAATCTTCCAAAGTCAATTGAATTTGTACTAGTCGTACTAGGGTCACATTCAGACCTCCGACATCAATAGATATCTGATATTAGAAATATCTATTGATAAATGTTGCTCCGTTATTTTCCCAAAAATTTACTCTATGAAAAGTAATCCTATTTTCAAATTTGATAATACATCCATTAAATTTAAAAATCATTTAAAATTTTTAGGTTTAATCATTGTTAATGAATTAAATTGGGACCCTCATATTCGATATCGCCAAGAAAAATGTCTTAAATTTTGTTCTACTTTTGGCCAAATTTCTGGGAAAAATTGGGGTGTCAAAAAACGTTTCTTAAAATGCTGGTATATATATGTGTTGTGGAACAAGTTATTACTTATGGTTCTGCTATATGGGGTAAAAAACTAAAAAAAATGCAAATTAAAAAACTTCTTTCACCCCAAAGGATCTTCCTTCTAAAACTCTGCCCAGGCTATCGTACAACATCTAATATCTCCTTATCTTCCCTCACTGGCATTCCCCCCATACATTTTAAAATTTCTACCCTCTATAATAAATTTAAATTTGGAAACAAAAAATTGATTCCTTTTCTTCGCCCTCCCTCCCGCCTCCCTCTGATTTTGATTTCCTTGTTCCTTTCTCAAACTTTCACCCCTCTAAATAGTCTGTAAATTTAGTTAACAGAATGGATAAAGACGCTGCCATTTATAATATATATACTGGTGGTGCATATATTGATAATAATACTGGTTTTTAAGTCTGTATTTTTAAACTTGATGTCCTGTAAAAGGTTCTCTCCTATTAACTTGACAACAGGAATACAGTATTTCAAGCCGAACTTACCGCTATTTCCTTTGCTATTGACTGGGCTTCCGCTAATAATACCCCTGTTAATATTTTTTCCGATAGCCTCTCTTCCATTCAAGCTTTTAACTCAATAAAAAATAAATATAATTATCTTAAGTCCATAAAATCCAAAGTTCTCCTTGCAAAAACCTTGTCAATATTTCTTGGGTAAAAGCTCACAATAATATACCTGGAAATGAAATTGCTGATTACCATGCCAAAATTGCTGCTATCTCTGGTTCCCTTCTTACTATTCCCTTTCATTACTCACTCCTCTCAGAATTTTGTAAATCTTATATCCTTAATCTTTGGCAAAATTATCTTAATGACTATTTCCACCAGGACTGATGATCCGGCAAGAATCCTGTCTTACCTTCGTATCGTGAATCCTAATTTACAAATTTTTAATAAATACCTCATTTACTTTCTTCCTGGTCATAGCCCCTTTCTTGATTACCTATACTTTTTCAAAGTTAAATCCACCTCTAACTGTATTTGCAATAAATTCTGTGACGTTGACCATTACATTCTCTGCAAACCCTCCCCCTCTAATGAACCAATTTGGTTTTCCAAAGTTCGTTCAAATCCCTCTTCAGTAAATAAAATTAAAAGCTGTATTTTTGTTGCCATGGAAATTTTTAATAAAGTAACCTTATAAGTAGATTCTGCTCTCAATTAATTTTGA
Source organism: Amaurobius ferox (assembly GCA_951213105.1). Taxonomy (NCBI): domain Eukaryota; kingdom Metazoa; phylum Arthropoda; class Arachnida; order Araneae; family Amaurobiidae; genus Amaurobius; species Amaurobius ferox. Next base: position 168,583,284 of record OX578134.1, on the reverse strand, counting down.
TGAATGAATCCCTTTATTTCATTCTTATTAACTTATATGAACTTATTGTGTTCCTTCCATATTTTCTGTTTAAAAAAACCCACAAAAAAGCTATGTTAACTGTTCTTATTTTCTCGGTTTTTTCTTTTCCTTTTGATCCTTTTCATTTGTACTTTCTCTAATTTTTCTTTTCTAAATTTTATTCTAAATTTCTGTTTTTGTTTTTGATGTGCCTAAATTCTTTTTTCCTTTTCATATATTTTCTTTTTATATATTTTCTAAATTTTAGTTTTAAAATTTTATTACTTTCTTTAATTTTAATCTATTTTTCATTATGTTATTATATCTGACTCTAAATTTTATTTTTCAATGATCTTTTTATCTATATTCGCAATAACCCTTTTTCCATTTTTGAAAAATGGACGTAGTTGTCAAGTTCAAATGTAATGTAAAACTGTCTGCTAAATCACACTATTTTTCATCCATTTTTAACTTTTTAGACCTACATAAATGTTCGTTTGGCGAGATGGTAGATCTCGGGTGCCTCCTGAGTGCAGGAGGTATCCTTTCCCGGCCGTCCAGCTTGTTACTCTAAACCCGCTATGTGAGTCGCACGGTCTGGGGTCTGAAGACCTCCGATATCTTTGCACTAACCACAGGGTCGATTTGTTCGGGCGCCATTGTAAAGAGCCTTGCCGCCCCGACAGGGAATTGAACCCTCGAACCCTGATCTCCGAACTGGCCAGCCGACGCTCTACCGTTGAGCTATTGGGACGAAGTTGCAAGCTCTCATCAAAGTGTGTCATCCCCTTCTCTTCACACATACCACAGAACATCCTTTGTAACCAGATTTTTACTCTATTTCATAGAAATCGTGTCTCCTTTTGTTATGAAAATAAAGTTAACAGGTTTTAACTGTCAATTATAATATTAACAAGTTTTAAAGACTGCTATTAGCAGGTCTTCCTTGGAGTATAAAAGCTTGTTTTGGTTTAAGTAACCTATGTTCTTATCCGTTATAATATGCTTCCTTCGTGAAATTGAAATGTGATGGAAGGGAAGTCAGTCAATAACTAATTCCCAGCATAAAATTCTGCGAAAATAAAACACGTAATCGTAGACAATCGTTTCGGAATTTAATTTTCTAAAGAAGAAACTCTGAGCAATTCCGAAACGAATTTTATAACTCGACCCTTTTGCAAGTAAAATTTGACAGGCAGATGGAATTAGTCTTCGCAAAATAAACCCATGGAGCTGGTTTTTAAATTATATATTTCAATTTGCGATTTAGTTTTCATGTGTTCAATATCTTGCTGCAAATGTCTTCATGGGGTATCAGTCATGTCACTGAAAATTAAATGGAATGGGGTTCAACTCGAATCTCTCATTCCAGAATCCAGTTTCAGTCACTGTTTTTTTTTTCAAATGTTACAAGAAATATTTTGAAAATTGGATGAAAGAAATAGTTTGAAATATTTGAGTCCAAACGTGATAACCTTCACTTTCAAGGATTTTAAAAATTTGATCGATTGATGCTTGACAATGTACCCCCCGGAGGGATGGCAAACGAGCAAAAACAATTGTATCGTGGCTGACTATGTATCACAACAATGATTGAAATTATTAAGTCTCGTGAACATTGAGCCCTCAATAAACCCTTTCATGCATAATTTTGTCCAATTGTGTCCGATGTTGCCATGTTAACAAATATAAAATTTCGAATCCATTACGAAGTTTTCGTCCGATATTTAGAAAATTCTATCTAGTTTTAGATTTTTATTAGCCTTTTGCTTATAGATGGGACAGCGTCCATTCCAAACGAAGAACCTCTCAAGTCTAAGATTGGCGTCCAAAGACGTCACTGCCTGCAAACGGGAATAGAACTGTTTTGTATAGGGTATGTCAAATACCTGTCTTTTTGAGAAGTTCTTCGTTTGGGATGGATGCTGTCCCACCCGTAAGCAAAAGGTTAATAATGCCGGATATAGAGTTTTGTGGAAATCCATTAATATTTTTGACGATATGGTGTTCCCAAAGAACTCGACCACAGATAGTCATACAGACATACAGACTGACTGACAGACAGTCACATTGACATCACTCCAAAAATAGTCAAAACCTGTTCCGGCGGTTTTGAAACATACATTGGCATAAACATCTCGAATTTGAAATTTTTCGTGAAAACAGTGCTTTCTCTGTACTATATTATACAGCATAAATAAGTAAATAACAAATTTTTTCTGCAGGTATGAGATTTTCTTCAATTCAATTAACAGCATTAATAATTAACACAGAAAGTAAATAAAGTTTTTATTTATTTATTTATAAAGGTCTTGTGTAGTCAAACATGTCTGTATTAATTTTAAAACCAAAGAAACACGATCTTGACCTCTGTTTTATTTTAAAATTTTCTTCGAGAGAAAAAAGTGCCATTTATCGCGACGTGTTCTCACTGTTGCCAACTCGAAACTTTTTAACCAATATAAATGTACGATTTCCTTTCCTCGTGCAAGTCAGTAATACGTTAGAAGGGGGTTCGTTTCCTTTTCTATATCCAGAAGAATTAAAGATAAAATGAAAGTAAATTTTGCCAAACACGAAGTTGAGAAAATCCACAAAAAATCTTCGTAAAAGATTTAAACTTTTAGCGGAGTAGATTAGCTTTCTTATTCCCCTCATAATGGCTTAAACTTGTGAGTGAACAGAAACTTTAAAATTGCATTTTTACTTCTTTATTCTATTTTTTATGACTGTTAAAGTTTGTTTTTGTTTCTTTTCTCGGCCAATACGAACAAATATTTAATATTTCGAATTTTCGCTAAGAAAATGCAATGAAATGGATTTAGAACTTGGATACCTTTCGAGTAAAAATTTAAAATTCAAAGCCATAGAAGATTTAAAGTAATTATATGTTTAAATAGATACAGAACAAACCAAAAGTCTTAAACAGGAATGGTTATTGTGGTATCTGTGCTTATATACGTTACTCAGTATTCATGGAGGTACAAGTAATTTAACACTATGCTTAAAACTTCATCAAAAAAATCGTCTAGTCCTCTGTGTAAAATCAATGAATGTTTCACTCATATCAGCTATATTGCAGACTCCATGAGCTAAATAATTTTGCGTTAAAGAAATGCAGCAATTCTTATACAAATCATTCTACACCTTTTGGTGTTTACATTCTCCATATGTGAAAATTAGGCTTCGTTGTAGAGATAATCAAAGTTTGATGATCATTTAAACACAGATATTTTGTAATTGCGAGTTTCAGTATGTAGATGCACAGAATTTAAGCACAAATATAGCGGTTTTAGGACGGATGCAACACTAAATAGGAATTAAAAAGAACTTTAAAAATCACGATTTTGACACAAGATGGATGCCCTATTTTATTTTGAAGCGGGTCACGTGATCTCTTCATATAATGGTCACGTGATCTCTTCATATAATGGTCACGTGATCTCTTCATATAAAGAGTGCAATTATTATTTTAATTTTTATTTAAAAAACTACTGAATATATTTTCCTGAAATTTTTTTATATATTTTATAGGATAATTTGAATATTTTCTAAAACTTTTGAAGCAATTTGTGAATTGTAAATTTGCTTAAAAAGTGTTAAAATATTAGGTTCAATAGAGTTCAGTGTACTTCATTTTTTCAACCCAGGTTTAATCCAAAACTAACTGGGCGATATTATTCATTTTTATTCCCAAAGGTCCCACGGACCTTCTGAAAAACATACTAAAATTTCATTTTGATGAAGTCATTTTTACGGCAGTTATCGTACTAATGGACAGGCAGACAGACAGAATGAACAAAGTCATAAACACTTTTCAATTTTGTTGTAAAGTCTTAAAAACCAGTTATCGATATTGTGAGAAAAATAAAATATTTCTAAAACGGTTAGTTCTAGGATTGTGAGGCTGGTTTTATCCTTTTTGTCCCCAATTATTGTGTATAAAACAAGCATTTAATGGCTATACTTGAGCATATGTTGTCTTTTATTTTATATTTTGGCGATGTTTTGGGTCATTTTGTATAAAATGGCAGGTTCTTTTTCCAAAATCTAATTAGCACCAGGGTAATCCTCAAATGATTTATCATCCTCATTTTCTGAAATTGGGTCAATTAACTTTCAAACTAGAGTGGATACAGACATTGCAGAGACAGATACACAGACAGACACACAGACGTTACGTTAGAATATTTTATTCGGGTTCTAGAGTGCTTGACCATCGAATTACGATTTTCAACACGATTTCAATATTTTCCCTGTACATTAGTATGTATTATATGAAAAGTAAAACTATACTCAAATTTAATAAATGTTAATTATATTTATGGAAATATATTAAGATTCATATTCCAAAGAAATGTTACATACTTTAAGTTCAATGTTAATTTTTTCTTAAAATATGATATAATTAAATGCTAATATCTTTATTCAGTTATGGCATCATTATACATAGATCACATGACCAAATGGTAAAAAGAAAGTTTAGGGAGCAAAAATTTTTAGATATCAGATGGAATACATACGACTGTAATAGCTGTTTGAAATCGAAAAGTTTCCGTCAAAAAAAGGTCTTTTTCGATGACAGTATAAACGTGATAGCGGGATCTTGTATTTTAATTTCGTCATTTAGACATTTTGGAGAACTTCCAACTTATTCGCCATGGACATTAAGTCCTCTATTCTTTTTAACTAGTAGAGAATATAAAAGAAATATCCATCCTTTCAAATGTCTCCCTTTTGTTGACTGAAACCCCGATTTTGGCTCGTTATATCTTTTGCGTTGTACTTTTGTTAAGAGAAAGTGATAGAAGGTTGAAATGCAAATATGAACTTTCGATAAAACATAATGTATAATAAACAAGGGAGTCGCAGATACATATTTTTACCTCTAACTGGCTATTTTATCACGTGACACAAAATTTAAATCATTATTTAAATATCTAATAAGATGTGTTTGTTCAAGGCATGGAGTTAGAAAGAAGGAGATAAAACTGATTTGGATGAAACGCTTGAAAATTCCACAATGCTTTAAGAATGATATCTAAGTTTCGCTAGCATTAGTAAAGTAGCTGCAATTGTTAGCTGACACAACAGAAAAGCGTAGTATTTAATAATACGTATTTGATTATTGTACGTATTTAATTATTGTACGTATTTAATAAGACATTTTTGATTATTTTTAAATTAAAGGTTCTCTAATTAAGAGTTTAATTAACCAGCCTTTTTTCATAGCTCTAGGTAGAGTACATAATATAGGGAGATAAAACTAAACTGAAAGGTAAAATAATTTTGAGCACGTAGGAATATTCTTTATTGCTTCAGTTCTACTTTGTATTGCGTTTACAATTTATTTTTACAAAATGGACAGTTTAAATAAATATTTTGAGAATTTCCCCATAGAAATGCATACGATGCAGGGATACGTATCTTACCCTAGCGCCTCCTGAATGACTGTCTCGAACGATATTAGCGCTTTCTTAATATGAAGTTTTAACTCCGTTTACCTCTATGCTTTGGTTTGTTGAGCATAACATGTAATGCCAATCGCATGCTAAATAGAATTACTCTAGAATCGAAATCAAATTTTGCAAATATCTTCAAAATATATTGATATCTCATAATTTGAATAGAAGAAGAGCTTACTGTTTATTTGTAATGTTGCTCTAATAGAGGGTGTAGAAAACCCAGACCACACGACCAACCCAAAGGCTAATGGTAGCATACTGTGTGGCCGGCTAATAGAGGGTGTGGAAATTCGTAGAAACTGAAGTTCCACTTTAAACATCCACCACTTTTTTAATAATATAAATTTATTAGATACGATAGGTTTTTAACTTTCGGAACTATCATTTTGTTTCTTTCTGTGAACTACAACACTTAAGAAAAAGTTAATGAAAATATTAAAAATTTTGACCTCACCCGTTTCCTAAATGAAAGTTGTAAGGTAAAATTTAAATTTTGTTCCTGTAAAAGCACAAGGCGAAATCATTTTCTCTCAAATCATTCAAAGATCGAGTTGGCAGACCGTTTTCAACTTTTAAATTCTGTTAGTGCAAATGGGATAAAAATTAAATAATGTGTGTTATAGATTAAAAGTTGACTTTAGCTCAATGAGAGAAGCTATTTTTGTATTATACCTGTAAATAACATATCTGATATATATTTATAGTCATTTCAGGCAGAATGGGATTTCTTTTCTGAAACTAAAATGAACCACAACAGATATAAACCTTTGAAAATTGAAAACCAACAAGGGTCCAAATGACGTCATCTCTTTTAAAAGGAATTTTTTTCTCGCAATACTTGAGTTTCTTAATTCTGTTACTAGCATTTGAGGAGGAGCACGGGAAGCAGGTACGTCCATCAAGATTAGGAGCGAAGCCAGATCCAGCGTCTATTTATCTAATAGGTAGAATTATAGCTGCTTGCGGTGATCAGGGCTTTAGGGTAGAGATACACTAATCCCGAGGAGGAGCAGCGGATTCGTTTTTTCCGACACGTTGCGGATTGATATCAAAGAAGATATTGATTACAAGAACTCTATCGCTGGATTCAACTAACGATTTATATAATTTGATTTCCAATCTGTATCATACAGCTGAATGACTAAGGGATAGATTACGCCGCTCAAACTGCTTAAGGCAGAATACTGAAACTTTGCACACAATTTGTTCTATAAGTAATCAGAAAATTCTAAAATTTTGAAATATCCTTCAAAATATTTATAAAATGCAAAATTCTTTATATCAACACTTTTCAGCTAAAACTGTAGAACAGCTACAGATATAAAATTCATTTTTGTACTATCCTGCGTAGAAAATATATCCTAAATTTTTTTAATGTGCTCTCTTTTGGTAGAATCATCCGTTATAGAGATATTCTAATTTATATTTATAACGGACGATTTTTAATTATATTTTATATCTCAACTATTTTTTTACTTACAAATGTCTTACCATTGTAACAGTTATGCTTCCAGTACCAAAATCGTCTGCTAGCTAGCTCTTCGGACCAAACCATTGAAAATGGGTTGGTTATTAATAATTGATTTTTACATTAAAATGTCCGAAAACTTTGAAAATAAGATAACATAGGGTGATTAGCAATGAAATATTGTTTTATATATCGCCATTTCAATGTTAGCGGAATTGTAAGATGTGCGCCATTTTTATGTTTAAGTGTGTAGATGTCACTTTGACGGGAAACTAGGCATTTCGCCCGTGCGAAGCAGGGGTGTATATGGCTAGCATAGAATATGAATATGAGAAAGTTGACTGAAAACTTACTCTTAATCTGGACATAATAGTTTTGAATCATTTTGTTATATGTAGAATTTTATATACATAAAGTTCGAATGGGTTGATAAGGTATAAAGCAGAAGGTTATTTCCAAGTGCATTGAAGTATGCAAAATGGTAAAATTGAGAACTCGTGTCACTTCGGGTAATCACGCAGTAAATTGTAATGCAATATAACGTGAATGTTGTCGTTCTGCTAATGAAATAACAGCTGTCTCAGTTAACAATTTTTAAATTAAATAAAAATATGACTTCGGATCCCGTGTGCATGAGCAAATTGAACAGTATGGTTTCTCTTCGATTTTTTTTTTCAAATAATTTATAAAATGTAGCCAATTTAGAAAACTTTCAAGAGCAGCGATCGATTTTGCGCTTCTCGCTCTCTAATCCTCTTCAGCATTGCAATGTTTCAGCATAAACTCGGTGGCCTTCGTTTTTATTTAATTCATTTATGTATTACCCAACCGTCCAGCTCACTCAAAGGGTACAGTTACAACGAACCCTTTGATTCAGCCGTACCCTTTGAGTGAGCCTTACCCTTTGAGTGAACCGTACCCTTTGAGTGAACCGTACCCTTTGAGTGAGCCGTACCCTTTGAGTGAGCAGTACCCTTTGAGTGAGTCGTCATTTGAGTAAGCCGTACCTTTGAGTGAGCCATACCCTTTGACTGAACCGTACCCTTTGAGTGAGCCGTCTTTTGAGTGAGCCGTCCTTTGAGGGAACCGTACACTTTGAGTGAGCCGTACCTTTTGAGTGAGTCGTCTAGCTCACTTAAAAAGTACAGTTACAACGAGCGAAAGGGAGAAACACAAAAATAACAAAAAACACAGTCTTACATAGATATACAGTTTCAGAGGTACATCAATATAGAATTATGGGGAAAAAAGTTAAAATACTATAGTGAATGGACAGGTGTCTCCAATAAATTCCTTTAAAACTTCTTTTCCTAAAAATGTCTTTAAATTTTTTGTTGGCTGCGGGAAGTGACTTCGTTGGCTATACTGATTCACAAAATAACGGCACAGCACCTGTTCATGCTATCAGTACAATTATCTTCCATACTCAGTTGAACAGTGCTTTAAAGCACGAAATTCGTTCTTGAATGCTTATCGTTGCGCTGCGAGAACTTTCTTGGCTTTCAAAGTACCCCATTAGGATGGCAGAACCCAGTAGTTAGCGCGCTTGGATTGCATTCGGACGACCCGAATTTTATTCCCGACCCTGCCCAAACTGTCCCCGTGTTCACGCGGAGTATGGGCACCTTAAATATGGGAGTCTGCAAGTCCTTTCGAGAGGTTGGTGGTAAGGAAGGACGGCACGGTCCCTATTGATGCCGCTCTCACCGGATTGTGGTCTAAATTGGGTGACTCTTCTCGACCTTTGAAACATATACCTTATACCCGGGTAGATCAGACGTTCTATGTCGAAGAAAAATATATACTCCATTAAGCGGGTTTTTTGGACTATTGTATAACTCATACCTTACTATCTAAAGTTTCTATCTCTATGTAAATAAAACTGGATAAAATAAAGTATATATATCTATGTAAATAAAAGTTAAAATTCATCTCTATGTCTGTCTGCTTCACTATCACGGAATAACAGCTGTACCGAATGTATGAAATTTTGTTGGGATAGCCTTAGTCGGGTTCCACATCAATTTTCACCACTCTTTTCATCTCTTTTTAACTGTGTTTTCACATTGAGTGTGACCCAGTCTCTAAAACCAACGGGGCGTAATCGTTACTAATCTCCAAACTAACGTCACCGAATTCTTTTTGAGCATCTACAATAAATGCTAATAATATCGGATAATGTGATCCGATCGTTGCGTGGGCCTCTATCTCTAAAATTACGAAGGCTTCATAAATGAATGGAAGAAAAAAATCTTTTAATTTGCAGACACTATTAAAAGAATGTTAATATTATTTCTTCCATTGGAGTTTTTTTTCCATCTGTCATATATCACTACTCTGTATTTGCATGTACATTTTTAGAAAACAGCAACATTTTAATTAATTTTTACAGAGCGGTAATATTAGTTTATTTGTTACTATCAACAACTGTGTTTAGAATATTCTCTGCATAAAACAGTCATCTTTGTATAGTTTTAGAATTATTTTGTTTTCTTATAGTATTAGGTTTTATTGTAATGATGATATGTGTTTGTTATCTTAGCACTGGACAACTCAGTGGAGGCTCGTGCAATGAAGTGGTGAGGCGGGATAAACGCTGCTTCACCTAAATTTTCGGCTGAATGGATTATTAGTATTGTTATTATTTGGCGAATTTTTTAGACTCGTTTGGCTAGTTTTAGATAGTATCTGAAAACACTTATGCTATATTTGTAGAAATGATCAAGGTATCAAACCTTGATCATTTAAACTCAACAATATTGCAATTACGTTGGCGCAGAATATAGATGCACAGAAAATACTCAAAAATAAAGCGGTTTTAGGATGTGAAACGTGATCCCTTAAGATGTGGAACGTGACGTCATTACTTGATCTCTTCTTATAAAATGGGTGTAATTATTATTTTAATTTTTATTTAAAATACTACCAAACCTATTTGGCTGAAATGTCTTTTATATATTTTATGGGATAATTTGAATATTTTCTAAAATTTTTGAAGCAATTTGTGTAGTTTAACCTCTCTTAAAAATATTTGAAACATTAGGTCCCATAGGGTTCAATATATTTCATTTTTTCAACCCGGGTTCAATCCAAAACTAATTGGGTGATATTATTTATTTACATTCCCTATATCCCACAGACCGTTTCTACGATATACTAAAATTTCATTTTGATAAAGTCATTTTTACGGCAGTTATCTTGCGAACGGACAAAGAGAATGTTTATTATTACAGACAGAATGAACAAAGTTATGAACACATTTCAATTATGTTGGAAAGTGTTAGAAATGCTTTTTTTTTATAAATATCCGATTTTATATTTAAGCGAATGCCATCATTTACAGGATAATAAAAAGAAATTGAAAATATTTTTATCCCGATTTTTATATATTGTATGGGATAATTTGGATATGTTCTCAAATTTTCGAAGCAATTTTCGAATTTTAACTTTGCTTAAAAAATTAGGCCCTATAGGGTTCAATGTATTTCTTATTTTTCAACCCGGGTTCAAAAACTAATTGAGTGATATTATTCATTTACCATCCCATATGTGTTTAGAAGATGTGTGTTTAGAAGTTGTTCGCTATTGAGGAGGAGGAGGAATTCCGCAGCTGAATCTGCTTCACCCCTTCCTGATGTTTCGAGCCGCCACTGGGAAACCTTGCTTCTTTTATGTGAGCATTAATAAAATGTTAAAACAAGAAAGATTAATCATGCATAAAGCATTGATTATGAAACGCTTTCCAACTGAAAGGCAATTTTATTTAAACATCTCTCAATGCGATTCATTCAGAGATGATATTTGTTTAATTATCACAGAACTACAATAATTTATTTTACTTGAAAACTTAAAAATTCATCGAACAAAATGAATTTAATTTAAATGACGTCATCGAAATATATATCGTCTGGCTCTCTATATAAAATCAGTGAATATTTTATTCATCCACTTTTATTATAGAGTCCAGCGTTAATTAATTTTGTTTGAAAAAATACAGCAATTCTTATGCAACTCATCTTATAATCTCTTGTTTACATTCTGCATCCTTTAAAATTAGGCTTCTGTTGTCGCGAACGTTTTGGTATACTCGACAGAGAAGACAAAGTTTTGAAATCAAACACATTTATTAAACATGAAATAACAAGGCAGTTGATCGAAAACAGTGGAGTACAAGCATTTCTCGCAATAACTCAGAGTTACACTCGGTAGGGTGACCATTAAGAACACCCCTGGAGGAAGAGGAACCAAGAGAATACACATATTTTCTGATACATAAAATAAACACAATATTCCTCATATTATACTTGACATTTATATATCACATTTGTATACTTTGAACATATACGACATTTTCATATAACATCATCAATGACTTGATACTCACGAGGATTTGACAATTAACACTCTATTCGTTAGGTGGAAGACTAAATATATATAAAACTTTACCTCGTCTCTTTTAAATATAACATTTACAATTCTGTACCATGGGAAAGGATATCAGGATGGACTCTCGGCATAAACTCATCGAGATTCTTGCGCAGAACAAAATCCATAATGGTCGGGAAACTTGACTACACAACATCATGCTGGCGGAATTCGACATCTTGGTTGGTTACGGAGATTGGTTGATTCGTACCTTAGGACACAAGGAGGAGTCAGGCAAATACAAATCGCTATAAAATGAGCTTTCCCTCTTGCCCTATTAGCGATTCAAGCCGACCAGTGAAAGAACCATTTTCTCTTTTCACAAGACTCATTATTCCATTACTACCAGGCTGATTCATTTAAAGACACGAGTGACTCATCTCTGAACCGAGCCAAACGACTCTACGCACAACTTGTCGAACTATGTTACATATTTTAATCACATCCTTCCACTTTCAAAATTAATCCACCTTTTCTTAAAATTCGCGATCATACGCGAATCAAACACACACGTCTACATTTCTCCACGACTCCTTCCACACTGCTTCCAAAATCCTTTTTCAAACGCGCGCGTGCGCAAAACCTGCAAGTTCCCAACTAGCGACTGAGAAGCGAAAATACAAAACTATTACTATTTTTCTGGAACATAAACACTTTTGCGATTTTAGAGTTCACTTCCCTTAAAAGTCAATGTAATTGAAAACATGTAGAAAAGACATTTATATTTCGAAATTGACACTTTCAATCACACAGAAATAAAACAATACTTTAATATACAATTTTAACACAGAGGTGTGAAAGCCTTATCACACTCCTTCGGGGCCCGGGAGAAAAATTTCCTGCAAAGCGGGGAATTTTTCCACACAATACTAGGAAAATACCTGCATTAAGTTCCCAATGACATATGTTCCATTGAGAGGAATTTAGTTGAAGACCCAGACCGTCCGACTCGTCCAGAGGACTTAGAGTAACCAGTTGGACGGCCGGGAGAGGAATTTAGTGTAAATTTTGAGCGATGTACATGTACATCAAAGAAAAAAACAAAAACAAACAAGATCATGACCAGCATAATAACCAAAATCCAAGAGTGGCCTAAAGTTTGACTCGTGAGTCAAAAAAAAATAAGTCTCAATACAAGCATAGACCTTTACAAGACAACACCAAATTAACAAGACACAAATGATGAAATTGCCCCTTTTAAAATTTAAACACTAATACATTTTCTGGTGAGTACCACAGAGACATGAAAATTTAATTTACTCAACTCACAAAAAGTTTAACTAAACAAAAAGTTTTCTTTCTTCAAAAATTTTACAATTAAAATTCTATAAATTTACTTTTCACAGAAATCAATTTATTAACTATTATCCAACCTTGCCAACAAATTACTTTAAAGGACATTTAAAAAAAATTACTAATTTAGAAAATGAGACAAATTTTCAAACCAAGAATGTTGATCAGGCACCCAGGCAAGAAACAAGTCCATTAGAAAGTTGCAAACCTAGAGGTGGCGGTACCCCCAACCAATAAGTCAACAAACACCAAATGACAAAAAAAAATTTCTAAAATTTACTAGACCTTTAAATTAAAAAAAAAAATCATTCACACATTCATAAAATAAAACAGAGATAAAAATTATCAGTTATCCTTAAAAATCCTTACCAAAACTCTAATCCATCAAGTACTTAATTATCTTAAAATTACTTTAAAACATTACTGCTTATCATTAAAGTAAAGCAAAAAAAAATTATTATTTAAGTATTTAGAATTTTAAAACACTACTTCAACCTGATTAACATGGCACTCACATTCAGAAAGCTGCACTGGCACAGAACTTGCAGTACAGAACATTCAGCTGACTGACACATAAAGCAAATTACACAGAAGTTCAGAAATATTGGATCCATTTTAACATAGCATACAGTTTTGCAAAACATTTTGTGAAACAATTGAAAATATAATATTATGAAAAATAATTGTCCATCTCACAACAATATCAGTCTTTTTTTTTTTGAAAATGTGAGAATTTCATAATTTAAACATTTTACTTTACTTTTGAGCCAATTGCTCTCTTGACATATTGCCTTAATTGACAAGTAACTTTAATGAATAAATTGGCCTCTTGGGCGCAAGTCATACTTGTGTGAATTAGGAACATTTTGAGTTTTAACCCTATTTTGATGGTTTAGAAAATATCTACTTTTAAATTGTCTTGTTTCTTGAGTTGAAGAATTATCAATGTTATCATTATATGTGCTAGAAATCAATTCACTACGTCTAGGAGGTAAAGGAGTTAATCTATTAACGTGGACCAATTGCTGATTACATGGATTGTTTTTGTGTTGAATGACAAAGTTAACTTCAGTACCACCTCTAACATGATTTTGCTTTTCCCCCATATGCAAAGTAACATTCTGTGCATTTACTACCAAATCTCTAAAAGATTTGCTTCCATTTTCTAAATCGTTAATATGTACCTCTTCACTACCCAAATGTGGCACTACATTATTTTCCGAAAAATTTCTGCTCACATACTCTTCCCGAATGACCTGAGACTCATTCACTACCGGTGCCAGATCTGCTTTGCATTTGGCACATGCATTCGTATGGAACTCTTTCGGTTTACAGTCCTCTACCACACGAACATTTTTTCCACTACTCATCTGCGAGTCAGGCACAGCAATACGCTTTGCGACACTACTTAGGTTTGAGTCTGCAATTTCCGACTCATTTGCCGGTTCATGATTTGAAATCGAAAGTAAATTATTCGTACATTGATAACCAACAAAAGGAATGGAAGAGTTTGAAAACTTAAAACAGAAGTGATTATAATCTATAATAGCATTATGTTTATGTAAAAACTTGTTACCAAGGATTACATTATATGAAATAGGAGCTGGTGATTTTAACACAAAAAATTCGGTAGGGAATCTTTCTTTTCCCAAATTTAGCGAAATAGTGGCTAAACATTCAACTTTAGTATCTTGTGAACTAAAGCTACGCAAAATTGTTGGTTTGTATGTTAGCAACATATGTGCAATGGGTACAGTATTTAAAGCTTCCTCATACACTAAATTAATTGAACTACCCGTATCAATCAATATTGACACTTCACTGCTCACTAATTTTCCTTTTATAATAGAAGAAGATGACAAAGAATTTGTAATATTATGACAAATATTATTTTCCTCAAAATGTGATGTTTGCCTATCAAAAGTTTTTCTATTATTATAATTGTGCATGGGATATCTACTCTGATTCCCAGAAGAATGATTTTTGGAATTTTGCAAAGATTTATATGACTCCTTATTTTTATAATTTTGCGTTCCTTGCTTTCTATACTTCCACTCATTTGCAGACATTTGCCCTCTGTGTCTTTCACCCTGGTGATACCTAGTTCCAGGACTGGTATAAATTTTCCTACATTTTATACCGTACACATCTCTTTTTTGAAAAACCTTTTTCCAACACTGTTCTTGAACGTGACCTAATTTACCACATTTGTCACACTTTGGACGCGGTGAACGCTTTTCGTTAACTTTATCTGAATTAAACTTAAATTTTTCTATTTTACCCCTAAGAAATTCAATGTCCCTTTCCTGTTCTAACACTTTTCTTTTTAAATCTGACATACTTTCACTTTGATCTGGTGTGAGAACATATTTTTCTGGTGTGAGAACACCTTTTTTTGTAAGTACCGGATTAGTCAAGTACATAGCATTATTTTCATTTAAAATAGATTCCTCAAGAATTGCAAGTTTTCTAGCCGAATAAAAATCTCTAGGGTTTTGTGACAACACCAATCTTTTTAGTTCCGGATATAAACCATTAATAAATGAAGTTTTTAAAAGTGTTTGCCTGATTTTATTCTCACTTTCGGAATCTACATCTTCCGGAACAACCTTAAATGAAGCAGCTTCGATTCTCATCGAAAACTGTTTAACCGACTCATTTGGTCTCTGTGTAAAGTTCACGAGTGAAATTATGTTTTTAGTAACATTTTCGGTCACTTCAAAATGATCTTTCAAAATGTGAATAATTTCCTGCAAATTTTTACAATTTCTGTGCTTTGGATTCTCTTCAATCAATCTATTTGCTTCCCCCTCTAAATTCAATCTCAAACAAACTAATTTGTCACACTCACTCCAGTTTGCACGAGTGGCTACTAAATTTAACTTTTCCAGAAACTGTGACAACGAAAGCTCTGAATTTCCCGAGAATTTTGGAATATGATGTGCGAACTTAGGTGTGAAAATATGGAATGATTTTAACATGTTATCATTTACCGATGAAGCACTGTTTTGATTTGGCAAAGTGCCAGAAGAAGAATTCAGACATACCGGCGATTTATCTGATATATTTTCCTCATTAGATTTAGCTTTGTGGCTAACATTTTTAACTTTACTTCTAGAATTAACAGTATCCGACTCAGTAGCAATATCAAGCGACAAATTCAAGGAGGAATTTAATTTTTTACTTGAATTTTTACTCATCTTACCGACATTTACTTTTTTGTTTCTAGTAATTGGAGCCATTTTGCATAACAATCAAATATACTCGTATAGTTTAACACAATATGCAATTGCAATGTTCTTAAACAGTATTTACAATAATCAAATATAATAGTTTTTATCAAATCAAATGACATAAATATGCAAACAAATCAATTTTTTTTATCAAATGGCACATATCAAATTCCAAGAACACTCGTTTTTGAGAATACCGAAAGCAGAACATGGAACTCTGTTTACTTAAGAAAACACTCATTTTAGCACAACGGTAATTTTTAACCTTCAAAATTTCAATTCTTAAGAAAATTTTTAAAAATTTTAATTCTCCCAGCTCTTCCCCACTCACCGAGAAAAGTAACGGCACCAATTCTGTCGCGAACGTTTTGGTATACTCGACAGAGAAGACAAAGTTTTGAAATCAAACACATTTATTAAACATGAAATAACAAGGCAGTTGATCGAAAACAGTGGAGTACAAGCATTTCTCGCAATAACTCAGAGTTACACTCGGTAGGGTGACCATTAAGAACACCCCTGGAGGAAGAGGAACCAAGAGAATACACATATTTTCTGATACATAAAATAAACACAATATTCCTCATATTATACTTGACATTTATATATCACATTTGTATACTTTGAACATATACGACATTTTCATATAACATCATCAATGACTTGATACTCACGAGGATTTGACAATTAACACTCTATTCGTTAGGTGGAAGACTAAATATATATAAAACTTTACCTCGTCTCTTTTAAATATAACATTTACAATTCTGTACCATGGGAAAGGATATCAGGATGGACTCTCGGCATAAACTCATCGAGATTCTTGCGCAGAACAAAATCCATAATGGTCGGGAAACTTGACTACACAACATCATGCTGGCGGAATTCGACATCTTGGTTGGTTACGGAGATTGGTTGATTCGTACCTTAGGACACAAGGAGGAGTCAGGCAAATACAAATCGCTATAAAATGAGCTTTCCCTCTTGCCCTATTAGCGATTCAAGCCGACCAGTGAAAGAACCATTTTCTCTTTTCACAAGACTCATTATTCCATTACTACCAGGCTGATTCATTTAAAGACACGAGTGACTCATCTCTGAACCGAGCCAAACGACTCTACGCACAACTTGTCGAACTATGTTACATATTTTAATCACATCCTTCCACTTTCAAAATTAATCCACCTTTTCTTAAAATTCGCGATCATACGCGAATCAAACACACACGTCTACATTTCTCCACGACTCCTTCCACACTGCTTCCAAAATCCTTTTTCAAACGCGCGCGTGCGCAAAGCCTGCAAGTTCCCAACTAGCGACTGAGAAGCGAAAATACAAAACTATTACTATTTTTCTGGAACATAAACACTTTTGCGATTTTAGAGTTCACTTCCCTTAAAAGTCAATGTAATTGAAAACATGTAGAAAAGACATTTATATTTCGAAATTGACACTTTCAATCACACAGAAATAAAACAATACTTTAATATACAATTTTAACACAGAGGTGTGAAAGCCTTATCACACTGTGTAGAAATAATCAAAGTTGGATGCCCATTTAAACTCAACAATAGTGTAATTGCATTGGCACAGAATATATATGCGCAGAAAATACGCAAAAATAAAACGGTTTTAGGACGGATGCAACACTAAATATAAACTTAAAAAAACTTTTAAAAATCACGGTATTTACACTGGGAAAAAAGATGGATGCCCTATTTTATTTTGAAGTGGGTCACGTGATCGCTTCATATTAAATGGGTGTAATTATTATTTTAATATTTATTTAAAAACTGCCGAACCTATTTTGCTGAATTTCTTTTTATATATTTTATGGGATAATTTTAATCTTTCCTAAAATTTTCGAAGCAATTTGCGAATTTTAACTTCGCTTAAAAAATGCTTGGAAGATTAAACTCCTTAAGGTTCAATGTATTTCATTCTTTCAACCCGGGTTCAATCCAAAACTAATTGGGTGCTATTATTGATTTACATTCCCAGAGGTTCCACAGACCGTCTCAACAACATACTAAAATGCCATTTTGATAAAGTCATTTTTACGGCAGTTATCTTGCGAACGGACAGACAAAGAGAATATTTATTATTACAGACAGAATGAACAATGTTATAAACACTTTTCAATTATGTTGGAAAGTGTTAAAAATGCTTTTTTTATATATATCCGATTTTATATTTAAGCGAATGTCATCATTTACAGGATGATATAAAGAAATTGAAAATATTTGTATCCCGATTTTTATATATTGTATGGGATAATTTGGATATGTTCTCAAATTTTCGAAGCAATTTTCGAATTTGAATCGTGCGAAAGGGACAGACAGACAGAATATAAAGTGTAAAAAAAAAAACCCTCCAAATATTAAAAGTTCCTTCACAAATGCAGAATAAAGTTATTTTAAAGTACATATTCCGCACGGAGAACAGACATCTAGATTTATTTATAATTTATTTGTAGTAAAATCAAAGTGCTGCTCTCATCCACTCACTTGGGTTGGCAGTCAAAGTTAAGAACTCTCTCACGACGCATAATCGGTATTCACATGCATCTGAAAGTGCACATGATAATACATAAGAGCTTTTGATGACTTTTAAACGTTTCAGCCGTTTCTGTGTTTAAATATTTACACTTTAAAAATGTCTGGAACATGAAGTTTTCAAAGCGATATCCCAACGCTTTGGGATTATTTCCTCTGTATTTATCTTCATCCGATCCATTTTCGAAAAATGTTCAAAAAGAAAATGATTTTATTGGACAGATGAAAGGCAGAAATGTCAATTTTCAAGAAGGTAACAGCAAGAACGAGGCTGTATAGATCTTACCAAGACGTCTAACGTATACTTTGCCTTTCGATGAAATGTGCCATTAAAGTTTGGAGAGAATTTATTTTTCACACGCTTATAATGCATAATCGATATAAAAAACAAGCCTATATGCCATATTTTTCTGTCATATTAAGATAAAAGAAAGAGCGCAATTAACAAAGGTGTAGTCATGGAGGTAAAAGTAAATAGTTGAAATTTTATATTAATCTTTTGTTTACAGGTGGGACAGCGTCGATCCCAAATGAAGAACTTCCCAAAAAGACAGACACTTGACATACCATATCCCAAACAGTCCGATCCCCCTTTGCAGGCATTGGCGTCCATGGACGCCAATGCCTGCAAAAAGGGATAAAACTGCTAGACACCAATTCCTGCAAAGAGGGATCGAACTGTTTGGGATAGAGTATGTTAAATACATGTCTTTTTGGGAGGTTCTTAGTTTGGGATGGCCGCTGTCCCACCCGTAAACAAAAGGTTAAGAAAACGCCAATATTATTTGAGACAATCATTCAGATGGTGCTGTGATAAGTTAAGCAGCCTTACATTGTATGCATTTTTATAGCGAAATGTCTAAAATATTTATTTAAACTGTCCATCTTGTAAATATAAATTATGAGAGCAAAACAAAGTAGAACTGACAAAATAAGGAATATTCTTCCTTATTCAAAATTATTTTACCTTCCAATGTATTTTTATCTCCCTATATTCTATACTCTACCATGTAACTATAAAAAAATACTGGTTATTTATACTCATCATTAGGGAACTCTTAATTTAAAAATAATCAAAAATACATATACTCAATACTACGCCTTTCTATTATGTAAACTAACAGTAGCAGCTACTTTCCTAACACTGGCGACACCTAGATAGAATTCTCAAAGCATTATGACATTTTGAAGTATTTTCATCCATAGGAGTTTTATCTCCTTCTTTTTAACACCATGAGTGTAGTATTTGATATTTTCTGAGAAGAAGGAATAACTAAATATCACATACTGACGGTTTGCTTGTAAAGGAAGCTAAGAGAATGTTCCTAGAAAATAACTAAATGCTGCTGTAGAAAATGTGTCATCCGTTTGTTATTTTGATTTGTAGCCAAGCTGTTGATTTTAATTATATTAAACTTTGTCCTAAAATTTAATCTCGTAGCGTTTTTAACGTTTTCCAATATAGTTGTAAAGTGTTTATGTCTTTGTTTTTTCTGTCTGTCTGTAGGTTTGCACGATAACTACCGTAAAAATAACTTTTTCAAAATGAAATTTTACTATGTTATTTAGTTTTTGTACATTTGCTTACAAACTGGACCAGGAAGTTTTTTCCTAATTTTTATAGCGATAATTTTGTATAACGTGAACAGATATTTTTATACATCTTTTTAGAATAATTAAATTAATTATTTTAATAAAAGGTTTAGAATAATAATGTCATTTAAAATATTATAGGAATTTGCACATAATTGAAGTTTTATTTCCATTATATTATATATTCCGTTCGAAGAGCGGGTGTACTGCTAGTAAGTGCTAGAAATGACATATTTATTGATTTTGCATTGAGAGGCAGACGATTTATAATTTGATGACGTCATTTGAATACAGTTCATTTTATTTGACTACAATTGTCGTTTTCAATAAAGTTTTAAGTTCTCAAGTATAATAAATTACTGTAGTACTGTAATAGTTTTTAAACATCTGACATGATCAGCACATGACTTTTTCTGTAGACTCGTATTCACTTTCTCTTTATTTCTACAATAGTTCATTAAATTGAGTTTAATGGCACAAAATATCACCCATAATTATTTCAATTGGCACTGGATTTGCACTTGTAATTTAGTTTTCGTTTTCATTGGGTAGCTGGACTTATTTTCAAAGGTGACGAAGCGAAAAAACTAAAATATCTCTCGTCCTAGTGGAAAGGGGTTGGCCTTATTCTTTTCATCGTCAAAAATTACGTATAAAACAAGAATTTAATTGATATATTTGGAAATATGTAGTCTTTTATTATAGATTGAGTTTGACGATTTTTACAGCCCATTTCGCAAAACAGATAGGTTATTTTTACCGAATCGTACCCATATCTAATCAGCACCAGGGTAACCCACAAGTTTCTTATCTACTAAATTTTGTGAAATGTAGTCTATTAGTTGAGCTAGAGTCGATACAGGCAATTTTAACGGGCCAATTAAAAGAAAAGCGGGTTCTTTTATCCCGAATCGTACCAAAATCTAATCAACACGAGGATCACACACAAGTGATTTACTTACCATATTTTATGAAATTTGGTCCATTAGTTTTAGAGTTTGAGTGGATACATACATTGCACAGATAGACAGACACACACACACATACGTTGCGTTAAAAATGTTTTTTTCGTATTCTAGAGGTGTCAAAACGTGTAGATCCGTCGAAAACTTGAGCTATGATTTTCGGCATAATTCCAATACTTTCTTTATACATTACCATGTATTGTAGGGAAAGTAAAAATTATCACTGCTAAATGCATCACATTTTAGAGGTGTTTCAATAAAATTTCATTTCAATTGGAAAGTGTTTCATAATCAATGCCGTATGCATGATGATACATCTTTCTTATTTATACATGAACGAAGTAAAATACATACAAATTTCGTCTCTTTCTTCTCGGCCATTTTTGCGTGTAAATATTCAAAACTTTAAATTTTTTGAAACGAAGAGATAAAGCTCGAAAAGCAATATTCCCAAGTATGGAATTCTTTCCGATATATCTATGCCATCCATTTGATGAAAAAACGTCAGAAAGAAAATGATTTTATTGGACAGATGAATAGCAAGATGTCAATTTCCCACGCAAGCTGCAGCTGCAACAATGGTAGAGAAGGGGGGGTAGCATGTTTTGCAGTATATATCTCTGCAATAGAATAACTCAAAGTCTTGCCTTTTGATAAAATAATATGTTAGGATTTTTGGATGTTAGAATTTTAGCTCGAAATAAACTTAATCAATCGTAGCTTGCATATTGCAAAATTCCCCAACGGACGTAATATGCCAGTAACAGTGTCACTATTTCTGCTAATTGAGTTACTCTAAAGATTAATATATCATACTGTACTATATATTTCATATATATGCAGATTACGTATGGATATTCCAAAAGGTGGCTGCCAACAACACATTTTATCGCAACATTTGTAAGAGCAAATTATAATTAACTGCACTTGTTATCTTAAAATGTAAGTTACACACACAGATATATATATATATATATATATATATATATATATATATATATATATATATATATATATATATATATATATATATATATATATATATATATATATATATATATATATATATATATATATATATATATATATATATATATATATATATATATATATATATATATATATATATATATATATATATATATATATATATATATATATATATATATATATATATATATATATATATATATATATATATATATATATATATATTTATATATATATATATATATATTTATATATATATATATATTAT